>CM053790.1:632767062-633367062 GCA_028749045.1 Cupressus sempervirens | reverse complement strand
ATTGGTTGCATCTAATGCATATAGATTCACAATATGACTTGATACTTATCTTGTACAATCAAAAAATATTTTTTATGTCAACCCAAAAATGTTTTACAAGTAGTTTGTGCCATTACAAAAAAACTATGACTTTGATTATTCACTGGGCATCAAAAGGAACTAATGCTTGGCCTTCATTGTATTCTTTAAGTTGTAATTTTAGCTTTTGAATAACTCGACACTCACTATTTACTCAACACCTAAATCAATAAACATATACACTAGTTTTCTTGACTCCTTGTATTGGCTTAACACTAGAATAACTTGGCACACATAGATTGCTCGATACCTATTGGTGGTTGACACTAACTATCATATTGCTCAACATGTATTGTTTGGATCCTTGTGCTCGACATACACTATGAACTTGGCTTGCACTATATTTCTACTAGATAATGAATTAAGTATTTTTTCAATGCCTTGTCAAAACCAAAATGAGATAAAAAATGAGGACATGTTCCACCTTGTGTCCTAATGATGAGAATAAATGTGTGTAGCATGAGTCAAAATCATGTGGAAGTTATAAGTGATTCATAGAGGATAATGCAAAGAGAGTAACTATTAAGCAATTTTTGATGATTGTATTCTATCTTCTAATAAAGATATAATCTAGAGATGTGTAGTTAGATACTGATAGAAGACATTCTGATGGTGATGTTAGTGAGTACACAAGCCATAGTTGTTGCACATGTGAGAAGTTTTATAGAATATGAGCCAATAGTGCTATTGTAATTACAAAATAATTAATTATCTTATTATAATTAATTAGGAAAGCCTCAAGGATGACTCAAGGAATTATTTTGAAGATACAATATAAAGGAAAGATTTTTTCCTTATTTGTAATGTATGTGATATATGAAGTAATCAAGGAAGTGCAAAAAAGAGTAGAGTGTTTGGTAAATGCAAGTAAGAAATCCAAGAGATTATTAGATACAAGGTTTGTGATGTTTTAGCAAGATCAGAAGGAGAAGAGGTCTGGTTGATAGGGAAAAGAAAGAGTAAGGAGTAGTATAGTTCAATTCTATTAGTTTTCAAGCAATAATACAAAGATCATTTAGACAGTGGGTTCATTGGTCTTGCCTTTGAAGCTATTTGGACAATGGGTCCATCTGCCTTCTACAACTCCTAACAGGGTTGGAATCTCCTAACATGGATTTAAAGTCTCCTAATAGGGACTAATATGTACTGAATATTGTTATAGACTCCTAATAGGGTCCATCCTCTAACAAGGAAAATTTCTATTAGTACATCATCTTGTTGGTACCATCCCAATTAGGGTTTTCCCTCTGATCAAGGGTTTCCCTAGTTAACATATCTACTATTATTGTGCATGATTATCTTGTTTTGGTTTATGATTATATCACTCATATGATTTCATTTTATTAAGGTTAATAATTGTGATAATAGTTCGATAAATTATTCATCTCCCTCTTAGTTATATTGGTGGACTATATATTCTAACATATTGATAATATTGTATAGGTGCTATAGTTCATAAATGTTATTGTGAGGCCCCACCCTAACGTGTCATAGCTTAGATATTCTTATTTGAGTTTTTATATTTAGGACTTCAATACTTTGACACATATTTGAGACTTAGACAAAAAGTGGCTTGTTTTATCTATTGATTTTGACATTATAGTAGTGTTTGCATCTATGATATGTACTAAGAACCTAATATTGTGAATGTAATGTTCAAACACACATATGGATGCAACTTTACCACATGATAGAATTAGATTGTGATGTGATGTGAAATGTTAATTTGAGTTTGATAATTTATGATATGTAGATAAATGTTAATTTGATAATGATGATTTATGATAGGTAGATTTTGATATTTTAACATTTTTGAATGATTTATTTGAAAATATTAGGAAAGGAAATTTAATTGAATTATGTTATTACGGATTACATAACATTTGTAATTATATGCATTTATGATATATATTTTATATGGACTCCTTGGACTACTGATGCTTGAGTTGAATGTGCAAGAAGTGGAACCATGGAATTTTTTTTTGGGGAGGTGGGGGGAACAAGTTTCAAACCTATGTGAACACAGTCTAACCAAGGCAAATCTTTGAAGAATTAAAAGTCTCATTGTGATGTTTTTTATTTCGTAAATGTAATTTTTCTTGTGTGTGAAATTGTTAATCTCAAAGATGCATTAGGGACATGTCATAATGATTTGGAATGTTCTTTTATGTGTCACTTGGTACTTGTAGACTTTGTGTGTTAATGACATGTCATCTAGGGCTTTGGTCATGGCAACATTTTACCCTAAAACTAATTACTTTGTTAATGAGAAAGTAAACCCACTTGACAAGGGGTAGGATGGGTCACAATCAAAGAAAATTCAAAAATTAGACTTGGCTAGGGTTTTGAGGGGTCATTAGGTGGTCCCAAAGTGTCCTTTATGTTAAAATGAACTACTCATATGATATTATAACATGTTAGGGACCTAATTTTGACCATGTTAGTGCCTAGATAGCCTAGGGGGCCCATTTAACCATGCATTCTTTGATCAATTCGAAAATGGAGTTGTTACATGTGTTCTCTCCCATGTTTCCACTAAGTCAAATATAGCAAACTTAGAGGGAGACAAGTTTGTAAGAACTGGCTTGGTGTCTTTGCTAAAATAGCTAGTGGGAAAGCCTTATTAGGGAGTCTTGGACAAAATAGTGGGGTGTTCACCCACTCTCTAAGTTTAGAGACAATTAGGATTTTGGAGGAAGACTAAGGGAGCTTTACAAAAAATATCATTTCCTTAGCTTGGACCACAGTTGGTGTTCATACCATGACCATTTTCTTTCTTTTAGCATTATATAATGAATCTACAAGCATAGACAATTTGTTATGGGATCATGCATTGTATTGTGAATCTTTGTATTGTAGATTTTGATATTGTGTTGTGATGGTGTGAATGTGTATTGTGTTCATGTAATTTTCTTGGCTTTCTTTCTTGATCTTCTTGTTTTGATTTGAATGTCAAGTGTTAATGGGTGTGAAGGCTTCACTCACCCTTGGGAGGGAAGAGAAGTCTTTGGTGAAGAAGTTAGTTGGGCTCAACAATGCAATAAAGAGCCTCTTCTATCAGAGAGAAGGGGGGAAAATATCATGGAGTATGGGCTCCATTGAAGCCATTATCTTGATATTATGATTTGGGGGTGATAAGTGAAAATATGAATTTGGGGTTGATAAGTGGGAAATTCTAAAGAGAAGCATATATGATACAAGTCTTGTAGAGGCATGGTGAAATTCAATGTGTGTGAATTGAATTGACATGGAAAATCTCCTCTTTGAAGAGCCCACCTTCAGCCAATGTTCTTATGATTCCAATGGTGAATCAATGTGTAAGCCATGGGAGGGATTGTTTGGTGTTATGTGGTGTGTTTCATGCATTAGCAAGTGATAAGTGTGTGTATCCTATTTGGACCTTGTTTCCCCTATTCGCTGGGTGCCTTCATAGAAGCCTAGGATGGGAGGTCAGCCTCCATGGTTCCTAGTTTGTGTGTGTTTGCAAGTTTTGTGAAGATGGATTTCTTGCAGATATTAGGGTTTCACCCTTGGCTATGTTGGAGAACCAAGTGTTTGTGAAGAGATAGATCTTTTCCATGTCATCTCATATTGTATTGTGATGTTGAGTTTCCATTGTTGTGTTGCTGAAAAGTATAAGGGGATTCACTTCCTATTGTACATTTTTGTAGCTGTGTAAAGTGAAAAAAAAATGAGATCTTGCATATAGTGGTCTTTACAAGAGAAAGATTGTATTTTTATCTTAGTTAAGTAAAAAGAAAAGGAAAGATCATTGCATGTAAAAGAAAAATTAATATTGTAGGGACTCCATTGTATTTGAAGGTTATTGAAGGTTAGCAAGTACATGTGATCTTGTATTTATTCTCAAGCCATGAGATACCATAAAGGAATTGTATTTTATTTTCAAAATTATATTGATCATGCAAAGAAATTTTGTATTATGTAATGAGTTGATGGAGAGGAATCATTTAAAAAAATAAAAATTCTTTTGTTATAGAAAAAAAGGATTGCAATTGGTAATTTTCTTTGATAGGCTTTATTTGATCTAAATATTCATACCTGATGTTGTTCCAAAAGTATTACATATAATAAATCCTAGCCTTAAAATAAAGTTGACAAATTTCATTGATCTGTACAAATATGTTAGCATGTCAGGACGACATCAAACTAATGCCAAAAATAAGATTAATGTCATAACTATTGAGTAGTGGTGATTAACCAAATAGAAATTTAGCACCAAGAAAATGCATAAGGAAACAAGCATTTAGGTAGTAGTTAATTCTCTAGAATTTGTATGAGGAACGGTGAAAATCAATTTTCCATTATAATCTAATATTATATTCAAAGAGAATATACTTAGAATCTTGTACATAGAATACTAATAAAATAATATTTATACTAAGGGATAAGAATCATGTAATAATCATCTAGTTCATAAAAAATTGTGAGAGAAGACTCATTAGAGTCACGTGACCCTTATGTCACAATACCAAGAAAATAAAAATTTCATGTCAAGTCCTAGTCCTACGCATTCACCCACTTAGGACTTTGTATATTATTAAAAAAAACACTAAACAAAAAAAAAAACCCATGGGATCTCTATCTAGCCGACCACCTTTATTCATCACCAAACAAGCATAGAATAAAATAAAATGTGATCAAGGAAAAATGACTTAAATCTAGGTGCCTAGTCTCCCATGAAAAAAAGAAAAGAAAAGTCAATGCTTTCTAAACTTGGGCCCCACTCTCCCTAGGCATTTCATGCCTTTATGGACACACAAATTAATGCAACAATATTGTCTAGGTTTGACATAAGTCAGAAAACCCCTTCACCTTTTTCCTTAGGTGCATCAGTCATATTCAGGTAAGGAAAGTTAGTTTTCAAACTTGTGAAGTGGTCCCTCCCAACCACCTAGGGAAGACTGGATAGGCGTCTAGGAGAGGGCCAAGTCAGCCTTATCACCTCATGCCTAAAAAGGAGGGTTATGTTTTTTTGAAGTAAGGGGTGTATTAGGGGAGTAGGTTGGTTAGTGGGGTAGGAATAACATGTGTCATTTTGATTTAAAAAAATGGGATTTTTAGAAATGTTGGGGGTTGATTATTATATAAAGTCATGTCCTAAAAGGGGTTAGCTAATGAGTATGGATTAGTGGTAAAGAAGTATGGAGTAACCATAATGGTTGATTTTTTTTTATCACTTTCTTTTATGTCAAGGAAGGAGGTAGGGTAGGATAGTAGGATAGGCATAGGGAGAGTTTCAAGAAAAATTTAAATATTAGGAATTAGAATTAAATTATTATTTGGTTTTTTTATATAATTCTATAATTTACTTAATTACATTGTTGAATAGGAGTATGACCCTTAGTTATGATATAAACATAACAAATGTATCTCCATATAGAAATAATCCAAATTAGATGTTAATCGACATAAAGGGCTTGATAACTAATAATAAGATTTTAGAGGAATTGAAATTAAAAATAAATAGTATATGTATATCCTTCTTCTATAGTCAAAATAGCGGTAGGGGATTAAGTTAGAAAGTTAGAAGTTTAATAAAATGACTTTGCACAAAAGCTCATTAAAATTTGTATACCTAAATAAGAGGAAGTAATAACAATAAGATAAAATAATAAATAGTAGAAATGAACATAAGACATGATGAGTAAGGTAATATATATATATATATATATATATATATATATATATATATATATATATATATATATAATGGTATATATATATATATTATATATATATATATAATGGTAAGTCAACAAGTAATGGTATCATCTAGGACAACCATAAACATCTTCATATTCATTAAATTATTGTTTTAATGTAACTACATTGATAGTAAAATTGTGTTTCAGACCCTTATATGTAGTGTCTTACTTTAGGAATAGGATGTGGATTCAAAATGATAAACCACCGAGCTCCTAAGTTCAAACTCAGCATTCCAAAAAATGTTAGAAAACAAATAGGTCTTTTGTGGGGCTTGAAATGCAGAATTCTAAATAAAAGTAGACTCTTCCTCATCACATAAAGTTAACTACCCCAACTCAATGATCAAATAAGAAGCACCCTAGTGTCCTTGAGGAGACATAAGCTATTACATTTTGCACATTCCATAATTCGATGACATTCCCATAACTAGTTTAGGCATATATGTACTTCCCATTAATGCATTTTAAAAAATAATTAAATTTGTTGGTTGTGTTTTGCCTTGTAAATTTGGGCATGATAGTTATAGTGCATAAGCACTATGGATTTGTTCAGGCCTTGAAAATATAAGCCATAGCACATACACACTATAATGTACACAAATTTTTGGAGACCAAAATGGAATTTGGAAAGTTTTAGACCCCCCATCTTTGTGCACAGTCCCCTTATAAAAGAATCTTATAAATTAACTAAGTAATTTAAAAATTAGAGATATATAATTATTTGATAAACTAGAATATTTACACATATAGGATATGTTTGATTAACTACATGGTTGTTATAAATATAGAATAGAAATAAATATATAGAGACAAATAAAAATTTAGAAAGGGAATAAAGAGGATCCTAATATCAAAAGAAAATATCACTATATTGGACAAAAGACATAGGTGATAATATTCAAAGGTAGTGAAACTAGATGTCATGGTCCAGAATGGATTCAATAAGTTTATTTGTTTACTTCTAGGAATTACGCCACTAAAGTTTTGTTTCAAACTTTAGCTAACAATATTTTTCATAATTTGTTTTTTCTATCATTAAATTTCATATTTGCATCTACATAATCAATGGTGATAGAGAATATATTGGTTATATAAGAGATTTTGTGGTCAAACCTTTCTTACCTATATTCCTTCCTCTACAAATAGTAAGGTTAATAATGTTATTGAGTTACTCCATTGCCAAGGTTTGCAAACAAAAAATATACATTTATAAAATAAATAACATTAAATTTCATTAGACAAATGATATTATTTAAAGATACACAGTAATGTACATGAGCTTTTCTTTTAAGGGCATGAGTGAGAGATAATGGTAGACACAAATAGTACCATGTGCCTAAATAATATTCAAGGTTAGGTAGTAGTAGATAACCTCAACTAATAGAAATATATTGAGGGAAAATTATAGTGTACATAGGAATTGTAATATGAAAACTAATAGAATATACCCAAATTAAGTAAACATATCTTAACTATTTAATCTAAAACCTACCTTTAAGTTAGAGTTAGGAAAAAATATATAATATAATAATGATGACGGTTTCTGATAACTAGGCCATGTTAGGTGCAATGTCCCTGCTATTAGGGTTTCCTCAGAGCAAGTAATAAATGTTTGAAATATAAGAGGATTAAGTGAGATGGGAGGGGTGAATTAGTTAGTATAAAAATAAATTCTAGATCCCTTAGATGCCAATACAAATCAAAACTCTGATTAAACTATATTCTATTGTAATTCGACAAATACACATGCACTCGGGGTATACTAGCAAATATTGTAACTTGGCAATAACTAAATATACTAATCTTAATATGATTAACTTGATTGAATACACATAAAATAAATAGCATGAATACAAGTGACACCAAGATTTAATGTGGAAACCCAATTTGGGAAAAACCACCAATTGTAACTAGTTATTGATTTTCACTCTTCTCAAGTGATCCCTATTAGGAGCTAACCCTATTAAAGGTTACAAAACACACTATTAGTTGTGACCATATTAGAGGATTTAATCACCTTGTTAGGAGTGACCTTGTTAGAGGTCTTTAGACACTTCAATCTAGAAATGCCACCTTGTTAGAGGATTTAGAAATAGCCGTTAAGAAAACTCTATTAAGAGATTTAGATCATTGCTACAATGGTTAGAAAGTAACAATGAGATCACCTAATTTTTGATACAATTGAATTGCTGATTATAGATCTCAATTCTAGCTTGTATACTTGATCCTTCTTGATTGACTGTATCATTGTAGCTCAATAAGGATATTCTTCTTATTCTTCTGATTTGCTTCCTCTAAGGATCATCAAATCTTCTATTATTTTCCACACTTTCAATCCTCAACTTGACCTTATATTTATATCTTACACATTGTCAAGTTAGCTTGAATACAACTTAGAATACTTAATATTCACCTCCTTAGTTGGATAGAACCAACAATTAAATCAATTGAACTCAATATGCCAAAACAAGAAAATCCTTCATTAGCCGACCCTACTTAGTAGACACTAACTCAAAAATGATTTTCCTATATCAACCAAGTGAACTTGGTTAACACTGTATATTCACAAAGTTCATTTGGAAACTTAGTCAGCTTGGCTAACACTAGTTCCATCCAACATTTTCTTCATTAATCGAGTGAGCTCGGTTAACACTCAACTTTTGCAAACTTTCCTTTGATGGTTGAGTGAAATTAGTAGATACTGTCATATGAAGTTGGAAAACTCTAGAATGCTCAATAGACACAAGAAACTATCTTCATCACTTGAGTGAGATTGATATACACTGATTGCCAATGATATGCCATTTTATGTAACATCAAAGACAATACACAATTAATTGATTGTTTTCAACAATAGAAGTCTAAATATACTATTCTACCCTCTATCATAAATTGGACATTAAAAATGTCTCCAAATTTAGATTTGCAATCCTTCATTATTTTCTTTTTTCTATAGAGTTCACCCCTTAAGGTTATACTTGGATAGGACATCCTCTATCTAAGGCCAATCACAAATGGATATATTGACTTGTCAGAATATTAAGGCCCTTATTCTCTTTCTCATTTAGAAATTTATATATGGGCTACATTGACCTTCACACTAACACTCTTATCCATCTATATGAATGTTGTACTCTTGACATGTCAGTCAAGGTTGTTATTAGTGACACACACTTATTCATATTGTATATAGCTACCAAGCTCATTGTACAATTCATAATGTTTGCCAAGTAATTCAGTTTTCACTAATTTCTATAGTTTCTATTGAGTCCTTTGGAAAAATCTCAGTGGTTACTAAGTAGTCATAGTTACAGTGAAGATCAACAATTTAAACTATGCATCTTAGTGTATGCCAAGTTTACTAGTACAATTTGAGTTGTGCAGTGTTAACGAAGCTTCCCAGTGTTAACCAAGTGACTTAGTTTATACAGAGCTCAAGGAGATAATGTTTATTGAGTCATGTCATGGTAGAAAAGTGATTCAATTTATATGACAAGTTTCACAATATCTACTAAGTCACTAGTGTAGACTGAGTTCAAGACTACTTGGAAGTGATTAGTATGGACTAAGCTTCTATGTCTTCCAAGTGCATGATGATGCTAAGCAGTGATAGTGGATGCCAAGTATCAAAACCTCACTGAGTCAGTCTTTAGAACCTAAATGTCTTCATATGGGCTGACTTTGTAATATTTATGGTAACTTGTATTATGGCCGACTTTGTAATTTGTATAATTGGATTGGTATATATGTAATGCATTGTATCATATCCAAAGTGTATGTATATGAGAGTATGTGAATGTGAATAAAATTAGAGAAAAGTAGGAGTGAATTAAAAAAGGCTACAACAATATAAGGAGCAACAAAGTCACATCACAACAAGGTGATCAATACTTAAAGGACTCTCATTCAACAAACCAAGTTGTAAATTAGAGATCATCTACTATTTCATCCTAATAGGTGGATTAGTCAAATCCTTTCACAAGGTAGACCTAACAAGTCTTTTGAAAAACTCTTTACCGAGTGCATACTTAATTGTATGTTTATAAATTCTTTCATAAAGTGGACCTAGTAGTCCTTATTTCTCCTAATAGGGTAGATCATTAGAAGTGATCAATGTAAGCTTTAATAGACTAAATTTATAGTATAGTACTAGAGTTGTGGATATCATCCTCACCCTAGTTTTACTTTATATTTGGAAGGTTTCTGGGTTACCAAATCTTTGTGTCACAGTGTTATGAATGCTTTCATATTTTTAGTTTCTTATGCATGCAATTAGATCTGAGTATATGTGATGAATTATATGCTAATTGGATTGATTGGATTAAATGTTGAAATTGTTGAAGTTTTAGAAGTTATTGATTCACCCCTCCCCTCTTAGTAACTTAGCTTAGTCTTGAATATTTTCAAAAATTGGTATCAGAGCATTGTGGTTCTCAGGAGAAACCTTAACAACTTGAGCAAAGATCAAGGCTATGGAGATATTCAGACTTGACAAAGTTATTGATAGTGAGAAGCTAGATTTAGAAATGACCATTTCCCAACTCAAGAAAGCAAAGGGGCAACTCTCTCAATACCTAAAAAGAAGAAAAGAGGAAAGAATTGAAGACCTTCATTCAAGTAATTCAAATGAAGCCAATGAAGTAATCAAAGAACTCCTAGAATAGAATGGATCCCTACAAGAAGAAGTAAAAGAACTAAGAAAAGAACACAAAATTAAATTAGTAAGGTTATGTGAAGTCATGGAATTGAGAAACAAGATAAAAGAAGAAATAGGAACAATGAAATTCAAAACCAATCCCTTCAGCAAGTAGACCTTATTGATTAGCTCTCCAATGCAAATGAGGAAATCATGAGCCTAAGATTTGAAAATGAAAGAATGAGAAATGATCTAAATTCTAAAAGGAAAATCAATGAAATAATGATAAATGATCTAAAATCCGAAAGACAAATCAATGAAATATTACAGAATGATCTAAACTCTAAGAAGAAAATCAATGAAAGAATGATGTAATCTCAAGAAGACATGAATCAATTGAATGAGAAAAACCTCTACAAGAAAAAGAGAAAATAGGAACTGGATATACAAAAGAAGGAGAATCATCCAAGCAAGGAGCTCAAAAAAACTAAAGACCTACTTGTAATCACTATGGTAAGATAGGTCATACATCAAACAAATGCTGGAGCAATGGAAAATCAAAAATCAATGGAAAATGCTACAATTGCAATCAGCATGGTCATAAGGCTAATGAATGCAAAAAGAAACCAATATTTGAAGTCAAATATCACAAATGCAAGAAACATGGATACAAGTCATCAAAATGCAAAACTAAGGTATTGAATCTAGTAGAGAAAATTGTGAAAGCAATATTTGGTTGGGACTACAAAACCTGGTACAGATGTCATTATTGTGGAGAATTTGGACACAGTGGAATAAATTGTGTAAAGCATCATTTGAGGAAAAGAGACACCACTAAAAGATGTTTCATTTGTACAGAACTTGGTCATCTTGCCAATAACTACATGGATACTGGTAGAATTGAAGATGAGAAAAAAGAAAAAGCTAATAACATCCAAAAATAGATTAGACAACAATGGGTTCCTAAGTCTACTAAGGACACAAGTCCAAGTAATGATGAAGTCACTCACGAATTGGGTGACTTTATCATTTCTACTTGATTTCTCAAAGGAGAAACTGGAACTATGCTATCAAAGAAGACATCCAAAATAGTTCTAGATTGAAAGAGCAAAATGATCCAATCTAGTATCTAGATACAAAGGGATCACCGAGTACAAATGTCTACCGAGTTATCTTCTCTACAGAGTGAGGTTGGGTCACAAACTCTACCAAGAAAGGTTAGGAGTGATAAAAGATGCATACAGTTACTGAGTCATAAAGACTTCATCGAGTGTTCAATACAAGTGTAGTGGATGACAATCTGTAAATATGATGTTAGTTGATCTACCTTCACACTAAGCATTTATGGAATTTTTTAAACAAAAAGCACGAAATCAAAATCATCTTTTACTGTGAAATTTTGAGTGCTATTGTGAAAGTGCTATCTTTAGAGCTTCCCAGTGATTTGAATGAATTTCCATTGGAAGTTTTTCAATTCCCTCAAACCCTACTGAGTGAAGATGGAATCCAATAGCAACAAGGTCAAGTGAGAATTTGATATGTTGATTTCTGGAATGGAATGGAAAGCATCTAATTTCAAGCTCACTCCTATGATCGCTAAAACCCTAGATCTGGGTGGAGGTCCATCTCAAATCTCTCCAAAGGTACTTTTGATTAATGATATTTAGACTCATTTCAAATGTGTTATTCAAGAAATAGGTATATTAGAAATGGATGATGCCCTAGGTCAATTGTGTGTAAATGGATTTTTTAAACCTGAGCACCAACATTTGGAAACCAAAGGGTTAACTCATATCCCTCGCATACCCCGTGAATTTAAAGTTAAATGGATTAGATTTATCCTCAGTTAGGTGCATAATAATCAGTTGTGGTTGGAACAACCGGTGTTGATCACAAAGAAGATGATTCACCAAATCACTAGCATCCCAATGCTAGCCAAGGCCAAAATGACAAAAAACCTACATTGGGTAGAGTGGGAAAAGAAAACCCTAGCATAATGAGATGGCAGATGAATGAAAATCAGCAGTGTATTTGATATGGAATTGAAGTTTGGTATTCACATCATTGCACATAAGATTTATAGCTCTAGTAGGTTAAATAGTGTAACATGTGAAGCTATGGACTTGGCATACAAGGTGGTAAAGAATAATTTGTCATTTGACCTTGTCGAGCTATTGCTGAGATAGTTCAACAAGAACATGGAAAGTATAAGGACTTCAAAGAATAACCCATGTAAGTTTGGTTCCTTATTTACTTGTCTATTCTTTTGTGTTAAAAAATATTTCCTTTAAAAGGCACTATTGTGTGGGGAAAAAATGTGCCTATTCTTTATCAGATAGATGAGTATATTGCAGAAATGGGTGAAAATTACAATAGTATTATGGATACTTATTTTGATGTATTCAAAGAGAAAATGAACAATAGGTTCTGAATCCCCAAGAAACTAGTTGAAGATTATAAGGATGATGTATGTTTCATGGTGGATTGCGACAAAGTGTACATTTAGGAAGTTAAGCCCAAAATTGCATGGGTAAAACCTCTTGGTTACGAGGTCAACATTGATGAAACTAAAGATATCATTGAAGCTCTTGTCAATGATCCATTTGGTCCTAAGGATACACATTTTGGAACATATGATGAAGAAAAATCTAGGATTGAACTTAAGATAAAGCTTCCTCAAGCGGTAACAAAGGGAAGAAGAGAATTGCAAAACTAAAATCTAGTTCAACCCTTTTTTTAAGTAGGGGAAAAGGTGAAGATGAGGAAGTAGAGGATGAAGAAATAGAGGAAGAAGAGTCATTAAAGAAGAAAGTAAAGGTAATTATTACCAAGCCAGCCAAGACATCTATTGGAGTTTTCACAAGGAGATCTTCAAGGAAGAAATCTGACAATGAAGGAGGAGATATTGTATTCAAAAAACCTTTGCCCACCTTCCAAGATAGATTAAAAGAGCTAGAAGTAGAAGTAGGCATAAAAAATTTCAAATCATTAAAATATGAGATTAGGATAGTCGAGGAACATAAGTAGATTGAAGACCTGGTGATGAACAAAATGGGTAACTGGAAATACTCACTAGACCAACTTGCTTCTCAAATTCCTAATGATTTATTGGAAAAGATAAAGCCAAGATGGGATTTTACCATGAAAACTATCAAATACATATATGGGAAAACCTTGAGGTAGCTATTACTAAGCATATTAGATGCTAAGGTAAAAGAGTCATTGAAGAAAAATGAAGAAAAATTGACTCTAAAGTTTAATACTTGTCTAGTTTTGATTAGGACATTGAGCATGTTGTAAGGAATGCAACAAACACTTGGAAGAATATTTATATTACATAAACCAAGTGATTTTCTAGTCAACATCAAAGACGATGATGAAGAAGAAGATAATGGGAAAGATGAAGAAGACAATGTTGAAGAAGTAACTCATTTTCACAATGAAGAAGATGAAGAGGATCAAGGACAAGAGGCTACCAAGGAAGAAAAGCCAAATGATGAGGAGACTGATCTAGTTAAGATTGCTGCAAAAATCATTGCCTCACTTCCTCACTCTCCAAGCAAACTAGTAATCACATAAGGTGCAGAGGCAACCCCATCAAGTTTGATAGTGATCACTAGTGCATATCCAATCATCCAATCACTCTTTTCTCCTACTCATCTTAGCACATCATTGATAGAAGTGACCTCCACTTCATCTACCAAGCTATAGATTCCTCCTTCATCTAGAGAGTTGAGTACTTCAATTTTGACTTCTCTAGTTTTGAAAACTTCAGTTTTGAGCACACCAATTTTGGATTCTTCGGGTATTTTTGTAAATATTTCTTTAGTAAGCATAGTATAATTTTTTATAGAAAGTCCTAGCATGTCTACCATTATTTCTATTTTGGGTACAAAAGCAATAAGTGTAAGGATATTTGAGCCCAAGGTTCAACCAAGCTAAAAATGTTTGAGTAAGGGTGTCATGTCCCCTTTTCAAATAATTAAAAATAATAATCTTTGCTAAGGCAGGCAAGCCCAAAAAGGTGAAGTTTCGGAAAAAGGGGATAATCTTTGGAAGCTAATGGACTAATAAATGAAAATTATTATTAAAATATGTTTCATTAACCCCTCTTGGACGTGATTTAGGATAATTTACTCTTTTAAGGAGATTGGAGGCATTTTGGGCTCATTCCAGAACTTGATTGTTGCTCATTTCTTTGTTATTCTTTAGAGGCTACCAAACCTGTGGAGAAGGAGACCCAAGAACGGGAGTTTGCAAGTTTCTAGGGAGATCCAAGAACGGGAGTTTGTAGGTTTCTAGGAAGGCTAAGGATGGGATTTTGAAGCAATTCCATGTGCATGCTCATGTAGAGTTTGCCTTTGTGCTGAACAGTGCAGATTTGTGAGTTTTCGAGTGTATATTTTGTAAGAGTTTAGTGTTTCCAGTTGAGTATTTCATATCAGTTTGGGTTGCTGCTGTATATCAGACTTTTAAATATTATAATAGATCTGAATATATGTATTGGGACATGTTTAAACTTCTGAGATAGTTTATTAGTGTTTTTGTGATGTTTCCGAGCATTTTTGTGTTGTTTTCGGGAGCCCGATGAGCATAGTTTTTGTCCTACGTTTGTGAGCTGTTGTGTAGATGCTATACAGATCTAGACATGTCATTTTTTAGGCTTTTATGCTGCTGAAATTTCTGTAAAAATTTTCATTTTCAGATTTATTAAGAATATGTGAAGTTGTGAAGTTTTTGGCACTATTTCGGACATACCCGATTTGGGGTTTATTGAGGAATTTGGTGGATCTTTGTGATATTAGTTGTTTGATTTTGAAAATATGATTAGAGGCATGAAATATCATGTAAAATCAGAAAAGAGACATTTCAATGGTATCAGAGCCATGATCTTGCCAGCCTGAGGGTTTGTAGAAGTTTGCATGTCAGTTTTGACAACTACCCAGATCTTGCATGTCAGTTTTGACAACTACCCAGATCTTGCATGTCAATTTTGAAAACTACCTAGATCTTGCATGTCATAATTTATGGTTTCATGTTGCTTCTAATTATTTGCATGTCAAAATCTATGGTTACATGCTACTTCTAATCATTTGCATGTCAGTTCTTGGTGAATTTGGTGGTTACATGTTGCTTCTAATCAGCTGCATGTCAAAATCTATGGTTGCATGCTACTTATAATCAATTGCATCTTAGTTCCTAGTGTTTGAAGAAGTTATAACCTATTGGGGTTACACTTTAATTTATCCAAAATGGAAAAGTATAGTACAGAGTCTCAGAGGACACGATCTTGGACAATTGATATCCAGAGTCAAAATAGTAGAAAGGATGGTTATTTAGACATTCGAGATAGACTAAAGAAAATAAGCCATGACATGTTTGAATAGTTGGTTGACCACCACCGTATAATGAATGACATGTTTTTCAACCCAACTAAGGTGGATAAGTTGACTGGATTTCTATTTGGTAGATTTTCTCACAGCGCAGATGACACAATTACCAAGAACTTGCATGAGGATTTTGAGAAACTAGCTTATAGCCAGGCAAAGGTCTCAGATTCTACTCTACCATAGGAGGTAGTGGGTTTAGATGATGATTATGAGGATGTTTTTGTGCATGATGGTGAGATACTTGGTAGAGATGAGTAGACATTGAGCATTCATGACTTTGCTAAGAAAGAGTACCAGGCACAGTTAGATGCTTCATCACATGAGGTTGAGGCAAGTAGTACTCCACATGATTTTTCTAGCTAGCTGAAGGTGAACAGAGATATTATTGTGACTTCATTATCTCATCATGATAGTATGTGGGATATGATAGAGGATCACATTCAGATGATTTAGTTATAGGGTAGACATAAGGGAGTTCAGGCAAAGTCTCCTTGTGTTGACTTACAAGCGATTAGGGAAGGAATGGGAACGATGAAGTTGAGTTATTTACATCTTCTATCAGATCGTGACCATCTTCTTAGCCTTGTTAGAGACTATTCAAATGCCTTGAGGAGGAAGGAGGAGGAAGTTGAAAGGCTTTCTCATGAGCTTGAGGACACTCGAGCTTCTTTGGTGAATACTCCATTGGCATTACAAGACTGGGAGAGACATGGGGATAAGCATGGCATGGAATTGAGTTTAGTTTCATCTTGCACTCCTAATACTTAGCTTTCTGCGAATGGTAGATCATATGTGGACATTGATAATGTTGCGAGTTCATCTTGCATTCACATCTAGGATATAGGGATAATGTCAGGCAGGTATGTGGAATTAGTTGGTATTGGTCATATTACTTAGGTGAGGATTTTGCTTGAGTTACCAGCTAATTATAATTTATGGATATGGACTAGAGATTGTTATATTGGCATTTGAGATTCAGTTGACTGGAAATCTTTAACACTTTTTGGTAGCAGTGATTGTTTGGGTGCTATCATGAATTTGATTAGCAGATTGCACGGTGTTGTCTTTTCTTGTGCCAGGAGTTTATTCAATGTTCCTATTAGTTTTTATACACCGGTGTTGGGCTTTGTTCATATATCCAGTTGACCATACTTGCTGGAATGTGTTGATGATATTTCATATTTGGTAGTGTGTACAGATGAGTCCCAAGATCATATTGGCATTGATGACATCCAAGAGGATGTAGTGGGCGGTTTTGAAGACTTAGTTTCCTTGGGTATAGAGGAGTTGGACAGCAGTGGTAATGTTTTTGATACTTTGTATGTTGATATGAGCTTTAGATTTGATTCATAGGATATGGATTGTAATACTCTAGAGACTAGTGACTTTGAGGATACTCCTTTAGATAGTGCATCAGAGGAGGTTTGTAGGAGATAGTCAAGCCAGTGCCATCATGTGTCTAATCAGTTGAGAGTTAGTGACCAAGACATTGCTATCACTTGCCAGTATTTTGATGCTGCTCGTCAGTTGTTAGTAGTTTATGGATGGGGTTCTCCTACTAGTGATGAGCAAGAAGGCAGTTATCTGTCTTTGATAGAGATCCACTCTTTATGGGAGGCTATTCAGATTTTGAGACAGAATTATATGCAGTTGGTAGCCGACAGAGATTATCTTATGGACTGGGGCAATACAACATATGATGCATTGTTGGCCAAGGAAGATGAGGTGAGTGAGCTTACTGAGCAGCTTGAGGTGACTTCTAAGATTCTTGAGAGTACACAGTTGGATTTCAAGGAGTCATAGTTTCATTTGGCTAAGGTGACCATGGAGTTAGAGTGACTACAGTCTTTACCTGATTGTATACAATCACAAGCTGTGGTGTTTGGTGATTCGAGGATGTCCATGGTCGAGATTGTCAGAGACAGTGGAGATGGGGATGCATCCATCCTTGATACTAACATTGGCATATCAGGTTCATTCCCACTAGAGTTAGGTTCAGTTGAGTTGGGTGTTGTAGAAGATTTTTGTATGCTTGACAGGGTGGTGGCCTCTAGTACTGATGGCACAGAGACTAGAGATGTATCAAAGATTATGTGTGATGTTGGTGAGTCGGCAGTTGGTATGGTTCCTGCTAGTAATACTACTCCCTTGGTGATATCTTCAGAGGTAGTAGTTAGTTCCAACATGGTTAATGATTAATTGCAGTTAGTTTCATCTGGATTACAGTCTGAACCACTAACTGAGATTGGCGCATTCTATCAGCATTACACTATGAGGTACGCTCATCAATTTACCTTTGATGACCATGTTGATGAGATGATGATACAAAGATGTACTTTGGTTCCTAGTGCTTGTCATCAGTTATGGGATAGTTTGACACCTCAGGATGAGGGTTGTGATGGGCATGACATGGCGATAGGTTCTATAGTTGACAGCTTGATAATACATGACTTAGAGCAGGAGTTTCAGAGTGATGCTTCAGCGGGTGTTGTTATTGATTCTACTCCTTTGGCTATGACATATCCTGACTTAGCTGGTGATCAGTCACAGTGGGTTGTATCACTTGTTCATGGTGAGCTGTTGACTGAGGTTGGTTTTTTTTATCAACATTATATTGCAAGGTATGTACATCAGTTAGCATTTGATCCTTGTGTTGAGGAGTTGATGGCAGGAAAATTTGGTTTGGGTTCCAATTATTGCTATTTATCTTGTGATGGCTTTTCACCATTAGGGGTGCATGGTAGTTATGGTTATGAGACAGTGGTCGGTGATCTACAGAGTTGTGTTGACTATAGGCATTGTATAGTGTGTGGATTCTCCATACTTGGTACAGTTTCATTCGGGAGCATTCACCATTGTTGCAGAGTTGGATTGTACATTCCGTATAGGCCAGTGGAATGCATTGATGATATTTACGGTGTTGGTAGTCCACTTTACTTGGGTTTTGATGTTCTAAGAGTTTGTGTCTCATGGGTTTCTGACTATGGAAGTTGTGATTTTGGAGTTTGGTGGAGCTATAATTGTCAGTTTGATTATGGATTCCTCTTGGTCATATTGCAGAGGATATTGCAGGAGCCTGTGTTAATTGGTAGTAGTATAGTTCATGACTACATTTGGGATCTAGGTGGATTGATTGGTTTATTGTTCAACCATTGCTTGAGGACAAGAAATTTTTGGGAGGGTAGGACTTGTCATGTCCCCTTTTCAAATAATTAAAAATAATAATCTTTGCTAAGGCAGGCAGGCCCAAAAAGGTGAAGTTTCAAAAAAAGGGGATAATCTTTGGAAGCTAATGGACTAATAAATGAAAATTATTATTAAAATATGTTTCATTAACCCCTCTTGGACGTGAGTTAGGATTATTTCCTCTTTTAAGGTGATTGGAGGCATTTTGGGCTCATTCCAGAACTTGATTGTTGCTCATTTCTTTGTTATTCTTTAGAGGCTGCCAAACCTGTGGAGAAGGAGACCCAAGAACGAGAGTTTGTAGGTTTCTAGGGAGACCCAAGAATGGGAGTTTTTAGGTTTTCAGAAAGGCTAAGGATGGGAGTTTGAATCCATTCCATGTTCATGCTCATGCAAAGTTTGCCTTTGTGCTGAACAGTGCAGATTTGTGAGTTTTCGGGTGTATATTTTTTAAGAGTTTGGTGTTTCCAATTGAGTATTTCATATCAGTTTGGGTTGCTGCTGTATATCAGAATTTTAAATATTATAATAGAGCTGAATATATGTATTGGGATGTGGTTAAACTTCTGAGATAGTTTATTAGTATTTTTGTGATGTTTTCGGACATTTTTGTGTTGTTTTCGGGAGACCGATGAGCATAGTTTTTGTCCTATGTTTGTGAGCTGTTGTGTAGATGCTATACAGAGCTGGAAATGTCATTTTGTAGGCCGTTATGCTGCTTAAATTTCTGTAAAAATGTTCATTTTCAGATTTATTAAGAATATGTGAAGTTGTGAAGTTTTTGGCACTATTTCAGACATACCCGATTTGGGGTCTATTGAGGAATTTGGTGGATCTTTGTGATATTAGTTGTTTGATTTTGAAAATCTGATTAGAGGCATGAAATATCATGTAAAATCAGAAAAGGGACATTTCAAAGGGAAAAAAGCTAGAGGAAGAAATTGATTTAGATGGGGAAATTGTTATCGCTAATTGAGACATTTCCAAGCTTGCCTCAGAAAAAATGTAGTTATTTGGTGAACTCCTCTAGAAGAAGGCTAAACAATAGAAACTAAGAGAGAAGAGAGATAAGGAATTTAAAATAATTGAATATGCAAAGAAAATTTTGGTAGAGGTCATAGGTATTGAGATTGACTCTTCTCAGCCAAGTTTGTATTAGCTAGCAGAAGCAGTACAAAAAATTTAATGAAGATACTAAGGGAAATGAAAGTTAGTGCAAAAATTAGAGAAGAAATTTGATAATAAAGTGCTGGAGCACATTGCTCAACAAATAGCCATTAATCAAGTAGCACTTTCTACAATTTTGGGAAATTTGGAAGCATCTTCTACAAACATGTAATCACTTTTTAGAAAGCTTTGTGATGTTTTTGAATTTACTAAAGAAATATAGGACAAATTGTTGAAAATAGATGAAGATTTGAAAGCTAGTGCCCAGTAGCTACAACTTGACCCTAGTTTAAGCTCTACACATTTTTAGAGGATATTGTCAGACATGCAAGTAGAACTACTTAGAGAAGAAGCAAGAGTTAGATACACATTGATAGATATACAAAATATGATCCTTCCCGTCATGAATGCATTGCAAAAACATATTGTACATTCAAAACTCTCATCCATGACAATAACTTCTCCATTGCAAATCATATGATAGAATTATCAGTAGAAGTCCAAATTGCACTTCACACATGCAAGATCCTACAAGACAATTGGGATAACACCTTGGTGGTCATTATCAAGGTACATTTAGATTTTCTATCTCATTTTGGTTTTACTATGTAAGTAAATAGAAGGTGAGTAAATAGAATAAATCTTTGGCATTAATGTCAAAAAGGGGAAGAGAAAAGTTACATGTATTGGAGAAAGACATATGTTATGGGGGAGGTCATGCAATAAGTTGAAAAATCAATAAGGGAGTACGATATGTATAGAGAAATATATTGTATATAGCAAGAAGATGTATAAGTATGAAGGAACCTTACCATGTATAGATATATCCCTTACAAAATCAATTTTGAAAAATCTCAAAAATAGTATACTTTACCGAGCTAGTATCACATGGTGATGAATAAAGGTATTCAAGAAACTTTTTGAATTCAATTTTGGCTAATAAGTGTTTTTGTCACTAATGCAAAAGGGGGAGATTGTTGACATGTTAGTCAAGTTTTTTATTAATGACACACACTTATTCTGATTGTATATAGCTATTGAGCTCATTGTGTAGTTCACAATGCTTGCCAAGTGTTTCAGTTGTCACCAAGTTCTATAGTTGCTACCAAGTTCTTTGGACAAAATCTCATTGGTTACCAAGTAGTCATAGTTATAGTGAAGATTAGCAATGTAAACCATGCATCTCAGTGTATGCTAAGTTTATCAGTGCAAGTCGAGTTGTTTAGTGTTTATCGAGTTCATAGAGTATGTGATGTGAGTCCAATGTTAACCAAGCTTCCCAATGTTAACCAAGTGAATTAGTTTATACTGAGCTTGAGAAGAGAATGTTTACTAAGTCATGTCATGGTAAAAAAGTGATTCAATTTATATGATGAGTTTCAAAATATCTACCGAGTCACTAGTGTAGACTGAGCTCAAGACTACTTGGAAGTGATCAATATGGATTGAGCTTCTATGTCTACTAAGTACATGACAATCCTGAGCATTGATAGTGGATGCTGACTATTAGAAGCTCACTGAGTCAGTCTTTAGAACTTGAATGTCTTCATATGGGCAAACTTTGTAATATTTTTGGTAACTTGTATTGAGGACAACTTTGTAATTTGTATAATAGGATTGGTATATATGTAATACATTGTATCATATCCAAAGTATATGTGAATAAAAATAAAATTAGAGAAAATTAGGAGTGAATTACAAAAGGCTACAATAGTATAAGGAGTAGCAAAGTCACATCTATCATAGCAAGGTGATAAGTAGTTAAAGGAATCTCATTTAGCAAACCAAGTTGCAAATCAGAGATCATCTACTATTTCATCCTAATAGGTGGATTAGTCAAATCCTTTCACAAGGTAGACCTAACAAGTCTTTTTCAAACTTCTTTACCGAGTGCATACTTAATTGTATGTTTGTAAGTCCTTTGACAAGGTGGACCTAGCAGTCCTTATTGCTCCTAATAGGGCAAATTATCAGAAGTGATCAATGTAAGCTTTAATAGGCTAACTTTATACTGTAGTACTAAAGTTATGGATACCATCCCCACCCCAGTTTTATTTTCTATTTGGAAGGTTTTTGGGTCACCAAATCTTTGTGTCATAGTGTTATGAATGCTTTCATATTTTCAGTTTCTTATGCATGTAATTAGATCTAAGTATATGTGATGAATTATATTCTAATTGGATTGATTGGATTAAGAGTTGAAATTGATGAAGTTTTAGAAGTTACTAATTCACCCCTCCCATCTTAGTAACTTAGCTTAGTCTTGAATATTTCCAACATGTACTAAAATCTTGCACTGGAACTATGAGGTATTGTTATCATCTAAAAATTTATACATGGATTCTATTGATCTCTCATATTACCACTATAATCCATTTATATGAGGGAATGAACCTCAAGTACTAGCACTATGAGATTTCATCAATTACAACTTAACCATTTATAAAAAAATGATCATGATCTCTACACTAGCAATAAGCCATTTATATAGAGTTGAGCATAATCCCTAAACTAGCACTATGGGAGTTTATTATTTCTATTAATATAGAATATATAAAAATTAGATGATCATAAATAACATTCCTAAAATTAATGTTAATTTCCATAATTAATATATGTTTACATATTCTTGGTGTATTTAATGATGCATCAATATTATATAAGAAGAGGTCTGTGTGTGTGTGTGTGTGTGTGTGTGTGTGTGTGTATCCACTATACTTGTTAGTGGTATGAGTTAATTTGTGTTCCACATTCCTTTTGATGAGAGAAAGAGCTCTCTCTCTCTCTCTCTCTCTCTCTCTGTGTGTGTGTGTGTGTGTGTGTATAGACACACACACACACACACACACACACACACACACACACACACACACACACACACATCTATGTGTTTATCCACTATATTTTTTTGTGGTATAAAGTTCATATGTGTTCCACATTCCTAAATCACTACCTTTGATGAGATAAAGACTTCTCATTTCTCATTTTTTGATGACCCTTGGATGACGAGTAGGTTTTTTTGTTGAGATCCCACCACTCCTATGCTCCCCACCATCCATTCTTTGTACTCGTCCAACTTCAATATGATCACTACTACATTTGGGCCTGAATTGTGACAAAAGACCATCACAATTGTGAGGGTCACCTATTACCTGAGTGATACAACCATGAATTGGTTCTAGTTAGGTGGGTGTTAATATTTTTCTATCATAGATTGTGATGGAAAGGGAATCTATCATAATTGTGATTGATAAAACTATTGTAGCTTGGAAGAAGGAAGGGGCAAGAGTTCATGTTGATTCCATCACAATTGCGATAGCAGATCATCATTATTATGATGTCTTAAGCTTCTACAAGGACATCATAGTTGTGATGTCCTTGTGACAACTATACTATGGAAGTGATGTTGATTCATAGAACTAGCCATCATAATTGCAACAATATTGCAAAAGTTGTGCTATACAAGTGACAGATAGCTGCCAAAACATGCTAGCAGAATCATTAAAAAAATGTTGCTTATAACACCTAATTTTGTATTTTCTTGTTTAATGTTCAATTTTACAAATGGAGTGGTGTTACCTATATCCAATAGGTAATAGGGTACAATTGCTCAAGTTGAAAGATATGCAATTAGAGGATTCCCTTTCCCCTTCAATTGGTAATATCTTAATTCTCACACAATTTGATCTTTGGACAACAATAGTTTTCTAGGTTCAATTGCATGGGAAATGGGGAGACTTCAAAGCTTCAATTTTTTTACATCTTTACAAGAATCTATTACAAGGCTCTATTCAAATGAATTTGACTTCTTGCAAAAACAAGAATTGTTACTAGTTGACAATCAATTGACTAGAATAATTCCTTCACAGTTGGGTCTTCTTAAAAATCTCCATTTTCTTTCTCTCAACTCCAATACCATTTCTG
Source organism: Cupressus sempervirens (assembly GCA_028749045.1). NCBI lineage: Eukaryota > Viridiplantae > Streptophyta > Pinopsida > Cupressales > Cupressaceae > Cupressus > Cupressus sempervirens. The sequence goes on along the minus strand of CM053790.1, from coordinate 633,342,955 downwards.
GTAATATCCCTTCATATATTGGAAATCTCTCCTACCTAGTAATATTGTATATTAGAGATACTTCCCTTAAAGGTCACATTCCACCTGAATTGGGAATGCAATCTCCCTTGGCCTCCTTTCCTCTAATTGAAAAATTCTTAACACATCATTATCAAATAGTTAAAGCTTAGTAGAATTGGCCATTTATAGAAATAGGTTGAACAGTATAAACTTGCTTGAATTGGGCAAGCTTTCTAGCCTCAAGTTTATATATCTATAGGGCAATCGACTGAAATGTACCATCCTAGTCACTATTACCAATTGTCCCCAACTAAGTGGACTTGATTTTTATTTCAATCATCTTAGTGGAGTAGTACCATTGGAGTTCAATAGGATTTTAATTCTTCAAATTCTAATCCCTTCATCTAATCATTGTCAGTGGGAGCATTGTCACAATCCCCATTCTTACAGCCATCCAAAATTGTACATGTCTTAATCAATTATAGATTGATCACAATAATTTAGATTAATACTTGATAGAGAATCTCCCCACCAATATGAGGTACCCTAATTTATCACCTAATCTCCTTACAAACCACATCCCATCCTCTCTAAGAAACCTTGAATAAGTTGCAAAGACTCTTGATGGGTAACAACTAGCTAGAAGGAAACATACCCAATGAGATTGGTGAAATAAAAATCCTTAGGAAGCTATGTGTGAGTCATAATTTTCTTTCTAGAGACATCCCTCAGACAATTGGTTTGCTTCAATATTTAACACATTTTGTGCCCAACCACAACCAATTCTCTAGCAACATCCCTATAATTTGGGGGAAATACTACAAATTGAAATTGTTGGACTTCTCCAACAATAAATTTAGTGGATGTGTCCCTCATGAAGTGGCCAGTCTTTCTATTTTTAAGATATATCTCAATTTGTTCAAAAAAATCTTTCCAAGGATCTCTACCTTGAGAAATCGAAAAGATGATTCATGTTCAAGCCATTGATGTTTTAGTTAACAAATTAGAAGGTTGTATTCCATCCACTCTAGGAAGCTATGAATGAATTGAATATCTAAAGCTTTTATCAAATGAATTGGATGGTCCAATGCCAAATTCTCTCATTGAGTTAAAGAGTCTTTTGAGCATGTATTTTTCTTCCAACAAATAGTTAGGTTTGATGCCCACCTCTCTAAAGTTCTTGAAAATACTCGAATTCTTGAATTTGTCTTTCAATAACTTGAGTGGAGAGATCCCCAAAGATTATGATCTATAATCTACTTGTTCATTAGAACTTGATAGGCTCCCAGTCTATTTTACTACTTTGTAGTTCACATTTTGTAATCTGTAATTGAGTTCTAGGTTCAAACTTAGAATATAAAGAAAAAGAATGAGTATATATTACACATTATAATCTATAACATCTAATCAATTATATAAATCTATATTTCATGTGAGAGATAATCCCCAATAAGAATAAGGTGCAAACATACTCTTCAAAGGGTACTAAGGAAATGCCTTTCGATATGTTAAACTTGTTAGGACACATTTCATGATTCCTTCCAATAACCCAACAATTCATTGTAATAAAAATGGCAAGAATAAAAGAGGTTTGGTTTTTTTCAACAAATGAATTCTCTTGACAAACATTTAGAGTTGGAGTGCATCTTAGTAGAGACATGCTAAGTAACTAGCAAGGTATGTTACTTTTCTACTAAAAAAACATGTGTGTCTAATGAGAACCCACAAAGAGTTCTAACTATATAACTCATATGTTGATCACATGAGAGGAAAAGAAAAAAGCCAAACTCCTACATGTGACCTAAGCAAACATTTCAAAGTCTCATTTCTTATATCTTTTATCAAACAAAAAATATTCCAACCATAAAAGAGTCACAATGTTGAAATAATAAAGACTAGAAAAATGAATAACAGATAACATTCTTAACTTCTCACCATATTTGGTTCTCTTGAAATCAACAAGATCTTCTCTAGACAATTTTTCATAATTATGTGGGTACATTATTTGAAAGCTAACTTGTAGGGATAAATTTTATTTCATTTCAAAGAAGCTCTTTATTAGAAAAACATATGGAAATAAAGATAATACATGTATCCTTTTTAAGGCCCCTCAACATCCAAAGTACACAAAAAAAGAGTATATTATATACTGTATACTATTAATAAAAATAATTCTCTCTCACAAACAAGAAAGCACATTAAAATTATGGTTCACTTGCTTGTGATTTAATAACTCAAATGTTGGATGAAAAATTATCAACCTCCTCTCCTTTTAGCTTCAATTGTAGCTTCATTTCTAAATGACGTATAATATTCCTTGTGCATGTTATTGAGTCACTCAGAATATAAGCTAAACTAAAGATGTAATTTATAAACTACATATAATGATACTCTTAATAAATTCAATATGAAAAAGAAAAATAATAACTTAATATCTTATCAGATTATAATAATTCTTAGTAGCACATAATATCAAGAAGGATTTCAATTGTATATGCTAAAAATCCCCTTACACCACAATCACTTGAGTCAAGATGTCTTCCATAGGTTACTATTTTGTTAGAATAGTTTGAAGGATATGCCAAAAATTGAATATCATGGAAGCAATGCCACATTCTGGATGAGATGTAACTTCCACTAAAGGTTCAATTATCATCATTGACTCATTTTAACCTAAAGAAAATTACCAAATAAAAAATAAGAAACATTATCCACCACTAACTATGAACAACTTCCTTCTTCATAAAAATTAAATAACTGGATAACTTCAAAGTTAAGGATGATCTAAACTTTGTTGTTATACCACTTGTAATTAATTTAACATAATAGTCACCCATTTTAGAAAATAAGAAAGCAATTGCCTTCACATTTTCTTCATCTTGCGCAAAGCAACTCTTAAAATGAAATGAGGAAAAATAAAAGAACCTAAAGTAGTATCAACAATTTTAAGTTATGTTAAGGCATATAAATTAGCAATTGCAGAGGAAAGCCACAATAAGATACTATAAATAAAAATCCCCTAGAATTTCAAATCTAGATCTAGCTTAGGTGTAAATAGTTAGATTCACTAAAGAGAACATAAAATGATGAGGTCTCAAGATCATTACTTAACACCCTTTGATTGTCTTAAAATATAGTCAACCATTAATTTTAGCAAAGGAGAATAAACTGAAGGTGATGAGACTCAAAATTGAAGCCCCAATTTTGAGTAACATTCAAAATTTTGTGTCAAATTGAGTCCCTATAAGAGACTTTTGTGCATGCATACCCGACCATAACTTTGAGGCCTATGAAGTGTTTTATGTTTCTAACACTTTGCACTCAACATATGCATGCATCCTGGTGGAACTCAACATTTTGAAAATATTTTCCACTTAATATTTCTTTGATTACAATTGATCTTATTGACTCATTTCCATGTGGAATTCATGACTTACCATATACATCAAGGGTACATGTCTCAAAATTCACTTCTAGGACTTACTCATCACATGCAGATTCCTATCCATGAATCCTAGCTTTGGTTCTCTATAATTTTCATGATGTATATGATTTTTTACATATTTCTATAGCTATAGTGATGAGGCAATAGATATCGAGGCATCCTAAAATGACTATCATAAGGTCATCTTGAAGTTGGGTATGATATCATTATAATATATAGTTATTGGATTAATCTCCGTGTGGAGAAGATTCATTATTAATATGGCTATGAGTGATAAAAGGAAGGTATATTGTTATAACTTATGGTGATCATCAATAATTTGGATGTCATGGATTTGGCTATGGTGATGACTGATGAGGCTGTCAATAGTAGTTATGATAATGGGTAAAGGAATCCATATATGAAGTTTTCACTATATGTTATGGCAAAAAAAATCATCAGAGATCGGAGAAATGACATTTTATTATAGACAATTGTGATGAGAAATCTTACATCGATATAGGTTTTGGTGATGAAGGGTCTTGGAGATGTTGGACTACTACTGCATGAGGGGCCTGCTTGTGGATAGCTAGCAGTGGCAATGTTAGCATAATTTTGACCAAGTGTAGTTGTTAGAATTAATAATCTTTCCTTGGTTGTATTTATTAAATGGGATAAACCAAGGTATCCCTTAATTTGTTTGTCCTCTAGTCCACATGTGAGGACAAGTCTTTTTTGTATTTCCTTTAATAAGGAAAATAGATATTCTTCCTTAAGAGGAACTTGACACTTTGCACACACCTTTTGTGAATGTGGTATTCATATAAATGGGAGTTACACATGCAAAGACATGCAACTCCTTTCTCATCTCTTTAAAAGAGGTGCTTATCTCTCTCATTTTCATCTAGTCTCCATTATTCACATCAAGTTTTTGATGCTATTGTAAATGAGCTATTTTGCTGTATTTCTTCTTCTTCTCTCTCTCTCTCTCTCTCTCTCTCTCTCTTTCTCATTCTTAGGCTTTTGCCTCATTCATAATAATCACAAGGGGTTTTCTTTGCTTTCCCCTTATCAAATCCTTATCTCTTGTGTTGCTTATCTTTGGTATTGCTCCATTGATCTTGTATCATTTGTATGGTAAATCTCTTCTTGCTCTCTTGGATTAAATCTATTATTTCATGCTATTTCATTTTATTATATTTTATCATTTCAATCACTTTTTCTAACAGTAGTGGTGATAGATGGTGATGTCAACAACAACATGGCAACAAGAGGATGAATCAATGAGTGCCATGTGACACATAGTTCAAGGTGGGCACATATTTCACAGTATCACAATAGTCAACAGGCAGTTAGTGATAACCACGATGAAGTGGCAAAAAGGTCAAGGATAACTGTGTGACAATGTTGTAGCAATTAGCTGGTAGTTATTGATAATTGTGATAAAGAGACAAAATATTTAAGGTTAACTATGTTGCAAACTCACATTAGTTAAGGTGTAGTCAGGGCTAACTGTGACAACAGTGTGAAAAGGTTAAATCACAACTTTTCTTGGGTCAATGCATGATTACGGAAAATTGGTGTGAAGCTATGAAATAGTCATCACATGGTCATTGCAGTTAAGGTGTGGTTATGGATTGAGGCCCCGAATGCACAAGATGATGACATGTGGTAGTGGATCCAACCAATAAGATAATGACAAATGGAACTCACTGAGCAGTAAATGGGAAGTTTGACTTAGGTGAGTTGAAGGTAAATATTAAAGTTTAAAATATTAAAATATTAAAATAATTCCTTCAATATTCACGTGTAATATTACATTTGAAAATTCAAAAATAAATTTAAGAAATAATGTAAACTCCAGACTATACAAAAAGTTAAATATTTTCAATTTAAAAGTGCTTTGATTCATGGCCAAGGGTCATATTTTTCAAATGCATGCTAGAGGCCTCATTTCTTTATGGAATTGTAAAGTGTAATAAACCATTGGAAAGGGGAGAAGTTGAACTTTCTGAATCTATAATTAGAATATGTGCAAGTCATCAATGGTGAAAGATATAAGTAGATTTGTGAAAATAGGGGCATTCTCAATATAACAAGTGTTTTTCATCATGGAGTTTCAAAATTAGTTAAGAAGAAAATAAAGAAATTTTTTGGCTCCAAATTTGGGGGAAAATATTCGTAGAGGTGTTAGTTTTCCTTTGCACACATTTGGTGGATGTTTTGGCTCTTTTATTTAGCATCAAATTCAATATCTTTTGCAGTTGGTTATATTTCCATCATTTGGGAAGTTTCAAGCACTTTTCAAACAGAATGAGGGGATTTAATTTTTTAGTTGAAGGAAGAGAGAAGAGAGAAGTTTTAAAATAGAAAATGGAAGTTCTACAGGTGGACAAATGGAAGCATCATAGTAGATTTGAGATTTCTTCCATTCTATTTAGTCTCTTCTCTTCTCTTTCTTTAGGGTTGTTGGTAATTTTTTGTTTCCAGGCTATTAGCAGAACTCTAGCTATGATACTACCATGCCCAACATTTCTCTCTTGTATGAACAATAGTCATGAAATTATAAAGATAGTTCTAGTCTATTTAGCTATTTTATGAGTCATTTCCATGCATCCTTTATGTATTTGTTTCAAGGAAATGAATAAAATGTAGAAAATGAGTTTAACTTTAGTATGATTCTTATCTCTTGTTTATGCTAAATGTCATCTTCTGTGGTTTGTGAACAAAGAGCACAAATCCAATTGTAATCTATTTTATGTTTTATGTTTTGCTATATTTTTCTTATGATTCAAAGAGTCATGTAAATTCTTGATTTACCATAATGGGGTTGTAAATTTCATGAAGGGATAGCTCGAGTATGAGATTCAATATTAATGTAGATATCTAATTCACAAAGTGATAGGATAGATTTGGAGTCTTGATATATGAGATATATCACTGATATCCAAGGACGTATGCTTGTGGTTTATAGAATTTCCATAGAATTTCCTAATAGGTAAGGTACTAATCAATTGCATGATCTATATGTTCTTTTTCTCATATCTCAGTTTTCCCCTTTCATATTGAATATCTAAAAGGACTTACCTTCACTTAACTTGTCAAGTTCATAGGTTATGTTATTGGATATTTTATGTCTATGTTATTTGCATAAGCATCGAAGATTTAGGGGTTTTCATCTACTAAATATAGATTCAGATTTATGGTTTTAGGAACTAGTCACATAATGGAATCTATAGGTTGACCTATGTAGGTCTTGTTGATCTGAATAGGTAAGTTGAACATGTGAATTAGCTACCCCTAGATGTATTTTTTTCTCATCATTGGGTTTTTGAAAGCTATAGTTTTAATACACCCAAAAAAGGAAGCTACCTCAAAACACTAGATGGGATAAAATTATTTGAGGATCAATTAGAATAAGGAGATTCATAAAGATAGCTTGTTAGAAAATTCAAGCATTAGTATTGCATTATAGCTAGCAATTATGATAGATAGATGTATAGAAATCAACTTCATCCACAAAAATCTCCAAAAAGGCATGATATTTTTTTTGTCCAATAAAGAATTGACACAATATATGTATGATTTGTTTTGCATGCTTTAGCTAAATAGGAGCCAAGATGTGATTCTCATGCTAGAAAATCAGGCAACCATAATAACCTTCTTTACATAGGAGGGGGATATGTATAGACAAATAATTACATAAGATTCAGATAATGTTATTACAACATCTTCACCACTATATAAAAATAACTAATGAATTACTATTGTAAAACTTATTTTGAAGCAACAAATATAAGAAAATATTAGAATTTAATTTTTATTAAAAGCATTTCATTGTTGATTTAGAAAAATCAACAATTTGTCCAATCTTATGCCATTTTTTCAATATTTCCTTGACTAAATAATTAGCATTTTAAAGGAAATTAAAAGAATTACAATAAAAAAACATTGGAAGATGAAGCTTTATCCTCAATTTCATTCTATCTGATACTATATGCAAGACATGCACTAAATAGATTGATCAAGTAAGTACCTTGTCTAATGACAATTATGAAAGTTATGTTTTAAACTCAAAATTAAACCACAAAATCAGATTGTGAGGGTTTCAGAATTTGTTTGTTAATGAATTGGAATTATTATTATTTTGTTTTAATTGCTTGTATTATAGCATCTTAGTTTCTATTTTGCTGCATAATCTGAATATATATATCCATAATTGAATAAGACATGGTCCTATACATTATGCCCTTTAATATTATAATTTTTTTACCACTGATGCAGATATCATCCTTTTTAATTGAGTGCATTAATATTACATCCCACCCTTATCAATTCAAGAAACAACACCTTTCAGTCTCTTTATAATACTATCAGTCATTTCTTCTTGAATACTTGACCTCTATCCTTACTTTGATATGTGAGAATTAATTCCACTACCTATGTTCTCAACATATATAAAAAAATTAGTCCTTAATTATTGACTTTCACTCCTAAGTGGTGTACCAATCTAATATCAACATAAAAGCACATAGAAAAAATGGAATCTAACTTGTAAAAGACAAACTATGCAAAATGTGTAGCAAGCAATTCAAAACGTAAACAATCCAATGCATAATGCTAAATAATTAAAGACCAAATGAGCCCCAAGGAAAGCTTTATTTTTTAATAGAATCTAAATTAATCTCTAATGCTATCAAAATGATAACAAAGAAACCATATCTAAATGACATTGTCATTATGGAAAGAATTTCTCAATGGCCATAATAAAATTTAAAATGGTTCTAACCTCATCCAACTAGATGGTAGATTACTTTGAAACATGGAACTCACTTAACTTTGTGACAATACTATTAATTAGTCTTTACCTAAGTTGCATTAAAAATGGTGTTCTAGTTATTTATAATGCCAAACTAGAATGTGAGCATCTCAACTCTAAGCCTATCATAAAAATAATGAGACTTGGTCAACAGAGGATAAAAACTATAACAATGCCAACTAACCACTTACAAGGTTAAAATTAAAAACTTCAAGAGATTATCTATAATACAACATTCATATTTGGCATTTGCATAAAAACATAAAATTATCTAAATATCTTATCAACAAGAAACAAAAATTATAATGAGAATGTGATAATAAAATTCACACGCCCATCCAAAATTTCAAAAAATTGATGACAATTATCTATACAGATTAGAAAAGTACCAAATGCTACATACCTCACTTCATATTTTGATGCAATCCTAGTAGACTTGTTTGCATTATATCTCACAAGCACAATCCATTTATCACCATCAACAAGCACTGAAGTAACCAAATCTAATGTTAGAAACTGCCATAATATAAAAAGTTGACATAAGTTTCAGATTAAAATAATTGACATAAGTTATAGAAAATTTACACACTTAACCATTTATTTCATTAGGTCATCCTTAAATTGGTCTCCACATCTCCATATTGCAAAGAAAAAAAGCCATAGAGTGTCCAAGCTATAGGGTTCAACTGATAATACCATCTCCCCCATAGAGGAATCATCTTGCAAGTTGTAGGCACCCACCTTACTTGTTAGATTTTACTTCAACATAAGTCAATCATTTATTAATGGGGGACAAGAAAACTTACCTAATGAGGGATCATGAATCCTAAGAAAATATTCTACAACACAAAAATAAGTTTAAGCATATGTATAGTTTACAACAATAGCCTAGCAATTATTTAAACTTGATAATGCAAAATTGTAGATGTGAATGACATCATACCATTGATTTGATAAACTTGTGAATGTCACTCTGAATTGAGAATGCATGTACAACTATGTTCTATATGCATGGACAATAGACAGAGCTAAAAAAATGCACCATGTTTACATTTGTTTAATAGGTCTATTAAGTTTTTAAAATTATAGACCACCGTAAGTGTTAGAACAATAGTTGCTTTGGACAAGAGAATATCCTCAACAAGCCAATAGATAGAATGTCTTGATTTTCTTGCATGTTGAGGACATTACCCTTGCCTATAAGAGTTAAAGTTACAATGTTCATGATGGTATATAACTTAAAATACCCAATTAAATACCTCTAACAAAAATGAAAACCTCTCCTCATCGATATTTCTTCTCTCCCATGGACATGATCTCGTTGTCCTTTGCAAAGGTGGGTCCTCTGCAATAACACATAAAAGGGTTAAATTTAAAAATTTGGAACTTTAAAGATTTTAAAGAACATTGTAGCACTTTCTACCTTGTCCATCCACATCATCTTTCTTGCCAGCTTAAACCTCAACACGCTCATCATGAACAACCTCTACATCCCCTACAACTGCAATACAAGATGTTTTCTTAATCCCAACGCATAGTATAGTTAAATTTGTATTACTACACCAAATTTAATTTAAAATATTTACTTGTATTAAAGATTTAGAAATAAAAAATAAAATAGAAAATATATACCTTGAGTACTATGATCCACATTTGAATTGCCATCTCCATAGTGCTTAGCTAGTGTATTAGGATTGCCAGGTTGCAACCCAATGTAAATAATTAGTGCATTTATCAACAATATATATATATATATATATAAATACAAGAAAAATACTAAGAAATGTTAATCATTCATTTTAATACATATAAATATATTCATTTTTAAGTTTAAAAAATAAAATCATTGTTTCCTTAAAAAAATATAATGACTTATATTTTTGGAACTTAATATTAAATATAGTAATTGCTGAAGTATTCAATTTGAAATAAAAATCAATTGACTTATTTACCTCATCGATAGATCCAAAAGAAGAACCTTTCACACTCATTTCTTAGAGTCATTCAACCACAACTATATAGCCTTGTCTATAGGATAATTTTTGCTTGGTATCATGAATTTTTTTGTAGTCAATTTCATGAAGACCAAATTGTTTAAAATTTATAAATATTTGCATATAATTTTTTATTTACTTATGCTTACAATTTGTGCAACAAGTTTTGAATATCCACTTGAGTCGAGCTTGTGCTTCCCATGCTTATGTCTCCTTGCTTTAGTTGTATTTGTGTGTTAGGAAACCTATGTAAAGTTTGAAATATGTTAGATAACATAAGTATTAAGAGTAATTATTACATAATTTCATTCTTAATATTATGACATACCTTCTTTCCTTGGGTGGTACCATTTCTCAACCATCTCTTGATTTTTCCTTAGTGGCATCCTTTTTAAGATTCTCCCACTCAATAATAAGAATATAGGGGGCTGCTCATAAAAAGGGTTATTTTTCATTTGGGTCCTTAATTATACCTAATATACTTCAAAGCTTGGCCCACTTTCCCAAGGAGCCTAAGTCTTTGAAAGATGTTGGGTTCAAAAAGTGTTGTCATTTGATGAATGAGTTTATCCTTAAACTCTTTAGTTTTTAAATTCCACCTTTAAAAAAAAGACAAACTATTAGATTCATAATGTAAGCTACCTTTTAATTTACTTGAAGAGATTAATCAAAGAAAACATGATCTAGCAATGAAATCAAAATGTGATACTCTGTGTATATGGTTGGCCCATATATATGCAAACATTCATCATTAAGTTTTTCATTAAATAGATTATTTCCTTAAAAATAATAATGGGATTAATAGTTATTGCAAGGGATTTCATAGGAGGTTAGCGCATTTGATTGTGAGTATAAGATTGTATAGTAAAAGAAAGGATCAATATTTAAAGTACCTAGAAGTTGGGCTACTCTTAGCAAAAGACCATCTTTATTTCTCACGAGTAATTGATCATAATTCTTTAGTGTTCCTATACATCTAACATAGGTGCACCAAGAATGTCCTCGTTGTCTCCTGCATAAAATGAATCTAATATTACAAAATGCCCCATAAGATATAATAGTTCAAGTGAAATAAACACATGAGTAATGAAAGAGAAAAAGAGGAATCTACTTACGAATAGGAATTGCCATTGCATCTATGGCCATGCTATGCATTTCTGAATTTGCAATCAACATTACTAGTTGATCTTAGATTAGTTTTCACAAGTGAGTGTCAACACACTTAATCCATTTACTTAGTTCATGCCAAACTAGTAATACATACCAAGCACAACATGTAAATATTAGACCATGCTAAGTTGCAATGAGTGGTGAGTCACTCATGTGCCAAGTCACTCAAGTGCTAAGAAGATAGACCATGCTAAGTGATTTAAGTGCTAAGTGAATAGTGGATGTCAAGTAATCTAGGTGTTGAGTTAGTAGCAGAAATACAGTGCATGCCAAGCATCAATGACTTCACATGCTGAGTGAAATAGTTTTGACATATTTATTTGTAATGGTACAAACAACCATGTAAATCGTATCTTAGAAAACTTAAGGATAGATTACAATCTTTTGGAGATAAGGACGAATCTATATTTGGATTTCCCATGTAATTACATGCAACCAATCAGAAAATGGGAAGGTTTCAGTGACAAAATGGATGAATATTAGCTGTAGATTCATACCTAACCCTAAGCCACCAAAGTCTTCTTAAGGAGGAAAAAGCCATAAAATTTTTATGATGGATGGAATAGTGTATGATGGGTGAATGATCAAATAGGAAGAGTGAACAAGATAGTTTGTAGAGCATTAAAAGTCACTTAGAAGTAAGAGTGAATTACATAATTAGTTAGAGAAGAATAGAGGATAGAGAAGGATACAACATTGATATGTTAGATCGTGAAGGATCAACAAGACATTATGTAGAGGTGAACTATTATTAGGAAAGAAAGTGCCAACTATAAGATCTATGCCGAGACATTATAATAGGTGATTTTAGTTAAATCTCTTAACAAAGTAGTCTTAACAAGTTGTATGAAATCCTTTAGTAGGGTGATTAATTAATTGTGAGTTGAAGACCTATAACCAAGCACACTTGTAATAGAGTGTTGAAATCCTCTAACAAGGTGAGACCTAACAGCCTTTGTAAGCCTTTGATAGGATAGACCATGATTCATGGTCAAATCATTGTAACCTTCATTGGGTACACTTTATTACTACAGTAGTGAAGATTTGTGGGTGTCATCCCCACCCTAGTTTTACATTCTCACTTGGAGGGTTTTTGGGTAATCATATATTGTGTTATGTGGGTGATTGATTAGATGTTTACATGATTTAAATTTATATGCTTTACATGTTATTTTAGTATATTAATGCATGTGAATGAATAGTGAAAGTTTTATGGGTCCAAGTTTAAACTCCTGATTCACTCCCCCCCAAAAGTTTACTCTTTTCCCACTTGTAATTATAAAAATTAGTATCAGACAATTATTATCTAAAAGAGAAGCTTTGCAGCTTTGAGGAAAGATCTTGAAATAGAAGTCTACAAGCTGGGAAAGATTATTGAGAACCAAGGGATTGATATACATCTCATACTACATCAACTAAATGAGGTAAGAGAGGAGCTAAAGAAATTCTTGAAGAGAAGGAAAGAGATTACTATTATAGAAAATGACACACTATACAAAGAGATAGACACTACCAATCTATTTTTAGATGGTAACTCCAATGAATTTGATGTAGTAGTTGCAAATCTATGGAAAATAATCGAATCCAAGCTAAGGAAATTAGAAAACTCAAGCTAGAGCAAGAATAAAAAGTTACTATACTACTATGTGAGGTGATTGAATAGAAGAAGAAAGCCATGGAAGAAAAAGCCATGATTGAAGAAGACAAAAGAATTCTAGCAAACAGATTGGAAGAGAAGTCAACAAAGTTAACCAAGATCTCCAACATGCAATTAGATACTCTAAGTCAAATGATGAATGCCAACTATGAAATGAATGTCAAGGACATTGAGATAATTGCATTGATGTTGTAAAATGAAATATTGCAAAGTGACCTAAAAAGAGAAAAAAATTTCTAGAAGTCTCAACAAGCCAAATGAAGCCATCAAATACTTTGAACACTTATTAAGATCCCCTATATCCAATAATGATACATTAGGACTAGGCTATTGGTGTAAATAAGTCTTTACCTATTACACTTTACTTAAGTTTACTTAGGTAAATGCATTATTTTATTATTTATTAGTTTGACACCTAGGAGTTTGTGTACTCTTATGAGTTGTCATGTTGACAACACAAAAGTAAGAAACACTAATTCAGCACATGGTGTCTACAATAGTGGAGTTTGCATAGCTAACTAAGGTGTCATGTAGAAAACACAATTATTCAAACTCTTAATTAAGTACACGGTTTCTACAACATAATTTTACATGCTACACCTTTGTAGGCTTATCCTCTCATCATCACACTACTCCTATGCCTAATGGAGGATAATATACTCCTGGCAGACATGTTCTTGGTTGTAAGACTTATCAGTGTGTTGACTCCTAGATATTCTAGAAGCATTCTAGAGGCCTTTATATTCAGGAACTCCTAGTGTGTATGTACATGAAATTACATCAATTGAATATCATATTTTTATTCTAATCATACTCTATTGGTCTATTTGTGCTTGTGCTTGAGTTCCTTGATCTTGGGTGATTTTTCCCTAAGGAAAATTCTTACATGGTATCAGAGCTGAGGGAATTTTTCTTCACATAGCCATTAGAGACCATTTTCTTGCCTCACCTCTTAAAGGACCTTGACTTAGATCTATAGTATCATAGTCTTTGGGAGTGTCTAGAGCCAAAGTAGACATCACCATTGCATTTAGAGTGTCGATTTAGTTAAATTTGACTATAAATTTTCCTACCCTAGGCCATAGTCAAATTCGAAAGATTTTTTTTTGCAAACCGACATCCAAAGGCCCAGTTTGTAAATTTAGTATGATAATTTATTAGATCTGTAAATATATTTTTTAGATCAATATTTTATTTTCTCTACAATTTTTTGCAATTTTTAGAGTATTTTTCAAAAAAAATTCAGCCTACCAAGCCTGCAAAGATTTTTTTTTTTTTTGTAGGAATCAAGTGGTGAAACCCTAACCCCCATAGGAAATATTCTCAAGGAATATTCCTTTTATTAATCAAAATTTCTACAAGTTCTGGAAAATTTACTTTAACCGGTCAAGTCTACAAACTAGTAACCACATTACAACTGGGACAGGCTACAAATACGTGGTGGCTCCTCATTGTTTGGATACTGGCAATCTGTTGTTTTTAAAAAACACTTTGTATGGTCCCCATAGAAATGTGGGATTATTATCCCACATTTCCAAAAAAAAAACCACTATTGACTATACTTTGGTCATGGTTCTCTGGCAACCTTGTCTTCCCTAATAGTGGCAATATCTTCCCTAGCCACTGCCTGTCTTTTCCATTACAAAGATGGCAAGTTATTTCTTGGCACCCAATGTTAAACATTATAGTCCTCATGAATTTGTTAGTGATAGGACTCTTGATGCTCATTTCCCATGCCATGTGGCATTCGTTGAGCACCATGATTGTATTTCTAGCACTGGCTAGGCCAGCACTACATGATGTCACCACAATCTATACCAAAGTATGACCCCACCACATCAGGCCCCATCACCTACCAGCATTGAACTTAGCAATAGTCTTTAACACATGGGACAATGTCTTTTAGCCACCTCTACCTGCTTAGCCACCACATGGCCTTCTTAGATTCTGGATAGCTCCGCAGTCAGGGGACCCCTCCATGTTAGCCAATGAAAGCAAGCTTCCACATAGAATTTCTAGTGTAGATCCATGTAAGAAATCCATATAGGACATGTCATCAATTCTATATTACTGAGGTCATCTTGATGTCACTGCCATGTCATCAAGGTGGCCTTTTTCACTGATGTCAGCTAGTTATGAGCCTAAATTTGACATCCATATGACCATCATTTATAGCCCAAAATACACTATCATGATAGTCATTTGACCATCAAATTTATCCTCACAATTTGCTACCCAAACCCCTCTCCAGATGTAGTTTTGTTTTGACAGTCCAACTTTGAGAAGCCCTAACTCATTCATTCAGACTCCAAATCAAGTGCAATTTTTTTTGATTTTTTGTAAAATTTCTTTAAATTTTTAATGGTATAATTATTTTCTAGTTTTGGTACATGGATTTATTAGAAATTGCATTTTTTGGTGACTATTCTTGTCCAATCCTGCATTTTACAACTTCAAATGCTCCGTACATGCTCATTTGGACACATTTTCAGGTTCCATTTTTTTGTAAGTGCTTAATTTTTTGTTTAATTTCTAGATCTACAATCAAACTATAGGCTTGTGTGGACAAAAAAATTACTTTTATAATTATGTCTTTTTTTGCATTGTATTGCCTTGATTATAGTTCAAAATTGTTGTAGTTCTAAGCTACAATACTTAGTGTCAAATTTGAACCTCAAAAGTTAGTTATAAGTAGCAAAATCAGATGTGCACTTTGTACATTATGACAAGTTTCCTATTGTAAATGAACTACATATAAAGTGCCAAAAAGATCTTTTTTGGGGGGTCTTTTGATTGAGTGAATAGGGGAGGCATGTCTTGTGTTTTTGTGTCTCTCCTTTGTGTTCTTTTAATTTTCCACATCATGGGTTCACCTAAAACTCCACTTGTAACTTCACACAATTATGCTACATAGAAATATATTGTATGGGGTAGATTAATGAAAAAAGGTTTAAATCTATATGTTGATGGTAAAATTACAAAACCCACTGATGCTACAACACTAGTTGATTGGAAAATTAAGGATAATTAGGCTTTAGGAATCATTCAAAGTTGTGTTCATAGAGATCTCTTCTTTCACATTTCCAGCTTTAAGGAAGCCAAGGCTACTTGGAACAAACATGAAGGGTTGTATGGTAAGGTGGATGAGGAAAAGGGATTTAAAATTGAGGATGATCTACTTCTATTGGATCTTAAGAATTTTGACACAATTCAAGACTATACTAGCAAAGCCAATGAATTGAGAGCACTCCTTAAAGATTGTGGTAATTCCATGAAAGATAATCGATTGATTCATCACATCTTAAAGAGGCTACTTTCAGAGTATGCATCTTTTGTGTTGAGTTACAATACTCACAAGTTGACCATGGGAAGTGCCTTCACTAAACCTTCATTTGATCCATTTGTAGAAATGTTGATGTTGGAACAATCCAAGTTGATAGATATAGGAATTCTCAAGTCATCAAAGAACAAAGCATTGGTGGCTACTAATGAGAACCAATCAAATCAAGGCAAATTTTTTTTTACCAATAGCAAGAAAAAGTAGTGGAAGCAAAAATCACAATTAGAGACACAACAATCTTCCCCCTCACAGTAAAGAAATTCTTCTTCCAACAAGAAGGGAAACAATGACAAGAAGTACAAACTATTTTGTGCATATTGCAAGAAACCAAATCATAATGAGCATCATTGCAAGAGTAAGAGAATCGATGAGTTGGAAAACCTACTTAGAAAGAACAAAATCAATGTGCCAAATGCTTCCAAGGATTCAACTCCACCCACTTCAAAGGGAAAAGGGCAAGCACTTATGGCCAGTTCAAGTTCTTCAAGGGAATGGATTATTGACTTAGGTGCCTCATATCATATGGGTTCTTCAAAATGAGACTTTTCTTCATTGAAGCAGTCGAAGGTACCACACATCTTTGTAGGAGATGGTACAAAAATGGAAGTTGAAGGGAAAGGACAAGTTGAGATGGAAAATGGGGAGTTCAAAGAAGTTCTCTATGTTTCCAAGCTTAACTCTAATCTCCTTTCAATCTACCAAATCACTCACTATGGAGATGAAAATAGAGTTGAGTTCCTCCTTGATTCAATAATGGTGTGCAATCTTAAAGATGATTCATTAATTGCAGTGGGTAAAGTCAATCATGACAAAAGGCTTTATTCCTTCTCCCACTTTGTGCATAAGTCTCCTTCACATGCCTTGTTGACTCAATCTCATTCAGAAAGAAAATTATGGCATGAGCTATATGGACATCTTGCCTTCTACTATCTTCATCAACTTTGCTCAAACAATATGGTCAAAGGTCTACCTATAATCAAATTTTCTAAGGGTGAATGTTCAACTTGTTTAATGGATATACATCTAGAAGAGAAGATTGATAAAGGGAAGTCTTCAAGAGCATCAGTTGTTCTTGAGTTGGTTCACATAGTTATAGCAAGTCCTTTTATAGTAACATCAGCTAGCAAGGGTTACTACATCCTCACTTTAATTGATGACTTTTCATGCTACACATGGGTCTACTTTCTTGATCACAAGAATGAAGTGTTTGATAAGTTTCTAGCATTCAAGAGTCATGTTGAAAAGAAATCAAGGAAAGCCATCAAGGTTCTTTGTATGGACAATGAAAGTAGATATGTGAACTCAAGACTTAGAGACTTTTGTGAACTGGAGGATATTCATTATTAGAATCAAGTAGGATTCAGTCTGCAAAAGAAAAATGTTGCAGAAATGAGGATTATAACTCTGAAGTCTATGGTAAGTTGCATAATTCAAGCTAAGTCTCTTGATCCATCACTTGAAGTTGAAGCTATAAATTGTGCCAATCACTTACTTAATATGTCTCCTCATAATGTCTTAGATGTAAAAAATCCTTTTGAGGCATGGTGCAATAGAAAATTAGTTGTGAAACACTTTAGAGTTTTTGGTTTTCCAACATGGTCACACATATCTTCAAGGGAATTCAAGGCACCACCACTAAGGCCTTGTACTTTCATCAGATATGAAGACAATGTTAAGGCATATAGACTTATGGATCCTGAGACTCATGAGATATTCATAGAGAGGAATGTTCACTTTAAGGAAAGTTCACCTAGCTTATTCTCTAGTCCTCTTTGCATTTTATATAAAGTGGAAACTGGTAGTGACAATAGTAATAGTGATAGTTCCATGCAATTTAGTACAGTTGGGTACACCTTTTCTTCTAGTTCCAACATCAATGGATGACTATATAACATATATTTTAGGTTTGTTTGTGGAGTCATACATAGTAGATTTGGGGGATATCATTGATGATATACATCTGCTCTTTGATGAAGAAGATCCTTCTTTAGTTGTTGCAAGGGTTCACTCTGACCCTCTTGTCCATTCTCTACATGATCAATCTTACTAGGTTGACATGATTGTGGGTCCTTATGTACAACAATTGTAGGAGGTCTCTTTATCATTTGAGGAGATAGTTGGTTCTTTGGGATATGTTCTACATCCATCCTTGTTAGATCCAACATTGTTCTTTTTAGTAGTCCTATAAGGGGTGATAGTCAATATTAATATAGGGATGGTTGAGTAGGTTTTAGACACACCATTCATCTTCAGGATTCTTTCTACATGTAGGGGAAGCATCTCATATGTACCTATGACATTGTTTCTTCCAAAGGGGTGGAACATTTTTTAGCAGCCATGGATCAACTTCTACATTGGAGAAGCTATCACTGATTGACATTCTGCATTAGGGGGGGACTACCTTGTCTCCTTTCTTCTACTTCTTCTCTTTTATGGGGGGGGACATTTTCCTCTTTTGGGATTGTGTTCTTCTCATCCTTCTCTATTGTATATACTTGATGTGTGCCGTAATGGGGGGGTCTTGATTACTCCATCCATCCATGCATCTTGTTTTTTCATCTATCTTTTTGGGGGAGGGTTTTTCCCATGAGGTTTTCCCTCTTTCTCCACTTTATGAGAGATTGCATTATTTTTGTACATGGGTAGCTAACATGGTCTAGTAGCTAGGACCCATCATGCATTTTCATCCTAGATTTTCTAAGCTTAAGTGCATTCCCCTAAGTTACACTTAAGGGGGGGGGGGGGGGGGGGGGGGGTATTGGTGTAAATATGTATTTACTTATTACACTTTACATAAGTTTATTTAGGCCAATGCATTATTTTATTATTTATTAGTTTGACACCTAGGATTTTGTGTACTCTTATGAGTTGTCATGTTGACAACATAGAAGTAAGCAACTCTAATTTAGCACATGGTGTCTACAACACTAGAGTTTGCATAATTAATTGAGTTTTCATGTAGACAACATAGTTATTCACACTCTTTATTAAGCACATGGTGTCTACAACATAATTTTACATGCTACACCTTTGTAGGCTTATCCTCTCATCATCGCATTAACTCCTATGCTTAATGGAGGATAATCCACTCCTAGTGGACATGTGCTTGGTTGTAAGACTTATCAGTGTACGGGCTCCTAGACATTCTAGAAACATTCCAAAGACTTTTATATTTAGGCACTCCTAATATGTATGTAAATGACATTACATCAATTGAATATCATATTGTTATTCTGATCATACTCTATTGGTCTATCTATGCTTGTGCTTGAATTCAATGATCTTGGGTGATTTTTCCATAAGGAAAATTCTTACATAGGCTACAAAAGCACTGAAGAAGGAGAATCATCCAAAGTTTCTAAAGAAAATAAGATCAAGGTTAAGAAATCCAAACCTACTTGTCATAATTGTGGTAAGAAAGGACATACTACTAGTGTGTGTAGGAGAAATAATACAAATCAGAATGTCAAGCCTAAAAATATGACTGATTCTCACAAGTGCAACAAAGAAGGTCATTAGGCTCATGAATGCAGAACTAGGACCATGCATAAACAAAGATTTGAAGGAAATTGCTACAACTATTAGAAGTATGGACATAGAGCCTTTGAATGCAGATCCAAATCCATGTGGTCATCAAACAAGCAACCAAAGGTAAGAAATATTGGAAACTACTATAATTGAGAATATAATACAAGATATAGCTATTACTATTGTCAAGAATATGGAAATATTCCTAAGAATTTAATTGGGACACACTTCAATGGTAACTACAAAAGGTGGTTGAGTCAAACTACGTGTTTTAGCTGTTTGAAGACTAGTCACATTAGTAAGCATTGTCCAACTAGGTCAAAGGCACCAATTTGTCAAATTGATAAAGGAAAAGGCAAGGTAGATGTTGAACATATTAGAGATGAGATGAACAAGACATGGAAAAATAAATATGCTTCTAGCACATCAAATGGAGAAGGGATCACTTCACCCAATGGGTCAAGTGATCACAATTCATCAAATTAGGCATCAAGAGGTATGTGGGACTGATATTCAAGTGTTATATCATACATCAGTTCCATAGGAGATAGTATTGAAAAGACTACATTAGCATGAATAAAGATGCAAGATTTTGAAAAATCAAGTTAAATCTTCAAATTTTTCATGTTGTTGTTGAGCATGAAATGTTTTCTATGTATGCTAGTTAATGCCAAACTCGTAGAAGCTATTGAGTGATGGAAATATCAATAGATGTTGAGTGATTCTAAAATTAAGTTGAAGCCAAACTTGAAATTATGTAAGAACTAAGAATTAAATGCAAGGTTATGGGGTGTAGTTCAAAAAAATTAGAAGGGAAGGAGGTTTTGAATGTCCATCTTATCAATAAAAAAGTGAAACAACCAATATTTAAGGCCATTCCTGACATAGCTTATAGAAAAGATCCTTCTGGCACTTTGTCAATGATCCTGCCAAATGTTATTATGGTGCAAGATGTTAGGAAGTGTTATAATTGAAAAAAAGGAAGTATAGGAGATATGGAGATTATAGATGAATATAATAGGTTGTGTGAGAATGGTGTTTTGTAGAAGGAATACAAAATCGTGGAGAAAATGGGTTTGACACAAACCCTAGATTTTTTGAATGTATTTAAAACTGAGTAGATAAGAATTTTTCCAAGCCAAATTTATGATGGTTCCTTATGGTTGGAAGGAGGACCAATTAAGATCACTAAGAGAATAGTTGATAGGCTTACTAGCTACCCAACCCTAGATTGGCCAATGACACTCAAAAGTGACTCCAAGAAGCTATTGAGAAAAACACTGGAGAAAAATAGAATAAGAGAGGTATGACTATAGATACCATCACCGATCCACTGCTAAACTTTTTTGTAAGGTTAAAATCTCATCAATTCTATCAATCTAGTAGATTGAATAGTGTACCTTACATAGCTATGGACGTTGGCTACAAAATTGTAAAGAAAGATCATACATATGATTTGGCAGAACTACAACTACAATAACTAATGGAAAATCTTGGAGCTATCAAGAAAACCAAGAGTTCTCAATACAAATTTGGTTCAATTCTATTTTCCATATTCTTTTACATAAAAAATATATTTCCCTCTTTTGGTATTGTAGGATGAAAGACCAATAGGTCAACTATAGTGCATATCAATGAGTTCATTGAACAAATGGGAGAAAATTTTGAAACATTGATGACAAGTTATTTTGAAAATTTTAAAAAATCAATGAAGGAAAGAATGAGGATACCAATTTCTTTGGTTGAAAAACATTATAATGACATGTGTTTTCTTGTTGATGCTGGTTACACTTTTGTGGAAGTTGCCATACCAAGGGTTAGATAGTTAAGGCCACTTGGGTATGAAGTTAATGTTGATGAAGCTTTAGCAGCCATCATAGCACTACTAGTAGAATAAATAGATAAAAGTGCAAAGATATTTAGCAACTATGAGATGGTAAAGTTGAATATTTCCATAGAGTTGAAAATTGTTTCCATACTAAAGAATAAAGATAAGCTAGTGAAGAGCTGAAAGCCAAATTTGGAGGAGTAGAAGAAGAAGAAGAGGAGGAATAGGAAGAACAAGCACGAGAACCTCTTGCATTGACTCAAGGCATGGGAGAAGATAAGGAAGAGGATAAAATTGAAGATGCCATGGGAGAAGAAGCTGAGGAAGCACCTACTCATGCTGAGTCAAAGAAGAGAAAGGCTAAAGCACAACTAGTGGCAAAGGAAAAGACAATTGTCAAACCAAGCCCAACCAAGCCCACAACACCTACCACTAGAGCAAGTACATGTGCAACCACTCAAAAGGTCAAGTAAAAGATCAAGCAAATAGAGCAAGGTGGCCAAGAGTAGAAAAGTCAAAGAAGAAAATATGTGGCATAGCTAGATCAGATGGATAAAGAATAGAATCAGATGAAAACAACCAATTTAAAGTGGTAAGTCACAATCCTTTATTTGATCTTGAAAATTTATGTGAAAATATCAAAAGCAATGTAGATTTAGTTGGTTTGAAACATATTGATTTTGATAAATTGGGAAAAGAAGAGAAGAATCAAGTGGAAGAGGCATTATATGCTATGATGTCTAAGTTTAAGAATACTCCACTAGAGTTTGCCAAAACAATACCAAAAGGTTTATATGATATTGTTGAGAAAAAATGGAATTACTATTTGAATTTAGAAAAGAAGATTAGAGAAACAACATTAGCTCAAGTTATGCCAAAGCTAACAAATGGATAAATTGATAAGGTTGTCAAGAAATATGCTATTAGGTTTACACCTAAATATAGATCATTTAGCATTCTTCAGAATAATATTGAAGATGTGGTCAAGAAATCAACCCAAATATAGAAACTTATCTATGGGTTGAGCACTATGAAACAAGGGGAAGTTGACCCTTCAGAGGGTAAACAAGATGACAAAGATGATGATAAGAAAACTAATGATGAAGATACAATTGGGGAAGAAACTACAAAGAAAACTAATGACAAGGCAACAACTGAACAACAACAAGACGAATAGAGTGTGCAAGACACACAAGTGCCTTATGTTAGTCCCCCTCATTTCACAAGTATAACAATTAAGACAATAACTATCAAGGATGTTTCTAACACTTTATCTAGAATATCAATCCACTTACCTTAGAAGACTTGAAACAGATTCTAGACCAATCTACACTCCAAGAAAAAATCTATGAAAATCTAGTTTTGGTCAGTGTAGAAGAATTACAAAAGATAGTAACTAAGGCCACAAGGGAAAAGGTGAATACATAAGAATCACCTTTTTTCATCCCTTCAGTTACTAGTGTTCAACCACCAATTCAAACAATAGTAGAGACATCTACTAAGGTTGACACATGTGTTAAAGTTGATAATATTGAGAAGAAGCAAGTAGAAGAAAAACATACTATAGGCCAACAACAAAAAACATGATAGATAGATTCATCTGTACCTAAAGCATAAGAACAAGGTGCTATTCAAGTCATAGTAATAGATTAGAGTAAGCTTGAACAACATGAGCAAACACCTATAGTGAAGGAATAAGAAGCCATCTAAGCACTGGTAACTCTACCAACATTTGGTAGTCCTTCTACGTAGGTTTTTCAAAAGCTAAGCATGGAAGCCATACCATCACAAATCTTAGTGGCAAGCCTTAGTTCATCAAAGGTTGATAAGGTAATTCACTATGGATACATAAGCATTTATGAAGAAATTGTAATTCCAAATTTTGACTATGACACCATGAAATTGGAACAAATAGGCATATTGCAGTAGGCCTTAGATAAGAAAAAGCATCAAGAAATGCTCAGGAGAGAATATAGGCAAAAACAAGCACTCCAAGATATTAAAGACATCTTTTTAGATGCATTCAACCTACCAACTATAGAAGAGACCAAGCCAATGATAGAACAACTAATAGATATAGTGGAAAAGGTCAATAATGAAAACCTTGATACTACTGTAAAACTTTTAGAATGGTTTGAGAAGAAGTTCCAGGAAAAGGTGAATGAGAAAATATCAAGTGAAATAGCACTAACTCAAGTTGCATTGGAAAATAAGGTTGAGGAGGTAAAGAAGGTATTTGAGAATATATTCTCATTCTACACAAAGCTATGTGATCCTACACTCTTCACTCAAGAGACCAAGAGCCATATTTTGAGTCTAGAGAGAAACCTTAACATATCAGGTACTAAGCTACCTTAGAACCTAGCTCAAAGTGAGAAGCATTTTAGAACATTTCTTCAAACAAAAAGTCAATTAGCTATACTAATAGCAGATGAGGCTAGCATAAAAGCAAAATTGACAAGTATACATGCATCCCTTACCCCACACATGGAGATACTACACAAGGAACTAGGTTATGCCAAGACTCTATTGAAGAAAGACCCCATTCTTTCTACCTTAGATGGCCTAGTGCACCTTGCTGTCGAGCTTGCAATCCAAATCAAGTCATTGGATGTTGCATGTTACAACTGGGATGCAACCTTTAAGATCATAATTGAGGTTCATAAATATTTTTTGAACAAACACACTATAAGTAGATAAGTAGGAGATAATTTCCACAACAAGTCAAATTGTGATATTGCTATCAGGATTTAACTATGTGATTTTTGAGTCAAAATCATTGACCCATATATTCATGAATAGTGATTCAACATGAATCCATCTCTCATGAGAATAAATGGAACACTTAGCACTCATTGGATCTAGGTGATGCTCATAGGGGTGAAGCACTGGAACTTCCTAGGAGGTCACCCATCCTAGTACTACTCCAACCTGAACACACTTAACTATGGAGTTTCCTCCATGGTTAAACCCAAAGCTTGCAACCCCATTTGCAAAACCTTCACCAAGTGTTAGACACTATAAGTATATAACTCATTTGACATAAGTGTCAAAATGGGGAGAATAAAGAGAAAGGGGGAGAATTAAACCATGAGGAAGAAATATAACACTAGGGGGATATAATAAGTGGGGAGAATAATGAGGTATATATAGAGCAAGATAAAGTATGGGGCAGTCTAACCAAAAGGAAGAGAAATAAAAAAAGGGTACATATAGCAAGATCATATCATTAGGGTTATATACAATTTTGGAGAGTAAAGTAGTAAATAGATACAAATAGTAGCCAAGATAGAGCATATTAGATGGAAAAGTATCAAATAAAATACATTAAAGTTAGAGAGGAGCACAAATTTTGGAAACAAATAAGATACATTAACTCAGGGGGAGGTATCAATTTTGAGGTATATAGGTTATTGCAGAATTTTAAAAATTTGAAGTTTTGTATATAAGCTGAGTCATGGATATGTTATGCTTGAGAAGTTAAGGATAATAATTGTATATTTAAGTGTTTTTGACACTCATGTCAAAGGGGGAGATTGTTGATCTCAGATTGGTTTTGAAAAGTGAGTTTCAACACACTTAAACCATTTACTTAGTTCATGCAAAACTAGTAATACATGTTGACTACAACATACAAATATTAGACCATGTTGAGTTGTAATGAGTGGTGAGTCACTCATGTGCCAAGTGTGCTGAGAAGATAGACCATGCTGAGTGATTTAAGTACTGAGTGAATAGTGGATGCTGAGTAATGTAGGTGCCGAGTCAAAAGCAAAAATACAGTGCATGTCGAGCATTAGTGACTTTATTTGCCGAGTGAATTTTTTTTTGACATATTTGTTTGTAATGGCACAAACAACCATGTAAACCATTTTTGAGTCGACTTAAGGATAGATTATGATCTTTTGGAGATAAAGACAAATCTATATTTGGATTTCCTATCTAATTACATGTAGCTAATTGGAAAATAGGAAGGTGAAAAATGAATGAATCTTAGCCATATATTCATACCTAACCCTAAGCCACTAGAATCTTCTTAAGGAGGAAAAAGCCCTAAACTCTTTATGATGAATGGATAGTGTATGATGGGTGAATGATCAAATAGTAAGAGCGAACAAGACAGTTTGTAGAGCATTCAAGGTGACTTAGAAGTAAGAGTGAATTACAAAGTCAATTAGAGAAGAACAAAGGATAGAGAAGAATACAACATTGATACATAAGATCATGAAGGATCAACAAGACATTATGTAGAGGTGATCTCTTATTAGGAAAGCAAGTTCCAATTGCAAGATCTATGCTAACACATTTTAACAAGTGATTTCAATTAAATCTCTTAACAGAGTAGTCCTAACAAGCTATATGAAATCTTTTAACAAGCTGCTTACTTAATTGTGAGTTGAAGTCCTCTAAATAGGAACACTTCTAATAGGGTGTTGAAATCCTCTAACAAGGTGAGACCTATTTGTCTTTGTAAGGCTTTAACAAGGAAAGCCTTTTATAGGGCAAACCATGATTCATGGTCAAATCATTGTAACTTTCATTGGATACACTTTATTACCATAGTAGTAAAGATTTGTAGGTGTCATCCCCACCCTAGTTTTACCTTCTCACTTGGAGGGTTTCTAGGTAATTGTATCTGGTGTTATGTGTGTGATTGATTATATGTTTACATGATTTAGATTCATATACTTTACATGTTATTTTAGTATATTAATGCATGTGAATGAGTGGTGAAAGCTTTATGGGTCCAAGTTTAAACTCCTGACTCACTCCCCCCCCTTAGAAGTTTACTCTCTTCCCACTTGCAATTCCAACATTACCTCTTCGGTTCTATTCTTCATAGCAAGTGACATAGTGAACATAGGATAAATGCTAGGAGCTTGAAAATTAGATTTTTAGAGCATAATAAAACAAGATTGTTAAAAGTCACCGCATTTTGACAACTGAAGAGTTTGCCATGTGGATAGATGAATCATTTCTTGTATGTTACATGAAACTTGTATTTTTTGTGTTACACTACATTTGTATATGTGTTGACTTCTATTCAATAGTTGAATATATATAGTGAGGCTTTTTTTTTGGAAAGACATAAGTGTAGGATAGAACATGCGATGTACTTGAACCACTTGAAGTATCATCCTCTAGGGCATTGCCCTTGAACCTCTTCAACATCCTCTATAAAAATAATACATTTGCAATTTTTTTAATGACATATATAAAAGAGATACTATAAAAAATGTTATTGAAAATTTTTTATAATTAAAAAGTACATTAATACTTACTATATATGTCTTAACTAGGTGCATCAAATTATCCTCTATTTGTTGTATTTTAGGAGTCTAAGGTCGAGTTGATGCCAATTTATTTACCCTTCTTGTTAAATCATGAAGAAAATTTTTCACTACAACCTCAATACTAGTGGTTGGTGCAAAATTAATCATAAATCATCATGCTCATCATGTGGCTCCTCATGGACTAATTTTTCCTTTCCCTTTTCCTGATCAACACTTGTTTGTGTGAACAATATTATTAGCACTATATTTAAAATCAATCCAAAATATTAGTGAAGAATAAAACATAATAAAAATACACATTAACATATTTCTTGTATCTAATTTGTACGATAACAATGGGTTTTACCTATCGGGAAGAAGAAGTCCCATGAGAACTGATGTAGGAGCATCTAGTGGTGTAAGGGCAATCCTGTATCACCCAAAAATATGTTTAGTGTCAGTTCCTATTTAAAGTTTTTTCATTTCTAGATACCTATTTGGGTCAAATAAAAATTCCAACTCTCATAGCTCCACTATTGGTTTTCTGGGTTAGAGTTTTTGAGCACCTTGGGATATGCGCCAATGTAGAAAATAGGTTATTTTATAATTGAACCATAATTATAATGAGTTAGAGGCTTTAAATTTGATGGACGATTATAATTATAATTTAAAGCACTCCAAAAAAAGAATTAGGTCAAAAGGCTTTACGGTTTGAAAGCTATTACAATTTTAAGTTGCCTGGAGACCTCCTAAGAGCACTTCAAAGTTAGATTTGAAGTACTAAATGGCCTCATACAAGAACAAAAAATGGGGGATGATAAAATCTGGTCTAGATGGCTATAAAGTGCTTGGAGATCTTTCTAGAAATGTAAATAGTTTGTCAATAAGAGTCCTAGATCAAAAGTTACACCTCTCAGAAGTTGGACTACCATTTTTGGATTCTTCTAATTTCATACCAACTTTTGACATATTTTCTAGAACCTTCTACTTTGATAGTGGATGCCAAATGGCATATTCTAAAATTTATTCCTAAGCCTAAACCTAATTTGGGTTTCTTAAGGTCACTTCTAGCATTGTAAAGGTAGTTTTTGGTGGAGTTTGGGAGAAGGTACTATGAGAAGGGTTTTCTTTAGAATATAATTACATTGTAAGCCCATAGGGAATATCCTAGAGTCTATTTTTGTTGTACAAAATGTAATAACATATCATTTCTAATAATAATATTCCCTTTTCTTTTTGCATTCATTTTGTTGGATTGTGCCCTCATCAAGAACCATTGCTACTGTGTGTATATTGTGGCTGTTGATCCATACTATAGCCCATCATTTCAAAATAAAATCATTGAGACATGTTAAAACACATGTTTTATTATTCTAAATTAGCCAAAAATAATTTTTTTAAATTGTGTGTTGGATTCATAGATTGGAGTTGATTTTAAATATGCATAGTACATGCCACCTTGTCCATGATAGTGGTTTTATTTATATCTATGTGATTCAAATTGTAATCAATAAGAAGCTCTTTCCCTCCATATATTGATTTTATTGCACATAAAAATACATGATTTCCCTTGTGCACCTCAAATATGCAATTGGGTCACTTCTTAGTTGATGCAGGTCTTGATATTTTGACCTCAATTCAATCTCCTTGATTTAGACATACTAAATGTCTCTCTTTCTTCTTCTATTCCTACATTTTCCTCCCTCGAGGAAGACAAATCTAACAAATACCTATTCCTTGGTACCTATACCCAAAAAAATAAGAGAGATAGGTGACAATGAGAGAGATATTTTTAAATGATAAAAGACATTAATCTCTGTGGGGTGTACTTACTTATACCTAATGATCCATGAGTCTGTGTGGGATGCTTGTGAAAGGGCTTTGAGTTTCTACATATGTAAATCAATTGTCTTATGTTAGCTAAAAAAATCATGATACTATTAGAGTAAATGATTAATAATTAATAATTTGTTCTATTTACTTAAGTTTACTTAGGTTAATGCATTTAGTTAATAGTTGTAGTGATGAGTTGTTGACAATACAAGAGTTTGTTACCTTCTAGCATGTTCCACCTTTTTGTGGACATATGATTAGTTGTCAACCTTATCTTCTACCACCTTCTAGCTTGTTCTACAAGCTTCCATGAGGCTTTTATATTCAAGCTCTCTCATTGTATTTTCAAAAAAATAACATATCTCATTTTCAATTATAAATACATTTTTCTTGTGTGAAATATCTTCTCTCTCAAGTCTGTTTAGTGTTTTTCCAAGCTCTGCCTCTTCCTTCCTTCGTTTTCCTTCGACATGTTATTTGCATGCAGGCGATCTTGGAAAGTTGTGGAGTTGGATTTTATCAACTCCTACATGGTATCAGAGCCTCCCCGCTACTTCTTAGCTGAAGAATTTTTGAAGCCGCGATTTGGAGACACAAACCCTATTTTATTTGTGCATTTTTCTTCAATTTGGGGGAAGAGTGTTTTTTTAGAGAACTTTGGGCCTAAATGAACACTGCCATTGAGTTCAAAAGGCCCATTACAATCAGGATTCATATAGAAAAGATTGGTTTTAGCTTCTAGGCATCTGGGAAATTTTTTTTTGTCCTCTATAGGCAACTGTACAAAATTTTAGAGCAAAAAAAGTAAAAAATTATTTTCCTAGGGCTGCCACCACACCACTGCGAGGCCACCATTGTGCCACCATGAGCCTGCCAGTGTGTAGTCCATACCCTAGAAAAGCCAGCCACACCTCCCTCTGACCACTATGGCCTGGCCACCATCGACAGACCACCCACCACTCAATGCAGCTACCACTATGGCCACCACCACCAGCAACCACTACCCCTTTGTAGCCTCACCTGCACCAATGCCCGTGTGGATTTTTTAGTGGACATGGTCCAATATCCTACTACTATGTGGTATGGGTGCCACATTGGCATTTTCCACGTCGTCCTGTCATGTTAGCTAGACATGCCAACATTTTTCCACGTGGCCTTGCCACATGGCATGCCATGTGGTTTCTTTTTTTGCTGTGATGGCCATTAGGCCATCAAATTTAGGCTAGGGTTTTATTGACATCAGCATGATGTCAGTGCTGCATCAGCATCACCTGTAGGCTCTCTAGGGTCTTTTTTGACCTACTTGCAATTTTTTGGCCATATCTTGAGCATATAGATGTATTTTTCTGATTAGAAAGAAGTGCTAGAAAGTTGGTTATGAGACAGAGACATTGGTGCAAGTATTTTTAGGTTTTGATGTAGTTTTGTTGCTCATTTTTGTAGTCAAAGTATTAAGTTCTATTTTTGACTTTGGTAAGCATATCTTTTG
This sequence comes from Cupressus sempervirens, assembly GCA_028749045.1. Classification (NCBI taxonomy): domain Eukaryota; kingdom Viridiplantae; phylum Streptophyta; class Pinopsida; order Cupressales; family Cupressaceae; genus Cupressus; species Cupressus sempervirens. The sequence goes on along the minus strand of CM053790.1, from coordinate 633,312,600 downwards.
TATTGCATGTCCATTTTTTGAAAACGTTATATTTTTGGAAAGTTGGTTTGTTATCTTTTTAGAAATATTATTATTTCCTTCAGATTTTTCCCCATGCTCTTTCTATCATTTTTTTGGCATTTTTCCTCTATGGTGGATATCTTGGGCAGCATGAGATCTTTTTTTTTGGGCTGTATTATCTTTTGTATCATCTTTTTTCCTTTTTTGATCATTGTAGCTATCATTTGTAAGTATCTTTATGTAAATGTACTGAAATAAAGTGCCACTCTTTCATTTTGAGTTCATGAACATTGTTTTGAGATAGTTGTACTTGCACTATTTTTATGAAGCACCATGGGGGGATAGTTGTTTTCCACTTTTGTGCCTTCTTCCTTTTTTGCCCCATGAAGAGTCAGTGTGATCGTGTCTTTATAGGTGTTTGTACCTCTTCAACTCTCTCATCATTCTTGATTCTTTTTGAAGAGAATATTGGCTCACTTTCTCAGTTTCCTATCATCTCACCCCATCTACATTGAGGGGGGGGTTATTCTATTATTCTAATGCTTCCTTGGTTTTATGGTTTGATAGTGTGAAATATGTATTCAATACTTGATCCTATATACTAGGTGATTATAGTGGCTGGCTACCTATGCATTTCAGTGAGATGGATCATTTACCATATAGACATGCTCAGTTTGTTCCTTCTTCTTCCATGGAGGTTCTTTAGATCAATAGTTTCTTTTTGATGATAGAATTTGTGCCTTCTTCATGCTTCAGTGATGCTCTTCATGATCACTCTTTGTTCTTGTTTCTAGGACATTTCTCTAGTTGGAGGCTTCTTCAGTCCTTCACTAGGTTCTTACTTCTTTTTGGGGGAGGGTTTTTCCCATGAGGTTTTCTCTCTTTCTTCATTTTAAGAGGTTGCATTTCTTTGCATTGTACATGGGTACCTAACATGGCCTTGTTACCAAGACCCATTCTGCATTTCATCTTAGTTTTTGTGAGCTATAGGCATTCCCCTAAGTTGCACTTAAGGGGGGTGTTAGAGTAAATACTTAATAATTAATTATTTATTCTATTTACTTAAGTTTACTTAGGTTAATGCATGTAGTTAATAGTTGTAGTGATGAGTTGTTGAAAACACATGAGTTTGTTCCCTTCTAGCATGTTTCATATTTTTGTGGATGTATGCTTGGTTGTCAACCTTATCTTCTACCACCTTCTAGCTTGTTCTAAAAGCCTCCATGAGGCCTTTATATTTGGGATCTCTCATTGTATTTTCAAAAAAACAACATATCTCATTTTCAATTGTAAATACATTTTTCTTTTTTGCAATATCTTCTCTCTTAAGTCTGTTTAGTGTGTTTCCAAGCTCCACCTCTTCCTTCCTCGGTTTCCCTTCTATAGGTTATTTGCATGTAGGTGATCTTGGCGAGCTGCAAAGTTGGATTTTATCAACTCCTATAGATAAATATACTCAAAATTAGATTGATTATCAATAGCACATATAAATTATAAATAGTAAAATGTACATGACAAGTTAATCAAATAAATCATTAATCTATCAAGAGCTCAATATTGAATAGCATAGGAATTTATCACATAAATGTAAATTTCATTCTTGCCATTGATAATCAAACCCCCCTCAAAGTTAGCTAATCAAACCCCCTTGTCATTTATATTATTCTTCATCCATCTCATCATCAGGATCATGGTCATCATCAACATCATCATCATCATCATCATCATCATCATCATGGTCATTTTCATCATCATCATCATCATCATCATAACAATAATATTAACAAAAATCATCATCATCATCATCGTCAGTAAAAGCATCATCATTGTGATCAGTAGAAACATCATTTACATTATGAGCATCATTAACTAACTCTCAATCATGATTCACTTCTTCCACTTCCTCGGTATCTTCTTCTTCTATCATATTATACTTTATTAACCTTTCTCTTGGATCATGTCTAAAAAAAAATGACCAACTCAATTTATGTGGAACCTCTGAGTAAAATACCTTCTCACATTGGCTTGGAAGAACATAGGGCTCATCCCCAACTAGCTCAAACAACCTTTTATTAATCATTCAAAATCCATTCTCATGCTCAATAATAGTTCTATCAAGATTATTTTGATTGAGCTGTAGTCTATACCATTTGAAAAAAACAAAAAAAAACTAATTTTAAGGAATTAAAGTCATAGTCAATTATATTAACCAAAATGCCATAGTATCAATTTTGAGATTCTTGAGCCAATAGTGGCATGTTCTGATGGTTAAGTTATTGAGTTGTTATCCTTGCCATCAAGGTTCAAATCTAATGGGGATGAGGTCTCCCCCATTTGTGGCCTCACTAGTTCATAGCTCTAGGTCAAATCATTTACCCCTTTCCTATAATTTCCTTTTGAGATTCTTGAGGATTTAAGTCATTTCTGGATGAAATATTGGTCACCTAGAAGACTACACTTATCCTAGAATCACAATTTCTCTCTATGTCATAAAAATCTTTGGTGTAAAATTTATAACCATTTCATAACATAGCCTTGTGTTGTTTCACCTACAATAATATCAAACATGTATAAATTATTGCATCATGAGTTAAAAATGATACAATTGATTAACAAATTTATAAGTACCCAAAGATCTCTTAAACCATATGCTAAATCTATTTCATTTTGTATAACATTGGGATCTCTATTAAAATGAGCTTTTTTAATAAATGAAGACATGGATTCTCATTTTAATCTATGACAAGAATTTTGACATTGTTCAATCCATACCCTCATCCAATCTTGATTTCTTGCAATAAACAAATGTATTGCATCCCACTCTTTAGCAATTGTACAAAAGTCAATAGATGACTTCCAACAGATTTATTTTGAAGATTAATAAATAATTAACTAAAATAATATCTCATAATTTATTACCTTTCACTTTCCTCAACCTACCATTCCCCACCAAGTACTCCCCTTCAATTTTTTTAATGGATTTGAGATCCCAAATGCAATCTATATGGGTCTTTCCTGCAAGATTAGGAAGATATTGAGTAATGTATACTATCATTTTGTATACCATATATCCCTCAACTATAGATCCCTTGAGAAATTCTCTTTGTCAAACACAACCCCTTCAAAATTTCAAGTGTATTTCAACCATCCACATTGACTTACACTGTATAGGTCCACACAATTCAATCTCCTCGACTTGGTGTATGAGGTAGTGTTTTTGTGCATTGAAAAAAGTTGAAGGTAAATTTTTTTGCATTTCACACATTAGTAGATGAATTCTTTTCTTTGAATATTTTATATCTTCTTTATGGACTTCTTTAAATGAAAACCACCTACAAGGGATTCAAGACACAAAAACATATAAATTATACAAGACTTTACAATATATTACTTGTTTGATATATTGAACAAATATGATTGCTTATCTCATGTATTTTCCAAGATCATATATCACTTGTTTGATATTATTGCCGAAGCATTTTGGGAGCGATAGGGGTAGTACATATTGCAACAATTTTCAACTAATCATTTCATTCTTTTCTAACATAATACAATGAAAATTGAATGTAGTTTGCTAAATATATCGTAAATACAAAAGACCATGACTTATCTTGATGAAGGTATGCCAATCATGCATTTTCAGCACTAACCCAAATTCACTTTTCTTTGATATGAGATTGCTTGTATTCACAAAAAATCCTATAGTAAATCAATTTTTTTTGTATGAATTCTTTTATAGCATTACTTTGCTGCTCAATTAATAGCCAAAGAAGAACACCTACATTAATCTTGTCTCCATTGCTATTTGATTCAATGATATTGTTCATTGCATGATTGGAATTATGAATGTCGCTGCAAATTTTTGAAAGTTTTTCTTTGTCTCACCTTCCATCCAATATTTTCCATAGTGTCTCTATTTCTAATATGCATAGTATCAAAAAATTGCACAATTTGTAGTTGCTCATAGTAGGGTAGCCTACCAAAATTTCTAGGATAACATTTTTTTTCTTTGGAAGGTGGTCAGTGATGCCTTGATGACCTTCATGATCATCAATTACATAATTAGCTAAAAAAAAAATTAAAATATATAATTTCCATATATAAAACATTATGTGGAGTGATACTACCTCAAACTCTATTATATTTCAACTTCCATAAGTGAGGTGTCATTCATCATGGTTTTGATGTAGTCTCTTCTTCCCCATTGAAAATATGTTTTTCAGAACTTTAATACTTATGATTTATGTGGAGGAAGTGCCTATTCTCATCAAATACCTACTTTCATATACTTTTAGAATGATGAGATTTTATCTTTGGACCACATATTAGACATGAAATTTTTACCTTTGTTTAAACACCTACAAGATGATGATACAATTGGATTAAATATGTTTATTTTTGGAATCAATATTATTGTGTACAACTAGATTTCAATATAACATATCATAGAAATGTGTCATCCCTATGGCATCATGAATTTTCCACACAAGCATTGCATGAAATTGAAATTGTTTTTGTCCAATTGGTCTAGAAATATCATACATATTGAAACCATTCCATAACACCAACAACACATCAATAAGAGGTGCAATATATACATTCATATCTTTCACTTGGTGCTTACCTATTTGAGTGAAAAACATTAGGTCATTATTGGGGTCATTTCACTCCAAGACTTATAATTACATGTATATAAAAATAAAATAATAAAATACCTAGAATAATCATTGCCAACATAATGTGCTCCCACTTTATTGACATCCATGGAGGAAGATTATTGTTGATAATGAAAAAAGGCTACCCTGAGTAAACATATCTCATCTCTCCAAATGGATTGACATAGTCAATTGTTAGAGAAAGCTCAAGATTTTGAGGTTCTTCTTTAAAGTGTGTCCACTTTTCCTCTATATTCATAAATGCTGAACCACCCTCAGACATTCAAATAATGTCATCTCAACTTCTATTACATACATGGTAATCCATTAATTGTGCCAAACTACTGCACCTAAATAATCATTTAAGATGTGCAATAATGGAGATGTAACAAAGAATCTTGCAAGGCACCTTTTTTGTCACTTGATCATCTTGATATTTTCTCCTATGGCATTCAGAGCATACTGTTGCATTTTTTTGTTCTTTATGATAAATAACATGATCTTTAGGAAAAACATCTATTTTCTTGATACTCCATTCCTATATGTTTCATAGTAGCACATAATTCTCATTACAAGTGAGGGAGAACATTTGATGGTGGTAAGAAATAGTTAGCTATCAATCTACAACAAAAAAGTTGTTAGTATAAACAATACTAATCATACATATGTCACCTTTTATAAAGTATACTGACATATATGAAAAACCTTAGCATACATGACATTATTATGTTAGATAAACCATTCATAACCTTCAAATTCACCAACAACAATATAGCAAAGAGAAGAGTTGATTGGGATCCTTCGTAAAGGGTCATGTTTTCCTTCTCAAGTAGATATATATCATGGATGACCTTAATATCATCATCATCATGAGAAACAATAGAAAACTAGTACCAAATGTGTCAAGGATCAATGCATTCATACCATCATCTTCAAATGTATTTTTTGGCACATGACTGTCATCTTCCATGGGATTATGATCTTCTCCTTCAATACTCACACGTCCATGTTCCTCAAAGATATGGTGGTCTATATCACACACTACCCTAGGGAGATCGATCTATATAAAAATGATGATAATCAAACTCCTATTCTATGGTTCATATGTATATTAATTGTGAAAATGATATAACAAAAAAATTATTAATAGATGATAATCAAACCCCACTTCATTGTTACCATTCTCCCTATAATGTCTCTTAGCTATTTTGATTTTGATTCTTCTTGTCTTTAAGCCATTACAACTCTTGAAAGGACAATAACATTTTTCATTGCCTTCTCTTTGAAAGTTAGACAAAAATCTAGTGATTGTCTCTGTATTTTGATCAAATTCTATTTTGTTATCTGACATGATCCTTCTTCATGAGGACAACTTATTCTTGTACCCTTATTGAGTTGGTTGTACTTAATGTTTATATATTCACATATATGGTTTTGAAAGAAAAATTTGGTGCAATTAATGTGTATATCTGCAAAAATATTGGACATGTTGTACTTAATGTTAATACTTGCACATATGGTTTTGAAAGTAAAATTTGGTGTAATTAATGTGTATATTTGCAAAAATATTGGACATGTTGTACTTAATGTTTATATCTACACATATATTTTTGAAAGAAAAATTTGTTCTAATTAATGTGTATATCTGTAGAAATATCTGCACATGTTGTACTTAATGTTTATGTCTCCACATATGATTTTGAAAGAAAAATTTGGTGTAATTAATTTGTATATTTGCAAAAATATTGGACATGTTGTATTTAATATTTATATTTGTACATATGGTTTTGAAAGAAAATTTTGGTGTAATTAATGTGTATATCTACAAAAATATTGGACATATTGTACTTAATATTTATATTTGCACATATGATTTTGAAAGAAAAATTTGTTCTAATTAATGTGTATATCTGTAAAAATATCTTCACATGTTGTACTTAATGTTTACATCTATACATATGGTTTTGAAAGAAAAGTTTTGTGCAATTAATATGTATATCTGCAAAAAAATTGGACATATTGTACTTAATATTTATATTTGCACATATGGTTTTGAAAGAAATTTTTGGTGTAATTAATGTGTATATATACAAAAATATTGGACATGTTGTACTTAATGTTTACATCTACACATATGGTTTTGAAAGAAAAATTTGGTCTATTAAAGTGTATATCTACAAAAATATCTTTACATGTTGTACTTAATGTTTATATTTTCACATATGATTTTGAAAGAAAAAAATGGTTACCTCACTCAAATTCACCATTATTCCTTTTCAACATCCCACCTTTGCATTTCATCCCTATTCATCACATTTCTCACCTAATGATCGACCCATCTCACCCCTATAAATATGCTGCATTTATATCTCCATCTACTTCATCAACACAACTCCTATTTCATATCAATTACTAATTTGAACTATCTTTCTCCCATTGATAAGTTTTGATAGTAGTAGAGAACTAATTATCTTAGTGTTGGAATTTACATGTGGGAAGATTTACTTTTGAGAGGGGGGATGAATTGGAAGTAATGATATTTTAACCTTTAAAAACTTTTAACTGAGATCATTCTATGCATCTAACACATCTAATAAACATGAAGGTGAAGACATGCATGATAATAGATAATACAAAATTTTGGTCACCTAGAAACCCTCCAAAATGAGAAGGTAAAACTGGGGTGGGATGACACCCACAAATTTTTACTGCAACAATATGTAACTGGTTAAGGTTACAAAGTTTGACCACTTCCAATGGTCTGCCCTGTGAAAGGCCTGCCCTATTAAAGGCTTTACATCCTGTTAAAAGTGACTTATCTAAAGGATTTACAAACATTCACTTAGAATGTCACCTTGTTAGAGGATTTAACACCATCTTAAAGGTTTACAACAATGGCTATCAAACCAACCTATCTCCATAGGATTTTCATTCCTAATACAATGGTAAGAAAGTATTAGAATGTGTTGACCTGATAACTTACAATCTTATATTGTTAATTCTAGATCCTTATTTTGCTCAATCTGATCTAATCCTTTTTGATATGATATAACTCTATTCATAGTGCAAATACTCTATTATGATCAACTTGATTCTGCAATGCTAATCCTCTAAGTCTTTACACCCCTTCTAACTTCACTAGCATTCTCTCATGCATTACATACAACTCTCACACATGCATGAATTATGGAGTTTAGACCTCCTTATAAAGGCTTCGAGACTTAGGGTTAGGTATGAATCTATGATTGAGATTCATCCATCTTTTCCTACTCAAATCTTTACACTTTTCCTATTGGTTGCATGCTTTCTCCATTTTTCTGATTGACTACATGTTGATTAAATAGGGAATGTAATAGATTCAATCTTATCTTTTAGATCCTTCGAGATTCATCTTGAGTTGGCTCAAAAATGGTTTACATTTAAGTTTGTGAAGGCACAAACTAATATGCTGATTCTATGTTACTCGGCACATACTGATTGCTGATGCTCCACACATAAGCATTCTAGCTTGCTCGGCTCCTATAGTAACTTTGTGTCACTCATATCCTATACTTTTCTCAACACCTATAGTGGCTTGGCATCACTTGTCACTTGACACTTGAAACTTGCTTGGCACCTAAAGTTCACTTGACACCTATTGAATTTCTAGCTTGACACATACTATAGCTCAACATCTATATTATACTCAGCATCATCTTAGCAATTGGTTAAGTGTGTTGACACTCAATTGTCAAAACCAATCTAAGACCAACAATCTCCCACTTATACATGAGTTTCATAAACACTTAACTAAGCATTATGAATCTGATCTCTATGAGTACAATATAAAACTTGTTCAACATATGTAAAAAATTTCAAAAACTTGTTCAAAATTTTGTAGAAGACCATATACCTCAAAAACTTGTAGCTCACCCTGAGCTGATGTGCCATTTCTATATCCAAAACTACTTATGCTAGATTTTTCTCATGTTGTTTCCATATTGTACCTTATCATTCCACCCTTGTCTGCTCTATTTCTATCTGCTCTATTTTTACTCCCCCTTTTCACACACTTCCCTTGCAATTTTTGTATCCTTTTGGCTTTATCTCCTTATCTCTCCTCAAAACTCAAAATTTTATTATCTTTCCCAAATTATTATATCTCCCCCTATTGGGTAGCTCCCCTTTGGGTTTCATTTATTATGTCCATAATGTATTTACTCATCTAATTTATTAAATATCCCTATTTTTGATAGTTATGTCAAAGGGTCCTATGAATGAATTGAATATTTAGCCAAAAAGGATTAATTTACCTCCATAATGATCTTCAAAGTAGCATCTCAATTGTCTATTGCAATTTCTAGTGCTTTAAGTTGGATGGCTATCTTTGTTGCAAGGTGTACCAGGCCTTCTAATGTAGAAAGATTAGGATCTTTCTTCAAAACATTCTCTATATAGGCCATTTCTTTATGCAAAACTTCCATGTGAGGGGTTATTGCAGACTGTATCTATATCAACTTGGACTTGGTGTTAGCCTCATCTATTGTGAGTACAACTAATTCTCTTTGTGTGTGAAGCATTGTGGAAAAATGCTTCTCACTTAGAGTTGGATCCTTTGGTAGCTGTGTGCTAGATACTTTGAGGTTCCTTTCCTAGCTCAATATCCTCTAGCTTGTTTCTTGTGTTAAGTATGAGGAATCACACAATTTGGAGTACAATGAGAATATATTCTCAAGTACTGCTTTCACTTTCTCTACCTTTTTATCCAGTTCTACTTGAGATAGTGTTATTTCACCAGATATTTTCTCATTTACCGTCATCTAGAATTTCTTTTTAGACTAGTCAAGTAATTTGAAATTGGTGTTTAGCTCTTCATTTTATACTTGGTCCACTATGTTGGATAGTTGCTCCATGATGGGCTTTGTCTCATCATGTAATTGTAGGTTGAAAGCATCTAGAAAGATATCCATGATTTCTATCAATGTTTTCCATTGTCTATACTCATTCCTAAGTATCTCCTACTTCTTTTTCTTCTCTAGTGCTTCTTGCACTTTATTGATCTACTCTATCTTCATTGTTTTGTAGTCATATCTTGGTATGACTATCTCCTCATCAAGTGCAGGATCTCCATGGTGAAGTATCCTTGCTATCTTGGGAGAGCTTGAGCCTAGTGCTGATATTTGCAATGCTACTACATCAATGATTGGCTACTTAGTAAGAGTCCCTATAGTAGGAAAATTAACCAATGTTAGTATTGCCTCTTGTTTCTTCTCCTTAGGGGTCTTCTCCTCTACTTTTTCCTCTTCAGTTCTACCTTGGTCAATTATAGTTATTAGAGGAGGTGCACCTTGAATTTGTGTTGTAGGATCAGAGGTATGCTTCTATCCTATCTTCTCCTTTGCTTTCTCCTAGGTAGTTGAACTCACTTTGATTGTAGTGTCAACCTTAGCAGATGCATCTTGTGCTACTTGCTCTTGTGGTTGTCCACTTGTAGCTATTGGAGTTTGTGAAGGTGGTTCTTGTAGATTCACCTTCTCCTTTTTTTATCTTAGATACTACCTTTTGTAGTTCCTTTACACACACCAAAACTAGATTAGTACACAATTGTGCTTGCAAAGTAGTCTGGCGAAGAATATTTCTAAGATCCTCTGTAGTTAGTGGATTGATATTCTAGCTAGAGGTGTGAGGAACATCCTTCACAATTATTATTTTTGTAGGTGTAGGTGGTGCATGTGGAGGATTAGATGGTGGAAAATGTGTGTCTTGCACACTTTTTTCCTATTGATTCTCTTCAGCTATTGCCACATCACCTTTTTGTGCTTCCTTCTCTACTGTGATTTCTTCATTTTATTTCTCTCTTTCCTCCTTTTCATTTTCCTCTTCTTCCTCATCATTGTTCCTTCCCTCAAAGGGATCTTCTTGTCCTTCCTTGACTGTTTGAAGGCCATAAATCACTTTCCACATGAGAGTGAACTTCTTCACAACATCTTCAATTTTATTTTGCAAAATTTTGAAGGCTTTGTATTTGGGTGCAAATTTGCTCCCATATTTCTTACTTGCCTTGCTTATTTGACCTTTTGTGAGGTCAAGCATCACATGAGCCAAAGTTGACTCTCTCATTTCCTTCTTCATTTTAAAGCAATAATGCCATTTATTTTCTACAATGGAGTATAGCTCCTTAGGCATAGTATTATCAAGTTCAAGTGGAGTATTCTTGAACTTGGCCATCATAGTGTAGACTGACTCTTCCACTATGTTTTGCTGTTGTCTAATTAACTTATTGAAATCAATAGTTTTCAATCTAGTCAAATATTTATTATCCCTAGTATTGTTACAAATATTTTCCAAGTTTGATTTTGTGGTGTGACTTACTACCATAAATCATTCATTATCATCTAACTCTATCCTGTCCTTGTTTGACTTTAGAGGTGCCACATATTTTCTCCTCTTTTTCTCTACTGGCCCTCCCTACTCTGTGGCTTTCTTCTTTTTCCTATTCTTTTTCCACCTTAGTTATTTCCCTTGTATCTGCCCTTGTGGTAGGCTTTTTTGGGCTTGGTTTGGTTGTTTTCTTTTTTCCTTTAGGCTGTGTAGCAGGCTACCTTTGTGCTTTCCTCTTTTTGGGCTCTGCCTTAGGTGCTTCTTTTTCTTTCTTGGCAGCTTCTTCTTCTTCAACATCTTCATCCATTCCTTTGGTTAATTCTAGTGGCCCTTAACCCTATTCCTCTTCATCTTCTTCTTTATCTTCTTCTGCCTCTACTGTGCCTTCTCCAAATTTGGCCTTGAGCTTTTTCACTAGTTTATCCTTTTTCTTCAATGTAAAAGTAGTCTTTAGTTCCATATCCACTCCGGATCTCACCACATCATATGTGCCAAAATGTGGGGCACTCTTATCTACTTTCTCTTCTAGTAAAGTTGTTATGGCTATAGATGCCTCATCAATGTTTATTTCATACCCAAGAGGTCTAAGCCATCTTACCCTTGGTATGGTTGGTTGTATGTAAGTGTAGTCAATGTCAACAAGAAAACAAATGTCATTTTTATGCTGCTCCACTAATGACATAGGTATCCTTAGTCCCTATTTCATAGAATTCTTAAAATCTTCAAAATAACTAGTCATTAATGTCTCAAAGTTTGCCCCCATTTGTTCAATATATTCATTCACCTAAGCTACAATGGACCTATATGTTTTACAACTAACCTTTCCAAAGGATGGGAATTCATTTTGTACATAGAAGAATATACATTTCAAAATTGCACCAAATTTACATTGGGCTCCCTTAGTTCTTCTTATAGCTCCCAAATTTTCATTGATTTGTTGCAATTGCAATTTTGTTAGGTCATAGGTATGATCCTTTTTAAGTAGTTTATAGCCAACATCCATTGCAATGCATGGAACACTGTTGAGTTTTCTAGATTGGTAGAATTTGTGGGATATGACTCTAACAACAAAATCAATAAGAGGATCCTTAATGGTATCTATGGTCATGCCTCTCTTGTTCCATTTGGCTCCTTTATTCTTTTCAATACCTTCCTTTGAGTCACTCCTTAGGGTTTTGGGCTGATCTAGGGTTGGATATCTTGTTACCCTATGAAGAATCCTTTTTCATATCTTAACTGGGTCATCTTCTAACCACAAACTACCATCATGTATCCTACTCAACACAATTATGATCCATTTGGTCTTGAAAATAGTAGGGAATTCTAGGGCATGAGTTAAACCCTTCTTCTCAACAATTTGAAATTCTTCCTTCAAGACTCCATTCCCATACAATATATCATAAGCCTCTCTAATTTCCATATCTCCAATGAAACCTAAGCTCCGGTTGGGTCATTTTTATAGGCAACTTTAGGGATAGGCCAAAAATTAGGTTGCTTAACTTCATTTGACACTAATTGAACTTCAAACAACTCTTTCTCCTAAGGTTTCCTAGAATTGGAGGCCATTTGTGCAATCTAGGTTTTAAACATGAAGAAATTTTAAAACTGCATAGCTTGACACTAATATAAATACCTTGAAATAGAAGAAACAGTGTTGAATCTGCATAGAAATCTGATCAAATGCTTCAAACTTTTCTTGGAAATTGTTTTGCACTCTTCTTCATCTTTGCTCTTTGTTCATGATGAGGAAAAATGATTCAAAATGCGAACATATACCCTTGTTTCATAGAATTTAATGCTTAGTGCATTTATAGCTATCCACTTAGCTTCTTAAGAAATTTTGCTTTACTTAGCTTCCATCATCTTCCCACCACTTGCCATACACTGAAGTTCCCCTTCACTTGGCATCCACTGCCAACTTGGCTGCAACTAATCACTTGCCTTCTACTAACTTTGGCAAACAACTCAGCATGTACTAAGATTTTTAGCTGGCATCTGAAGGCAACTTGACAACACTTATGAAAACTTGAAATTTTAACTTCACATCTCTATTCATGCTGATCTTTCCTTTTTAGTACTTTCTTGTCTTAAAATTGATGTATGATAAAACTTTGTATATCAAACCCACATACCTTCTTTTTCTTAGTTGGATGAAGTGTGATCACTTAACCTTTTGGGTGAAGTGATCCTTTCATTGGATGTGCTGCTTCCATCTTTCTTCTTCAATATTTTATTTATTTCCCCTTTGATGTGTTCAACATCTACCTTCTCTTTTCCTTTGTTGAACTCTAAGTTGGATGCCTTTGACCTTGTTGGAATTTTTTTTCTAATATGACTAGTCTTCAAACAAATGAAGCATGTAGTTTGGCTCAACCATCTGCCGTAGTTTCCACTAAAATGTGTTCTTATGCAATTTTGTGGGATGTGTCCATATTCTTGATAGTAGTGATAGCTATGCCTGGTGTTGTAGTCCCAATTGTAGTGATGTCCATAATTATTTTCCCTTGCTAGTTGATTATGTGTCCACATAGGCTTTGATCTACACTCAAAAGCTCTATGTACATACTTCTTGCAATTGTAGTAGTCACCTTCAAATGTTAGTGTTTTGATGGTTCTTGTCTTGTAGTCATGTGCCTGATGTCCTTGCTTTTTGCACTTGTGATAGTGACCCATGTTTTAAAGTTTGGGATGCTGATGGGAATTCTTAATCCTACACACATTAGAGGTATGTCCCTTTTTACCAAAAAAATAACAAGTAGGTTTAGTATTCTTACCTTTGTCACTTCTTTCTTCTGTAGTCTTGGATGATTTTCCTTTTTCAGTGCTAGTGTATCCTAGTCTTGAAGTGTCATTGTTGGCTCTTAGTGATTTCAGTAGCTATTCAAGGTACTTGATAGCCTCATTAGGTTTTTTGAAGATCTCTTCAATCTCCTTTTCTCTTTTCAAGTTGTTTTCTAGTTGTTTATTTTGCATCTTTAGTGTAGAGATCTCAATATCCTTGACATTCAACTCATGGTGTGCATTCATCATCTAGCTTAGGGTATCTAGCTGCATGTTGGAAATTATTGCAAGATCAATTTACTTTTCTTCCAATCTATTAGTAAAGTTTCTCGTCTTCTTCTATCATAGCCTTTTCTTCAATGGCTCTTTTCTTTTGTTCAATTACTTCACAAAGCATCATGGTGTATGATTCTTGTTCAATCTTGAGAGTTCTGATCTCTTCTACTTGGGCTCTATTCTTCTCCATCAAGTCTACTATTGTTGCAGCAAAATCTTTAGAATCTCCATTTGCAAACACTTTTTAGGTGTCAATCTGCTTGTACTATGTATCATTCTCAACTATGGCAATCTCTCTTCTTCTCTTTAAAGATTTCCTCAGTTCTTCCCTAGCTTCTTCCAAGGAATGTAGAATGAGTTTTATCTGAATCACTTGGTTCTATATTATCTTCCCAAGTTTGTAGACTTCCATTTCTGGATCTTTTCTCCAAGTTGTAAGGCTTCTCCTTGTGAGAACTCAGCTCTAATACCAATTGTTGGAATTTTCAAGAGGGAAGATTTACTTCTAGGGGGGGGGGTTGAATCAAAAATAAGAATATGTTAACCTTTAAATTTTTTTAATTGAGATCATTCCATGCATCTAACACATCTAATAAACATGAAAGTGAAGACATGCATGAAAATAGATAACACAAGATTTTGGTCACCCAAAAACCCTCCAAAATGAGAAGATAAAACTAGGGTGAGGATGACACCCACAAATTATCATTGCAGCAATAAGTAACTAGTTAAGGTTACAAAGTTTGACCACTTCCAATGGTCTACCCTGTGAAAGGCCTACCCTGTTAAAGGCTTTACACCTTGTTAAAAGTGATCCATCTAAAGGATTTACAAGCATTCACTTAGAATGCCACCTTGTTAGAGGATTTAGCACCTTGTTAAAGGTTTACAACAATGGCTATGAAACCAACCTATCTCCATATGATTTTAATTCCTAATACAATGGTAAGAAAGTATTAGAATGTGTTGACCTGATAACTTACAATCTTATATTGCTGATTCAAGATTGTTGTTCTGCTCAATTTGGTCTGATCCTTCTTGATCTAATTTAACTCTATTCATAGTGCTAATACTTTGTTATGATCAACTTGATTCTGCAATGCTACTCCTCCTTTAAGTCTTTACACCCCTTCTAACTTCACTAGCATTCTCTCATGCATTCCATACAACTCTCACACATGCATGAATTATGGGGTTTTGACCTCTTTATAAAGGCTTTGAGACTTAGGATTAGGTATGAATCTACAATCAAGATTCATCCATCTTTTCCCACTCAAATCTTTATACTTTTCCTATTAGTTGCATGCTTTCTCCATTTTTCTAATTGACTACATGTTGATTACATGGGGAATGTAATATATTTGATCTTATCTTTTAGATCCTTCGAGATTCATCTTGAGTTGGCTCAAAAATGGTTTACATCTAAGTTTGTGAAGGTACAAACTCATATGTTGATTATGTGTTACTCGATACTTAATAATTTTTGATGCTCGACACATACAAGAATTTTAGCTTGCTCGACTCCTATAGTAACTCTATCTCGCCTAGCTCGTATACTTTTCTTAGCACTTATAGTGGCTCGACATCACTTGTCACTTGGCACTTGAAATTTGCTCGACACCTAAAGTTCACTTAGCACTTGTTGAATTTTTGGCTTGTCACATATTGTAGCTCAACATCTATATTATACTCGGCATCATCTTAGAAATTGGTTAAGTGTGTTGACACTCAATTGTCAAAACCAATTTGAGACCAACACTTAGTTGTTGATGAGAACCAATATAAATTATTGTCTAGGGATGTAATGAGAAGACATGGTTGCAATAAAGGAAATTTTATAATTTTTTATTTATTTATGCCTTTTCATTCTAATTTTGTTCAAGGGAATCTTGTCAATGCTATAAGAAAAAAACAATGCATTTTCTAAGAGTTTACGATTATTCAAAAAAATTAATGTTTTACAAGGAAATGCACCTGAAGAACTATTAGCTCAAAAGAAAGAACATGGTGTTGATTTTCCTTATTCTAGGTCTGACAAAGATGACATGGCAATGATCTCACATTTTAATGGCCTTCCATTTTAAAATATTGGGCATCCTACACAACTTTTGTATGCTTTGCATATTCAATTGCTTTATTAAAAAATCCATGAAAAATGAAAAAGACACATATCATTTCTCTCATTAGATTTGACATAGTGTTGAAGGGTGCTTCCCTTTATACCATAAACAATAACATAAGTAAAGAAACAACAAAAAATGTGAGAACAAAATATGGACTTCTTGTTTGTGCTACAATATGCAAAATTACAGAATTCACAAGTATAATATATTAACCTACATGGGAACCTTCATTATAGTAATTTGCAAGACTAAGCTGCAAAATACCATCTAGAGCTATTCTAGACAATGTTCGGGCCTTTCTTAAATAGGAAACTTTATGTTGCCTTAGAAGGTTCTAGATGCTCAAACTTAATACCTAGGGCTGACAAACCCTAACAATAGATATAGAGTTGGCTAAATACATCTTTGAAAAATTATTTTAGATATTTTGGGTAGCCAAACTATGAAAGGTCATAACTCTCAAAACATTGCTCTGATTGGCTATTATAACAATTTTCTAGAAACACCAACTTTTGATCTACAAACTCATAACTGCCCAAGCACCCTTTTGTCTAGTTTTTGGACCTCATTTTGAAACTCTAAGGCCTCTCATGGTGAGCTTGAAGATTGTTCTACAAATGTTTCCACCAAAAATTTGCAATAAATTTTCTAATACTTAAGTTAGAACAATGCAATTTTTATGGTAGGCTTATAATTCTAAAATGAACCTTTATGTAGAAAATGAAAACATTCTGAACTTGTATAAAAAAATTACTAAAAATAAAAAGTTCCTATAAATAGTAACCACCCTTTCTACTAGTCCTTACTAAAATAGAAAAGACGAAAAAGAAAATATTTTTGGGTGATGAGAGATTGCTCTTACACTCAGGATGCTCCTGCATTCGACACCTAGGATAATTTGAGAAGTGACCCTATCATGTCTTAGGTGTTTAGAGGAAAAAAATGATGGTGAACCTCCTCCCTCGCTAGCCATGATGAATCCTCTACTATCCTCCCTTTCCATTTGACCAAGTATTCCTCATAAGTTCTATTCCTTATACTTTTTCCAGCACAATTGTCTAATATCTTCTCAATCTCCTTTATAGCCGAACTAACTGTTGGAATACTTAATTGCACTTCTGCATCTTCATCTCCATCAACTCCTTCATAATACTCTATCAAATTTGGAATATTAAATACTAGTTAAATATTCAATTCATTAGGAAACTCCATTTCATAATCATTTCTAGAATCATGCCTTTTCACTATCTTGCATGGTCCAAACTTCTTCATTTTCAACTTATTATATGTACCCACTAGAAAATGCTACTTTCTTAAATGAACCATAACTTCATCTCCAATCTATAATTCCTTATACCTTCTTTTCACATCTATGTCAGCCTTGTACTATGTATTCATCTTTATGATGTACTTCCTCACTTCCTAATGGATGTTCTTCAAATGTTTAGCAAAGTCTTTTTCTTCAGCACTACTTATCTTTCCTTTATCCAACTATCATAATTCAAGAGAATTTCTAGGACTACTCCCATATACAATCTAGAATGGTGAATTACCAATACTACTATTGATAGAATTATTATATAAAATTTCTGCTTGTGGTAAGATCATATCCCATCCTTTTGGCTTGTCTCCAACCAAACATGTCAACAAATTTTCTAAACTATGATTCACAACTTCTATTTGTCCATTAGTTTGTGAATGATGTGATGAAATAATCTTCAAATCTATCTTTAACTTCTTCCACAATGTACACTAGAAACACCCAACAAATCTGGTATCTTGATCTGAAACTATACACTTTGGTAGACCATATAGTCTCACTACTTCTCTGAAAAAAAACTCTACCACATGAACACCATCACTAGTCTTCTTACAAGGAATAAAATGTGCCATATTTGAAAACTTGTCAACCACCACAAAAATAGAATCATGCCCTCACTAAGTCTTGGGTAATCCAAGAAAAAATCCATGCTAACATACTCCCATGGCCTCTCTAATAAAAGTAATGGTTGATACAATCTTGTATTCTACTTCAATCCTTTTGCCATCCAACATACTTGGAAATTTTGTACAAATTTCTTTACATCTTGCTACAAATGTGGCCACTAATAATTCTCAACAACCAAATCTATTCTTTTATCTCTACCAAAATGTCCAACCAATCCTCTACTATGCTGCTTCTTGATGATATTCTCTCATTGGACTTCTAGGAATGCACAATTGGCTACCTTTGAACAGCATACTATCCTAGATCATGAAATCCAACCACTTTTTCCTATCAAGTGTAATAGATTTTGTACAAGCCTTCTATGCTTCACCATAATTAGGATCATCTAGATACAAAGTACTGAGTTTCTTGAACCCAACCACCTTTATTTGCATTTCTTTCAACAAAAGTTATCTCCTACTAAGAGCATATGTAACTTTGTTAGACTTTCCACTCTTGTGTTTGAAAACAAATGTATAACTCTGCAAAAACTCAACCCACTTTAAATTCCTATGGTTCAATTTTCCTTGACTATTCAAATATTGATAAACATGATGATTAGTATACAAAACAAGCTCCTTAAGAAGACAATAGTGTCTCCACTTCTTCAATGCTTGAACTATAGCATAAAATTCTTGATAATAAACAAAATACTTTCTTTTTGCATCATTCAACTTTTCACTAAAATAAGCAATAGGCCTACCTTCTTGGCTAAAAAAAACTCCTATTGTAGTACCACTAGCATTATACTTTACTTGAAACACCTTGTTAAAATAGGGAAGTGCTAAAATAGGTTGCTCAATAACTTTCTATTTCAATAGATTAAAACTCTTATCTGCTCCTATAGTCCACTAAAATTATTTCCTATCCCCTCTCATTTTTTTAGTCAAGGGTCCATAAATACTATTAAAACATCTTAGGAACTTTCTATAAAAACTAACGAGCCCATGAAAAGATCTCACCCCTATCACACTCTTTGGAGTAGGCTATTCAAGGATAGGCTTCACTTTCTCTAGATCCATTTTCAAAACTTCTAATGAGACTACAAATCCTAGGTACACCAACTCCTTCTATAAAAAATGACACTTCTTTAGGTTTATCAGCAACTTTTCTTCCCTCAACTTATCAAACATGTCATGAATATGGATCAAATGCCCCTCTAATGTCTTATTAAAGATAAAAATATCATCTAGGTAAACAACAAAAAACTTACCTAGAAACTCCTTTAGTACCTCATTCATGAAACTCATGAAATTTCTTGGTGCATTGGTTATTCCAAAAGGCATGACTAACCACTCATACAATCCTTTTTTTATCTTGAAAGAAGTCTTCCACTCATCACCTTCTCTGATATGAATCTGATCGTACTCACTCTTCACATCTATCTTTGTGAAATACTCATATCCACTCAAACATTCCAAAATATCATCCATCCTTGGAAATGGAAATCTATACTTGATTGTGATATTTTTGATAATGTGAGAAGCTATACGCATCCTCCATTCTCTATTTTTCTTTGGTGCTAGTATGGATGCTACAATACATGGACTTAGACACTCTCAAATCAACCCCTCTTGCAACAACTCATGAAATTGTTTGTTGAACTCTTTACTTTCTACTAGTGTCATTCTATGCATTACCTTGTTTAGAAAATTGGCTTCTGAAACCAAATCCATTTGGTGACTGATCTTCCTCACTGGGGCCAATCCATTAGGTACATTATCTGATACAATATTAGAAACCTCTCCCAACATAATTGCAACTTCTGTAGGTACCTCCTCTACTTCTTCTTTACTATCTTTTTGAATTATAGAAAACACATATGCTCATGCTTCATACCTTTGAGAAACTCTTTTCCATAAATAAAACATATTATGGCAGCACTACATACCTTTTCTTCTTTCTCCTTCAGTGGCTTCAACTTATGTTTCATTCCATCCTTGGTCAGAGTATAGGTATTTTCTCTCCCATGATGTACAAAATTCTTTCCAAACTACCATGGCCTACCCAATAACATATGACATATGACCATAGGTATGATATCACATTGAACCTCATCTTGGTACCTTTCAATCTTGAACTTCATTTAGCACTAGTCATTGACCATGACCTTGGGGTCATCTTTCACCTAAGCAATATGATATGGACACAGGTGTTTTTGTCTCTTTAGCATCAATTTTTTGACTATCATTTTTGACACTAGATTATTAGTACTTCCACCATCAATGATCATATCACAATACTTATCCTCACATCTGCACCTTGTGAGGAACAATCTCCTTCTTTGATTAGGTTCGTTCTCACCACTTAGCAAGACTCTTCTATTAAATAGGACTTCTCCTCTTTCAACATCTTCAAAATGTGAGGATGTGACATCTTTATCAACATGTACAACTTTGGCCTAGCCTTGTGTTCTTTGATCTATCCTTCCTTGGCACTGGGAACATTCAAATGCTCTATGCCCTTCTTCTCTACAGTGAAAACATTTCCCACAAAAGCCTCCTCTTCTAGATCCTTGTCCTCTACCTCTTCCTCTCTGATCTCTATTGTTTCAATCATGGAAGTGATTGGAATTATTTTCCCTTCTATTATAACTACTACTTCTAATGTCATCCTTGTTATTTTGATCATCATTATGGCCTCCATAAGATTATTTGCCAGATCTTCCCCCATAACTTTTTCTACTATTCTTGTTGTTAAAATTCTTGTTCAATTTTTCCTCAACTCTTAAGGAAAACTAGTATGCATCCTCAATACCATTCATTCAAAACAAACTTATCTAATCTTGAATAATTGGCTTTAATGCATTATCATAATGAGCCACTTTCTTCTTGTTATCTTTTGCATGGCTGGTTCTAATGAGAACTTGGTAGAACTCTTTGGTATACTCTTGAATAGTTTTTCCTACTTGCTTCAACCCTTGTATCTTCATCAATAAATCAAGCTTATAATCCTTGAGAATGAATTTTTTCTTTAGTTTAGCTATAATTTTATCCCATCTAGTGATTTTGTCCTTGCCCTTTCTATTTTGCTTCAACTAAACCTCTTGCCACCAAATCTTTGCATGTCCTTTCGATTTCACCTTCACAAAATTGACCCTTTTAGGATCCTCAATATCTTTACACTCAAATTACTCCTCCAATTCATTGATCCAATCAATCAGCTCTTCTAGTATAAGATTTCTTAAAAATATGGAAACTTCAAACTTAGGTCTTTTTCTAATCTTAGAGATGGCATAAAAATCCTCTCTTCCTTTGTGTTTACAATTGCCTTTGCTTCAACATTTTCTTCTACTTCATCCTCATCCTTACTTTCACCTCTTACAAGAAGATTTTTTCCTTTGTGCATTTTTCTTTCAATTCTCACATTTGTCTTTGGAGTGATAAAAAGGCCTCAAGTGTAACCCGTACATCTCTTCCACCATGCTTTCTTCATGGAGGCATTTTCATGCTTCCACTAAAACCCTAGTGTAAACTACCTTTGTCTTCATGCTCAACCTAAACCATAGTCCTGGTGTGAACTGCCTCATAGTCAACAATTTATCCACACACTCCAGAACTCTAGCTCTAATACCACTTGATGAAGGGTGCTCCCCTTTATACCATAAACCATAACATAAATAAAGAAATAACAACAAATACAAGAACAAAATATGGACTTCTTATTTGTGCTGCAAATGTAGAATTCCAAAATTCACAAGTATAATATGTTAACCCACATGGGTTCCTTCATTATAGTAATATATAAGAATAAGCTATGAACTAACACCAGAGCCATTCTAGACAATGTTTGGGCCTTTCTTAAATAGGCAATTTTATGCTACTTGGGAAGGTTCTAGATGCTCAAACTTAATACTTGGGGCTAAGAGACACTAAGAATAGATATAGAGTTGGCTAAGTACATCTTTAACAAATTGTTTTAGATATTTTAGGCAGCCCAACTTTAGAAGACCATAACCCTCAAATTGTTTCTCTGATTGGCTATTATAACCACTTAATGGAAATGTGAGCTCTTGATCTATAGGTTCAAAACTACACAAGCACCATTTCATCAAGTTTTTAGACCTCATTTGGACACTCTAAGGCCTCCAATAGTGAACCTAAATATTTTTCTACAAATGTTTCCACCAAAAATCTACAATAACTTCTTTGACACTTAATCAAATTTTTATGGTAGGCTTATAATTCTAAAATTAACCTTCATGTATAAAATGAAAACAATTCTAGTATAGGGGCACCAAGATCATCCTATGAAGACACAAAAACATACCATGAAGACCAAAGGAGTGAGTAGGACAAGGAGATACCTAGGAAATTCAAGTGGACAAGAATTGGAAGTTATAATGATTTTCATGGCCAAACAATGTAATCAAATGTGTTTATTTTGTGATGTCCTCAAAGGACTAAAAGTCATACTTGTAATGTCTTAAAAGAACCAAAAGGTGAATGTAATTGGAGAAAATAAGTCCAAAGGGAGATTTGATAGGTTTGAAGGATTTAGAATAGTCATAGAAGTTGTTTAAAATCATTAGAAGTCAATAGGTAATGAGTCATGGTTCAAAGAAAGTCATTTTGAAATTTAAAATTTAAAATATTTAAAAATAAATGGTTATGAAGGTATTTTGGAGGGAAATCCCATTTAGGGGATCATTAACTATTTGTACACCTTATAACCAACCAGATATGGTTGTGGTAGTTGTAAGGGGATAATATATATATTCTAATCAGGCAATGTACAGGAGAGAGAGCCTGGTATGTACAGATTGTGCAAAAACAGGAATAAAGTATATAATTTTCCGCAAAGTTAAACTTTGAATCTCTGCAGATTTATGTGATTGTTCATTTTGGAATGGAAACATATGCATTAGAAGTTTATTTTCATTCTTTACTTACCCTGAATGTATTTGATATACCCTATACTAAGAGGTTAGACATTTTGTATAACTCATAAACTTCATTTTTGGTGTATCTCTACAATAGTCCTAGTTTCCTTTAAGATGCAACCGTCCCATGAAATCTAAAGGGCCTTGACTTCATGGGATGTGACAATCTAACATGTATAATAGTCTTCTAACTTTCATATGAAGACAAGAGTTTAGATGTTGATTTTTCTTCATGGAATAGTGATGAGAAATTAGTGAATTGATAGGTATAGTATAATAGTGAGCATTTGGATCATCTTATGTTATGCCATTGATGGTGAATCAACAATATTTTAAGCTAGGAAGTGAGTAGAAACAAGACATTGAATAAGCCCTAAGGAATAAGGGTTTGAACCCTCAAATTGGGGGTTTCAGGGTTACAGAGCCTTTGAGACTAATTGCAACATTTCATGACTCTATTGATGATTTTAGTGATAAGGATACAAATAGAGTGTGGTTTCTTTGTAAGCTCATGGTTTTTAAGTCATTTTGAAGGTCACTATGTTGGAATAGTTGGACCTAAACCAAAGGAGTGTATGGTAGGGTTGGATTATGTTTTAGTACTTCAAAAAGGGTGTCCATAAATGCTATTACATTGTCAAGTGATGTGGGAAAATGTCAAGTTATTTTGGATTTCATGTTGCTGCAAGGCTACTAGTTTTTCAAATAGGTCTCCTAAGGTGCATTGGAGGAATTGGGCATAGGGAGTTCAGTCTAGTCAAGTGGATGGTTAAATACAGTTGAATACACATTATATAACTCATAAAAGTCTTATTTAACCCTTGGTTAAGTCTTTTGTATGTTTGGAGTCAGTTGGAGTCACATGGGGTTTGTAGGTATTTTGGGTAACTTGGAAAAGTTGCATGCTTGAAGAAATTTGGGAGTAGAGTTAGTCTTGTGAATTCAAAGTTGTGGAGATTAGTGTGTTAAACCTTTTACATTTTTATACCTTGATAGAAGACTGAGTGGGTTGGGTCATTGCTTCAGTTGCACTTGAAGAAGATATAAGGGTATTGTTTCAAAACAATGGGATAGTTAGCTATTTCATGTCTCAAATTATTGGTTGACCACTAACCTTTGCATCAAGTGGTATCAAAGCCTAGAAGATTCCTTTGGGAGAAGAGTGGGAGAATACAATATGAGATTTTGAAAACCTAGAATCCCTTGCTAAAACCTTGAAGCTGAATTATCCTTTAAAGAGTGTTCCAAGGTGGTGGTTCAAAGTTGAATGAATCCTAGATTGTGGATAAAGTGTGGAGAAATTTGTTTTTGACATTAGAGGGATATAGTAGAAATGGTGATCATCAATGCAGATGCAAGGTACATTGTGGAGCCATGCATATTCAAGACATATTTTAAGTGCAAGAGAAAAGTTTGTAAAGTTATAGTTTCAAATGGTGTGTTTTCAAATTTTGTTTCCATTGAGATGGTTCAGAAGTTGAACTTACCAAGGCCACTACATGAGAGACCATATAGGGTACATGGGATTAATGTGGAAGACCAAGTTGAGGTGACAGAGCAAGCACACATGCACTTTAGCATTGGGCCATATGAGGACAACCTATGGTGTGATATCATTCCAATAGTGGATTTTCATTTGATCCTTGGGAGAGCATGGAAGATAATGAAGCATACCCTCCATGGTGGAGCAAAGAGCACTTATACATTCTTGGATAGAGGAAGGAGAGTTGTGTTTTAGCCCTTGAAAGATGGAGAAGTGTCATGGACATTGACAAGGAGTGTTTGTATTTTAGAGTGGAATGAACTCTTGGGGAGTAAAGGGAAGACAACAGACAAAAGGATAGAAGAGAATATTGGTGAGAATGCTAATTAAAACATTGAAAAATTAGTAGAACACCATATGGAGTGTTCCCAAATAGAGATGCAAGTATAGATGCACAAAGAGATGTCAGAATATAAGGATGATAGGAAAGAGAAAAAGATGGTGAAGTTTGGGCCTATAGAAGAAAGGGCTCAAGAATTTGTTATGAAAAGTGTAGAGAATAAGTTCATAGAGGTTGCTGATGCAATGGATGAGTTCATAGATGGAGATATCCAAGTTGGGACAGTCATGTGTTCCTTATATGCTACTAATAAAAATAGAGAGGATATGGTTGTTCAAAAAGTAATAGATGACAAGTTTGAGTGCCAAGAAGGATGTCATAGGGAAGATGAATTGAAGAAGCTAACAAGGATAATAGGGACCTCAAGTGATGAAGAGTTTAGACTCTTGGAAATAGAGATGGTGAATAATGCCACAAATTGGCACATGAAGATGACAGGAAAGATTTTTTGGCCCATTAAGAGTTGACTGAGAAGAGGAAGTTACTAAGGGAACCTACTAAGATAAAGGTTCTAAAGGATGATTTTGAGGTAAAACACCATGTTGAAGATGGTGTAGCAGCAAGTCTACTAGGACTTGATAAAGAGATAGAGTTATGGGATGAGATGAATGCCATAGTTGAGGAATGGCAAGAGAAGGGTGAAGTGATGAGAGAATTCCTAGAAAAGGGCATGGAGAGGCAAAAGTATATGGTCATGGAGAGACCTTAGAATCAACATTTTCTACAAGGACAAAGAACTCACAAGAGATGTGGGATCAAATAGGAGAAGTGCTAAAAGAAGTGGATGAAGGAATGGAGAACCAAGATTTTGATTGGGTGCATATGAAAGATTTATTTGGTTTTGTGTCTAACATTGTTATGATAGGTTTGTAGGAGTTCTATATTATTCATCATACAAATGATGATGTTGTAGACATTTTTGATTTGAAGAATGCAAGGGTATGTCCTTGGAACATGATATTTGTTTATAGGTACAAGAGGTACACTTTTATGGAAGATCCTCATCAAGAGGTAGATAAAGACTAGAGGAAGAGGAAGAAAACTTCCCAATCCAAAGGGACTTGGATTGATTTGATCATTGGGAGCATGGTGTAGGGGCACCAAGATCAATGGAGACACCAAAACATACCATGAAGACTAGAGGAGTGAGTAGGACAAGGACATACCCAAGCAATTCAAATGGACAAGAATTGGAAGTTATAATGATTTTCATGGCCAAATAATGTAATCAAATGTGTTTATTTTGTGATGTCCTCAAAGGACTAAAAGTCATACTTGTAATGTCCTAAAAGGACCAAAAGGTGAATGTAATTGGACAAAATAAGTCCAAAGGGAGATTTGATAGGTTTGTAGGATTTAGAATAGTCATAAAAGCTGTTTAAAATCATTAGA
This sequence comes from Cupressus sempervirens, assembly GCA_028749045.1. NCBI lineage: Eukaryota > Viridiplantae > Streptophyta > Pinopsida > Cupressales > Cupressaceae > Cupressus > Cupressus sempervirens. The sequence continues at coordinate 633,286,261 of CM053790.1, read as the reverse complement.
AGTCAATAGGTAATGAGTCATGGTTCAAAGAAAGTCATTTTGAAATTTAGAATTTAAAATGTTTAAAAACAAACAGTTATGAAGGTATTTTGGAGGAAAATCCCATTTAGGGGATCATTAACTATTTGTAAACCTTATAACCAACTAGATATGGTTGTTGTAGTTGTAAGGGGATAATATATAAATTCTAATCAGGTAATGTACAAGAGAGAGAGCCTGGTATGTATGGACTGTGCAAAAACAAGATTAAATTATATAATTTTCTGCAAAGTTAAGCCTCAGATCTCTACAGATTTATGTGATTGTTCATTTTAGAAGGGAAACATATGCATTAGAATTTTATTTTCATTCTTTACTTACCCTGAATGTATTTGATATACTCTGTACTGAGAGTTTAGACATTTTGTATAACTCATAAACTTCATTTTTGGTGTATCTCTGCAATAGTCCTAGTTTCCTTTAAGACATGACCATCCCATGAAATATAAAGGGCCCTAACTTCATGGGATGTGCCAATCTAACATATATAATAGTCTTCTAACTTTCATATATAGACACAAGTTTAGATATTTATTGTTCTTTACGGAACATTGATGAGAAATCAGTGAATTGAAGGGTACAATATAATAGTGAGCATTTGGCTCAAATGAGAGGGGTTTCTAAGTGTTTGGATCATCTTATGTTACACCATTTATGGTGAATCAACAATCTTTAAGGCCAAGAATTGTGTAGAAACAAGACATTAAAGAAGCCTTAAGGAATAAGGGTTTGAAGCCTCAAATTGGGGGTTTCAGGGTTATAGAGCCTTTGAGACTAATTACTTGTAGAGCTATTCATTTTTTGACATTTCATGATTTTTTTGATGATTCAAAGTGATAAGGATACAAATAGAGTGTAGTTTCTTTGTAAGCTCATGGTTTTTAAGTCATTTGTAAGCTCACTATGTTGGAACAGTTGGACCTGAACCAAAGGAGTGTATGGTAGGGTTGGAATATGTTTTAATAATTCAAAAAGGGTGTCTATAAATACTATTATCTTGTCAAGTGATGTGGGAAAATGTCAAGTTATTTAGGCTTTTATGTTGCTGTAGGGTTGCTAGTTTGTCAAATAGGTCTCCTAAGGTGCATTGGAGGAATTGGGCATAGGGAGTTGGGTCTAGTCAAGTGTATGGTTAAATCTAGTTGAATACACATTATATAACTCATAAAAGTCTTATTTAACCCTTGCTTAAGTCTTTTGTATGTTTGGAGTCGGTTGGAGTCACATGGGGTTTGTAGGTGTTTTGGGTAACTTGGAAAAGTTGCATGCTTGAAGAAATTTGGGAGTAGAGTTAGTCTTGTGAATTCAAAGGTGTGGAGATTAGTGTGTTAAAAATTTTACATGTTTATTCCTTGATAGAAGACTGAGTGGGTTGGGTCATTGCTTCAGTTGCACTTGAAGAAGATATAAGGGTATTGTTTCAAAACAAAGGGATAGTTAGCTATTTCATGTATCAAATCATTGGTTGACCACTGACCTCTGCATAAAATTTGAGCTCATATGAAAAACTTACTAACCTTGTCTACTAGTCCTTATTAAAATATAAAAGACTAAAAAGAAAATATTTTTGGGTGATGCAAGATTTCTCTTACACTGAGGATGCTCCTACATCATGTAGATGCCATGACAATGATCTCATATTTTACTGGCTTTTCATGTTAAAATATTATGAATCCTACACAACTTTTGTATGCTTTGCATCTTCAATTTCTTTATTAAATGATTCATGAAAAAGGAGAAAGACATGTATCATTTCCCTCATTAGGTCTAAAGTAGACACCATGACAATGATCTCATATTTAACTGGCCTTCCATATTAAAATATTGGACATCCTACACAACTTTTGTACGCTTTTCTTCTTCAATTACTTTATTAAAACATTCATGAAAAAGACCAATTAAATCCACCTATGTGCATGCCAAAAGAATCTTGTCTCCCCTCTCACTAAAATTATAAGAACCAAGATCTACAATACAATATATAATATATGCAACTCTTCATGGGTATGGAAAATAAAAATTAGTTATGGTTTCTATTTTATATGGGCTTTGTATTGGTAGATCTAGATATTTATCAATTCCTTCAATTAGGTTTTTTTAATGCTTCAATTGGTTTTCTTGGGTTTGAATCCAAAACATGTATAATAGGAAAGACATATGATTCATACTTGGATTGTAGCCTAAGGCGGTGGAGCTAACAAATGCATTTGTTTTTATATATTTGGGGTTGTTGCATTTTGCCAACATTTGACATAGTTTGTCCAATACCAATAAGAAGGATAACATGTGCCACCAAAACAAGTCAATTTCTATTCTAATCATTTAATTTTGTTGGAAATTAAACTTGAAAGTCAAAATGTGAGCATCAAAGATTTCCCATATGTTCAAAACTCTAAATGTGTCTTCTACAACCCTAAACAACATGACACATGGTTGGTGAGAATAAGAAAATCAACTTGAAACATGATATTAGGTATTAATTTTCATGTGGATGGCTTATTTATCTTAAGCCTACTAGTCTCTACTTCACCTGGTATTAATTTACATATGGATGGATTACTTTCGTTCCATAGCTCCATCTTGGCAACACCTGATTATAAATTAGGATCTTTAATCAAACCCTTTAAAAGACCATATATGTCATGACTTATTATAAAATGATTAGGTTCTCTATTGGTTCTACCATGGTGATAAATTCAGAAATGGAAGGACAAACACAAGGTGCTTGCATATGCATTCATTGATGCTTACATTTCCCCAATGAAGAGAACAATGCAAAGAGTGAGAACCCACCTTTTTGGAGATGCAAGAGTAGTTCAGACAAGAATGGAGGAATGATAATCTTGAGGGAGAAATATCCTTCAAAGAATATGCAGAATTGTGAATGAAATATTCTAACACCAAGAACCATGGCTACTAGAATAGTGACATTAAGTGGAAGATTGACAAGATGGGCAATTCTACTTTTTATGGATATGAAATGACATCGGTGAGAGAATGGGTGAGAAAGGAGAATACCTATTTTAAACTCAATCCAATGTAGAGGGATGGACTTCATGAATGTTGCACATACAATAGATAGGGTGAGGAGACACTCCCATCAAAATTTCAAATGTTAGACTAGGGAGGATCTTCCACCTCTGAAATGGCACACAAACTCAATTTTAACGAGAATCAAAAATACACAAGAAAATATAACTCCATGATGGCTCCCTACAATACTAGGCGCTTCATTATAAAGTGCTTAAAGAAGTATCTGGAAGGTTTAAATAGGCCAACTTGATTTATTATTTACTATGTTATTACTTTTTACTTAATATTTTGATCAATTAATTAAAGTATTCTAAATATATTATTTAAATTCATGACCACTTAACCATTTCATTGTGGCACACTGTAGCCTAGAAATGCCAACCATAATTTGGACCCTTGAATTGAAGATTTATGTCATTTCATTGCAAACATGGTTCCAATCATTGTTATTATTAGAGCTCTATATTTCTTTGTATATCAGATATACCAAACATTTTTTTTTTGCCCAATTTTGTAACAAAAATGTATACTTGCTTCCATATTACCTTGGTATCCTATATTTTTCTTTTAAGTATTATGGATTCTATCCTCTATTTTTCTCATAATAATTATGGACTCTTGTAATGTTACTTTTCATTTTTTAAATTCGCACTTTATCTTCTATAAAGACAAAAACAAGATAAAGAACTATCTTAGACTCTTATGCCTATGTCTAGAAAAGAGAGTTGTTGCTGCTACAATCTCCTTCAATGATCAAAATGTAAATGGAAACATATAAACCCATTTTCTATCCCTTTTGTATGGAAGAATAACATTCCCAAGAAAAGTGTAATTCCTCCTCCATACTTTCCATAGTATTGATTTCAAAGCGTCTTATACATTCATTGATGATGAAAGAAATTCTAGAATGTAACCCATCTATAGGTAAATATTTATAAGAGGATCATTTGATGTTGTCAATGATGGTTTTTTTGTCTTGTGTTTCATTTACTTGGATGTCATACATTGAAGAAAATGGTGTTTCTCATTTCTATTGAGTACCACATGGAACTTGAAAATCATCCAGCATGATGAACAAACTCAATGTTGTTTTAAGCATACATTGCATTCTTAGGTAATTGCAGATAATACTGGTAGATGCTCCAATTCAAGAGATAGAAGATTTAGTGACTATAATAAAAAAAGAATAACTGAAGAATGTCCATGTCACACATAGGTTATGTCTCCTAATTTTGAGATTAGAATTAATTGTATAAGTTTTTTAACCACTATAGGAATATGTGAAAATAATTTCCATGTAATCATTGAAGTCATTTTCCTCCTAAATTTGTGCATGACATCTTTGTTAAGGAACATCATTCTAAATGTACAAAAAACCATATAATTCTAATTAGTGCATTTGATACATTTCTATTGTTGACAAAACATAATCCAATTGAGTTTTTTCTTTTAGGTTGGAACCTTAACAACTACTCAGACCTAAAGGATCCTATACAAGAAATAGACATGGGCTCTAAGAAGGAAGATAATTTACCCTTGTCAATAGTAGTGGTCTTAGACAAAAGCTGACATATAGGAGGTAGTAGAATCTATTAAAAAAAAAGAGTGACTTCATAAATATGCACCTACCATTTTGTACATTTGATAATCCTCCTGATTTTGCAGATCCATCTAAAGTTGAATAACAATGAGCTTTTTCTCTTCTTATGGTAGAAAAGATTTGAAAAAACAATTATTTTCAAGTACATATTTATTACTAGAATAGAATCAAGAGAGGATGTTGTAGGAATAATTATTAACAAATCACATTGTCAGGCTAAGGGCATTCAAGTATTAAATTGAATTCATGCATTCAGTGTGTACTAAACAATATATCCATGCATGTATATTTATCATTACTATATTGAATCTATTCCCTATGTGTTACTATGTTATTACAAGTTCAAAGTGTTTCCATTCTTGAAGCCATGAAATTTTATATTTAGCATAACCTGCTCTACAAATTCATCATAGTTTCAAGTGCTTAGCACCATGCTAAGTCCTTGCTAAGTTTTGTTTGGATGATTCATATTCCTACTATTTCCAACATAATTTTAATTTTTTAAAAGAGAACTCTTGTTCTCATGCATGCCAACTCTGTTGTCTATTCAATTAGTTACTACTCGATGACTTGTGCTCATCCTTCTAATCGAAAAAATCTAGTACCTTAGAGAACTCAATTCAAGATGTACCTAAATAATAATATCATTTATGTGACATATAAAAAGCTTGCAAAGGATGAGTTTTAGTTAAGACTTAATATTTATTTAGACCAAAGAAACCTGGAAAATCTTATATCTATGGTTCATAACTATTCTAAACACAAAAAAATACCATGAGAAATAAAACTATGATTTTCTCTTTTTGATGTAAGTGGCATTTTTTGGTAGGTTTGGAAAAATATTGAAAAACTAGTGGATCCTCCCATACACAATTTAAATACAAAAATATTCTTAGAGAAGTTATCTAGAAGATGGGATTTCCAATTAGTCAAAATTTCAAACATAACTCTAATGGACATGGTGATAAACAATAATGATTACCTAGAAGAGTATTTCTAGATGACATAAATGAAGACAATCAAACACTTATAGTAGTTGAAGATTCACTTGGTTTAATAATAACTAATTACATATCAAGTTCCCACTTTTATGATATAATGTTTTATTTTATTTTCAATTTTAGTCTATTTTCTTGTGTGCCTACTAATTCAAATATCTTGCTTTGTGAAAACTATAGATTCTAGTGTTTCCAATTTAACTTCAAGGCTTAAAATAGAAGAAAACATACCACTAGGGATTGCTTTGAATGAACCAAATATTAACTCTTTTATAAGGAAAAGAAAAGAACATTTACATACCTCTTCTTCCCTTGAACAAAATTGTAGAGTTGCAAGGGCACGGAGATCACAAGGGCACAACAACGAGATCACAAGGGCATGACAACAAGATCACAAGGGCACAGTAATGAAATGCACCAATCAATATTGTTTATTTTAGGAATTTTCCAATCTTTCTATTTAGTAGTTATTTAATAATAATTAATAAATTAATATTATTTCATTGAATTGATTAACTAACATTGTTTATCCAATCATTCAATCCTTAATATTGTTAATAAATAGGTTTATCTTGACATATTAGAATCGCTAACTATATGCATTATATTCTTGTGAAATTCAGATTCCCTTAATAAATATTATTAAATATCATCATTTGGATAATATTAAGATATTAAATATTACCATTAATTATCATTCCATAATATTGATAAAAAAAGATAATGATTTGAATGTATATGTTTATATTCAAGGTAATAAATGTTTAAATATATTTATAGTTGTCACATATCAATATGGGTTTATGATAGTCCACCTCTCCCAAATTTTCTTGTCCTCAAGAAATATGAACCTTTTGTATTCTTTTGGAATATGATCCAATGAATCTTTGCATTATGACATTTCATTGACTTGAAAAGGATTTTCCCCACTCTCTTGGCCAATGAAAACTAATGTCCAATGTTCTTGTTCATTAAGTCAATCATTTTGTTGAGGTTTTCTTTGTCAAATGTAACCTTATTCATTATCATTTTTAACATTAATGGACATGCTTCCAAGGTTCCTTATATCTAAAAAATAAGCTTCTTTGGACCATATCCTCCATCTTTTGACATCTATGACCATTGTCCCATAGTTGATTTTAGTAATAGCACAACATGTCTTGATGATTCCTTTTTCATTTTTGACGATCTTAATTCTCTCCTTGTATACATATTAGACTCAAATTTATTTTCCTACTTGACAGCTTCCTTCAAATTTTGGGGTTCAAGGGGTTTTAGTAGGGCTTTAATTTAATCTTTTAGTCCTTTTATGAACATATATGTGAGTTTTCCTTAGGATAGATTTGGGACCATTATAGATAGGTCTTGAAATTGATTGGAAAATTCTTTTATTGTTCCTATATTTTTGAGGTGGGTTAGCTCTTGGAAGTACCATTCATGATCATTTTGGTCAAATCTTCTCATTGGTCTTTGAGTAAACTCATTATAGGTGCTGATTTTTTTTGTTTCCTATGGAAGCGAGAACATAATACCACCATTTTTAGGTTGATCCTTGTATGTGAAGAATATAAAACTTAATCGTGTCTTCTTTGTTCATGGGGCTTCTAAGGGGGATAGTTATGTATCTAACTTTTGGACCTAGGAATGAGCTATGTTTTCCCTTAACCCATCAAAAAATGATAGTGATATTTTATTTAATTTTCTATCAAAATGTTCATCAATATTATTTTCCATGGTTTTTGTTTCATAGTATTCTTCTTGGGAATAAGTTTTGGGATGTTTGGTTTCAAATTTGAATACATTCACACACATTCTTCCACACTATTTGTGTCCATTTATTCCTCTATAAAAAATTACCCACTTGGAATGTGTGTAGGGGAAAATTTGAATTAAATAAAGTAAACCTAAGTTCATTACATTAGCCTAACTCTTTGAAAGGGAAGTAAAGAAAGTTGATCCTTTTAATCACAATTCTAAGCTAACTAGATCTAGGAAGACTAGTGTTAACCAAATGATAAAGGAGCACTAATGCAAGCCAAGATCTAGTGGTGATAGAATTAGAGAAGAAACACAAATTTATTGCAATACCAAATATAAAAATATCTATGAAAATAAAATGCTAGATGTAGGAAATAAATGTGCTAAAGTAATGAAGGAAATTAGAAGATGCACCTTAAGAATGTAGAATTTTGAAGCTGATTTTATGATGTATACACAAATTCAATCAATACAAAATGACCCCCAAACTTGAAATTGAAAGATCTCTAAATTCTAGAAATTGTTTGTATATTTGATAGAGTAAACATTTCTTAGTAGGGATGAATTTTCCCAAAATAGGGAAGAATTATGACCTTGGTCAACAATGTCCAAACTTGATTTTGATTTGGCACTTTTGAAGTTCTACAAGAAGGGTATGCATATTTATAAGTTGTTCACCTTTTTAAGATCTACAACCTACAATTTTTTTTTTTTTTTTGGGTTTATGGGGGGTTATCCTTGGTCAAACTCAAGTATAGGAATTAACCTTGAATTGAAATGCTGAAATATAGAGTAAATGTACAAGTTCACCCTACCATATGAGAAACTCTCAAGTTGAATTCCGTGAGTTCACTTCAATACATAAATTAGATCAAGATGATTTATTCATGGATTTAGAATATACAATAAAGGACCTTGAATGGATTGAGGGAGATATTGAATGCTATATAAACTCCAATTGTCTAAATTCTTGGATCCTTGATCTTCAATAGAGGAATTTATTTATTTCTTGAGAACTTGAGTGTTAGTGCATGTGAATTATTTAAAATAGTATGAGATGATATGAAAAATGGAGAAAATGGATTGGCTTATAAAGGTGTCAAAATTAACTTTCTCTTGTAGGTTGAGTGGACATAAAAAATAGCATTTTTGATTGATCTGGTTATTGGACCCAAAGAGTGGACTTAATATAACACACAATTAGGGATGTACTGCATCTCTAATTAGTCAAGGATTCATTCTAACCTTATCAATTAGGGCCATGCACCCTTAAAATTTTGTTGGGGTCATAAAACATGTCCTAGATCCTAAAAATTAGTTGCAAAATCTACAATAGAACCCTTATAGTGCATAAAATAGATTTTGAGTGATTGGATACAGGAAAGGGAGGACCTAGGTGGTTAAATAATTCTTTGATCTTTATACCATGAAAATAATAGCTTTAAAGGGGATGTACTAGGTCCTACCCTAGTTCTACCTAGGAGAAATGATAAGAAAGAGGAAGAAGGGAATAGGGATGAAAATGAATGATGATCTCATGTTAAATAGGTGCTAAACTATCATTAAATTGAATTGATTCCAATTTAAGATGATACATTTAGCCCCCACTTTAGGGAGAGTGTGAACTCAATCCAAACTCTTAGTAAAGTAGATTAAAAGATATAAGATATTCTTGTCATGATAAATAAGACACATAATCCATCAAGCCCCTAAGGGATTCAGGCTTTTCTATCTCAAAAATTACAACAAAAGAGAAATCACTAACTAAGACAAGTAGAGAGATAAGGGGTATGATTAATTCACCAATGAGAAATGTACACCCCATTGTGAATCATAGAAAAATGCATTACCTATGTATGCGACTTAACATGTTGAGCTTGTATGTGTTAACTAGATATATGAGATTTAGTGAGCTTTTAAGCATTACCCATATATGAGATGTAGCACATGTGTGTGCAAAGGAGAGAGAGACCCAATCTCAAGGATACTCCTTGAATTGAAGCTGTAGATGAATAATCTTTCTTTACGATTGTCCATAATCCATAAAATGGATTTAGAATATGTATGTAAAAAGAGGGATAATGAAGAAAAAATGCTTCGCTTTGAGGAAAACCGAGGAAGCATACCAAGCATCCAAAAATGAAGTACCATAATCCATACTCAAAACCCATTTTTAATACTCCATGATTAAAAGAAAAATGAGCAGAGTGTATGCACCCATGTTAAAGTCATTTCTAACACTTTAATGAGAGAAATGGGTTTAACCGAGTATATATACATCCACACAGAGATGTTTCCACTATCAAATGCCCCAAGGAGAAGACAAATCAAGGGAAATAATCACATAACATATAGAGGGCACAAAGGGATCTACTAAATTTGGGATGAATATAATCATATGATAATATGTAAGTATCATATAAAGTATGAAATATCATCATTCCCCAAAGGAAGTAAAACTACAACACAATAGGAGGACATGTAAGAGTTACAAAGAAGAGATTTTTTGAATACCATCCTAGAGACCAAAAATAATTGGTGCTACCATATCACAAACCCAATTAGACTAACACAAGGATATAATTAAAAATATTAGTACATGTCCAAGATAACATAGAACAACATATAGAAGACGTGGGATACAAATAGAATAACGGTACAAAATTTCAACTCCCTTATCACCTTGCACTAATAGAGAAAAAGGGTTGTCTAAAGAAATGTAAAAAAATATATAAAAATTATAGAACAAGGGAAGCACATCAACATAGGCATAAACAAAAAAGCTACCATGCTAGAGAAATCACTCACACACATTTCTCTCCTCCCAAATCTTGGTCAGTAGTATGTGAAGAAGGTAGACAACTTACAAGAGGATAAATTCCCAACACAAAAGAAACAATATCCAAGTCTAAACAAGGACCCCCTTGAGAGTCACTATACTTATGACTAGATGTAAGTGTAAGCTACATAGAAATCATGTTAGACAAATTAACATCAAGATCAATAATATCATACTCATCACCATCTAATGTTTCTTCTTCTTTAAGATTACTAGTAATAGAATCCAAAATATGAATATCACATCTATCTATCTCATTAGTATGATTAACTTCCTCTATAGACATGAGATAACTATTAGGATTAACCTTAGACATAAATAATAATTACATGCAAATATAAACAATATTAGAAAATAATAGATCACATAAAAGAGAACACAAGACACCAAGATTTAATGTGTTTCACCCAAACCCTAGGCTACGTCCACCAAATAGCAAGTCCAATATTATTACCATCCAATGATTACAACCTGATTATAATTTGTAATCCCTTAGAACTCAATAACACTACAAGAATAAATTTTTGCATCACCCACAATGAAACAATCCCTAACCGTAAGCCCTTTTATACAAGTATTTTTGCCTCTTTAGGGTTAAAATTAGTTACAAAATTTCAGCCATAAAATGCTAATAAAATAGCCCCCAAAAAATTATGGAGTATGTACAATACTTGATTAGTTACCACAAACTAACGATCTCCCACTTGGGGACTGATTAGGCTCCACACTAAACAACAATCTCTCACTTGGAGACTGATCCTATAGCTATGATGCTACTCCATAAGGCTCCCACTAGATTAAAATACCTTGGGATTTGCTTTTATTTTATTTTGTTTAGTCTAGAAGACCAACCAAAGCACTTCCTAATGTAGATCCACTTGAGGTTTTTGTATGAGTTTACACACTCAAAATAACACAAATTACAACATCATATTTTAGGGTATTAGATCTAGAAATAGAATTACTCATAGCCATTACCAAGCCATTCTAGCTTTTAGGAAAAGAACACAAAATCAAGAGAGCACTAATTTCTTCATCAAAATTAATACTCACAAAAGATAGCTGACTAGTAATAGTATTAAACTCATTTAAATGATTTGCAATAGATCCACCTTCTGCCATTTTTATATTAAATAAATTCTTAATGAGAAATACCTTATTTGAAGTGGAGGGCTTTTCATACAAGTTCACCATCAACTCTTCTGACATCTTCACTATTTTAATGTTAAATATCATTGATGGTGCCAGGCATAAATGAATGATTCCAAGTACCTTTCTATCTAAAATCTCCTAGTCCTTATTTTTCATAGTTCCATGGTTCTTAGTTTTTCCTTCCAATGGCTTCCATAAATCCTTTTGTGTAAGACCCCTTCCTTAGTACAATATTATAAACCCTAAATTACACAAGTATGGTTAGAACTAGGAAGTTTAAGGAAGTGAGATGTCATGTCTTTGTCTCGCATGCATGGTATGTGAATTATAGACTATTACTATACACCTTATGATAAAATGATGAGAAGTAGGTCTGAGATTTAGGCATGTCATGATTGGCATCCTTCTTATTAATATTGGACCTAAGATCTTATTAAGATTGATATATTGCAGTCATTATTGTCATAAGTATCGTACTCAAAATTTTATCAGGTTGGTAAGCTAAGATCCTATAAAATAAAGACTTGAGATGTTATAACTTGGAAAACTATGCCAATGGGTTCATAGTATGTTATGATTTATTAGGATAGTTGTTTTAGGTGGCCATTGTGAAAGATGAATTAACACTTGCCCTTGTGAATACTAATAATAATTATGGACAAAAATTTTTATCAATTTATATAAAGGCCTACTCGATACAGCTTGGCATGATGTAAATATAACATGTCAATTATTATACAATTAGTATTAGGTGGATAGGATATAGTGAATAATGATTAAGATGAAGGTATAATATATTGACTAACAAATACAATGGGTTTTCCTAATGACTGATTTTGAACCTATGTAGACATGATGATGAAAACATCTTGATTTCCTGACATTGGTGATTTTAGAGACATATGCCTTATCATGTAATATCTCATAATGATAATGAGATAGTGTTAGTAATCACACTATATTTAATTGAATCAAGTATACTATTTGTGATGATTAAATTTTGGTGGTTTTGATCTAAGGTATGTAATCAAAACTAATTTTCATGTTGGCTGATTTAGCAATATAGATTCAATCTTTCGTCATTATGATAGGAAATGGATTATGATGTGATGCAAAAATTTGAATTGATTATGATGATTTATGATTAAATGTGATGTGAAAATTTTGATATTTTAACATTTTGAATGCCTTATTTGAAATGATTAAGTAAAGGAATTTCATTGAATTATGTTAATATGGATAATGTAACATTTAAATTCATATGAATTTATGATATGTATTTTATATGACCTCCTTGGACTATTGATGCTTGAGTTTAGTGTGTAGGAAGTGGAACCATGGAAATCTTTGGGAGAAACAAGGTCCAAACATATGTGAACATGGTTTAGCCAAGGTAAATCTTTGGAAGATTCAAAAGCCTTGTTGTGATGTATTTTATTTCATAAATGTAAGCTTATTTGTGTGTAAAATTTTCAATCTCAAAAGATGCATTAGGGAGATGTCATGATGATATGGAACATGCTTTTATGTGTCACTTGACACTTGTGGATTTTGTGTGTTAATGACATCTCATTTAGGGTTTTGGTCATGGTGGCATTTTACCCTAAAACTAATTACCTTGTAATGATTAAGTAAACCCACTTGACAAGTGCTAGGATGGGTCATTATCAAAAAGAAATTCGAATTTAGACTTGACTAGGGTTTTGAAGGGTCATTAGGTGGTCCCAAAGTGTCTTTTATGTGAAAATGAGCTACCCATATGATACTATAACATGTTAGAGACCTAATTTTGACCATGATAGTGACTAGATAGCCTAGGGGGCCCCTTTATCAGTACCTTCTTCCACCAATTTGAAAATGGATCTATCACATGAGTTCCTTCCCATGTTTACACTAAGTGAAAAATAGAAAACTTAGGGGGAGAAAAGTTTGTAAGAGGGAATGGCTTGGTGTTTTTTCCAAAATAGTTAGTGGGAAAGCCTTTTTAGAGAGTCTTGGAAAAACTAGTGGGGTGTTCATCCACTCTCTAATTTTAGAGATAGTTAGGTTGGTACTCAAACCATGATCATTTTGTCTTTGTATTGCACAATGAATTTTCAATTATGGAGTGTTGTTATGGGATCATGTATTGTCATTGTAATCTTTGTGTTGTGTTGTTATTGTGTATTGTATTTCATGAATTAACTTGAATTTCTTCCTTGATCTCCTTTTTTTAAAAATGTTTTAGTTTGTTCATGGGTGTGAAGGCTTCACCCTTGGGAGGGAAGAGAAGCCTTGGGTGAAGGCGTTAGTTGGGCTCAACATTGTAGTTGAGAGCCTCTTCTCTTGGAGAGAAGGGGGAAATTTCATGGAGTATGGGCTCCATTAAAGCCATTAGCTTGATATTATGATTGGGGGTGATAAGTGGAAATATGAATTTGGTGATGATAAGTGGATAATTAGGATAGCGCTTGGTTTAGGATAAGGAAATGCTAGTTAGTATACGATAATTAGTAATGTTAGGGGTGAGATCACTTTATAATTTCATGTGTTGTAGGGAGTCAGGATTTAGTAGATAAGTTAAATAATTATGGTTGGATAAACTATGAGGTGATTAGTAAGTATAGTGTAGGAAATGTTCTTGAGTAAATAAAAATAGATATTAAGATTTTATTTGTAATGTAAATAAATAAGATAGTTAGAAAAAGGTTAGTAGTTGGAATACGCAAGATAGTTAAGGGATAAAAAATAATAGCATTATTGGATAGTGATGTAACAATTAATTGGTGAATACTAAAGTATAAATTAAACTTAATTAGTTAGAAATTAATATTAATAGATTGGTTAGTGAGTAATTAGTATAGATTGCTAGTAGTGCATATTCACTAACATGTATAACTAGTGGGTTAATATACAATGTTTAGAAGAATCCAATGGTTAGGAAATAGGTTGTATAAATATAGAAAATGAATTAGTTAGTAATAAATTACTTGTGGGATGGTGAGTATAAATGGAAGAAAATATAATGTATTGTGAATAGATATAGATAATAGATAACAATTATGATAGTATATAAATGATAAGTGGTGGACTAATTAGTATATGACAGTGAGTGTTAATTTGATTTGAGATTAATAGGGTAATTGTTTATTTATTTAATTAATATATATAAATTTTATCATCAATTTTTAAGACAAGTACAACTTGATTTACTATATATGTTAATAGTAATTGATAAATTTGGATGCAATATTCAAGAAGCAAAGAAGACAAGCAATGTATACATACTCATGTGTTATATGATATGAAGTGATGAAGGTAATGACATGTGAATTAACCAGTTGATACAATTACATTGTGAAAATATATACAAAAGATCAAGCATGATGTCTAAGGTCCAATTGGAATGATTCATGTAGCATGATACTCCTAAGTGTATCACTCTACACTAAATCATTGTTGAAGAGATCACCTTCTATAAGTAAAAGTGATAGTTATCAATATATACCATATTCTAATGAATATAACCATTATTCAATACCTTGAGTATATGTAGTATGAATACTTAACTAATCAAAAACCTAGTTACAATATATATATGTCAATTGGTGTCTCCTAAAGAGAAATAAACTAAAAGTTTTTATGAAAAACATTGTTGTGTTTTTTCCCTAAGTTTTAGGTATGACATTCTAATAGAGATAGTCCTCTATTTTAATTTTTCATAACTACAAGTTCTTACTACTAAACTCATCAACCCTCAGCTTACCCTCATCTTCCATGACTCCCACTCAACCATGAGACTTTCTTGCATAGGATAACTAGAAGAAAACCTTGCTTTGATACCACTTGTTAGGATTAACCTTGAACATAAATAATAATTACATGCAAATATAAACAATATCAAAAAATAATAAATCACACAAAAGAGAACACAAGACACCAAGATTTAATGTAGTTCACCCAAACCCTAGGCTAGGTCCACCAAACAACAAGTCCAATATTATTATGATCCAGTGATTTCAACTTGATTATAATTTGTAATCCCTTATAGCTCAATATTTCTGCAAGAAGCAATTTTTGGATCACCCACAATGAAATAATCCCTAACCCTAAGCCCTTTTATACAAGTATTTTTTTCGTTTTAGGGTTAAAATTAGTTACAAAATGTTAGCAATAAAATGCTGATAAAATAGCCCAAAAAAATTTATGGAGCATGTACAATACTTCCTTAATAAGTCACCATAAACTAACAATAATTAGAAGCATGCATACATGATTTAACATGATCTTGAAAGTTCTTTGACATTCACAAGAATGTGGATTATTCCTAGTTTGACCAAAAATTTATGAGAAGATGAAGGATCAACAACCATAGGTTCCTTACCATTGTTAGATTAATTAATACAAGGAACAAAACTAGGTCATGAAGTGGAAGAAGGAACCACACTAGAAGGAACATTAGATGTAGGAGATGGTTGACCATTGGGAATGGAAGAATTATAAGAAATATGTGTAGAAGCCATAGGAAAAATACCACAAAAGATATCCCTAGGCATACTCAACTCAATAATATTTTGACTTTTTTGAGCTTGATAGGATTGGAAATGATAATTAGGATGAGTAGGAGGAATAGGAGGAAATAATAGATCTAGGCCTAAAAGGATGATAAAGAGTATGATTGATCATCTTAATCCCACCAAAAAAAGGAAACTTAATGCATTGAAGAATAGGAGAAGAGATGGATTGCATGATAGTTAACCAAGGTAAACCAAGATTCACCTAGAATTGATCCCAAGTGGGAATGACAACAAAGGTATGATTCACCTCTTTACTACATAGTTGAATAGACATGGAAGTAGAACCGTGAGAGTAATATAAGAAATCATTAGAACTTTGAATTCCAGTATCATTTGAAAAATAAAAGCCATGATGAAATTTCTTAGAAAATAAAATTTCCTTAGTGATAACATTAACCATGGAAGCAAGATCAACAAGACAACCATAAGAAGGATACTTAGTAACCCTAGTAGAAATATAAAGTGCACCATTGGGAGCTTACAAAATGTTAGAATCATCAAATGAAATAGTAAGGTCTCTAGCACATTTAAGATTAGGTTTAGGTTTAGGTTTAGGTTTTGGTTGATCATGAGATTTAGAGAATTTTTTTTTCTTAGGTGGATGTTGAATTACATGCTTCATAGTGTCAACAATACAATCATTCTCTTCCTAAAGGTTATCATAAGAAATATTTAGATAGGGAAAGAAGAAGGTTGAGTAATTGTATTTTGATTAGGAGGTTCTACATATTTTTTTTCTATTATCATTACTATCAATAAATAGAGCTTTGGAAATACTCAATTTTTGAATCTTATCTTTTAAAGTATAACACACCTCACTATCATGGCTAGACTGATGATTATATTGACAAACTGATTTAGGATCAAAGTGTGGACTTGATGTAGTAGAAGGAAGAAGTGGTCTAGAAGGATAGAGTGTAATGATATTAAAACTAATCTTCCTTCCCATAATTGAATGAAAAGACTTAAAAATAAGATTAAACTTAGGGTTCATACCAAAAATAGAGGAAGAAGAAACAAAACAATTCTATGTAGAAACTATTTATTCATCTATTGTATTTTTTCTTCGTTGATCTTGACATTGGTTTTAGGTTTATGAAATTTTTTATGAGTAGGTGTGTCATCACTCTTATTAATAGGTATACGATGTTGGTATTTTAATTTGATGAGTATGATGATGAAGGTATATCATATAGTTTTTCGTTGATGTTAAATACCTAAGGACTATTTATTGAACTAACAAGTAAACTTACCATCAGTATTTGAATCTCAAGACACCATCAGAGAATAAGTGAAGTTATTAGAGATCTAACTATTAGAGTAGAGTATGGAATATGGTATTGGAATACTATCAATAACCTAAGGAATTTATATTTGGTAGATGACAATAGAAAGAAGAAAGTGGTTAACATTAAGATCTAGGGTCAAGATTGTGTGTAGAATTAGCAAAGGAAAAAGAGATAAAAGTATTGAGATGCAATATAGAAAGACACAATGAGAGGAGACAATGAATAATGAGAACAAGGTGGATGAGAAGAAAGGCATGATAAAACCTCATAATTGAGTAGTCTTTACAAACTTATGATACAATTGACACTGTATCAACCACTTTTCACCAAGTGAGTTTCTTAGAAGGAAAAATTATTGTAAGCCTGATTGACAACCTTTTTGACTACAGTGTAAAAGTTGTGGATATCATCCCCATCATAGGTTTTCTCTCTGACTAATGGTTTTCTATGATTCCAAAATATGTGTGTTATGTATGTGTGAATTTCTTGTGTTAGTATGATTTATTTTCATGTATATAAATCTTTAAGTTATAAGTCATACTATCAGCTACATGGAAGTTTTACTGGGTTAGTGATTTCATAGACTATTAGTTAATGTAGAGAAAATAATTTAAAGGTTAAAATTGATAAATATTGATTCACCCCCCTTCTTAGTGCTTAACCTTTCCAACTAATAATTAACAATTGGTATTAGAGATTCATTCTCTTGAAGGAATTTTGACAACTTGAGAGTAGATCTAGGAACATGCAAAGGTATAAGAAGTAAAAACAACTTGAAGGAGCATTGGATGAGGCTATAGCTCAAAATGAATAATTACAAATAAATTTGAAAGTCCCATTTTTGAAAGGAACTATTACAAAGATTAGATAAAAGCCCTAAAGATATTGAAAAAATTTCCCAAAACATTATGAATATTGAGAAAATTGAATCAATAATAACATATATATTGGACAAAAAAACTATTTTGGAGGAAAACCTGGAATAAGTGAAAAGGGAACTTGAAAGTCAAGCTTTGAGAATGACTGAACTATTGGAAAGAATGAAGACTACCAAAATTGAAAAGTGAAAACTTGAAATCATTAAGAGAAATCTAGAAAAAGGGATTAAATATAAGGATAGTGTCATTTAGGTACCACAACATGAAAATAATACATTGAATAGGTATATGAGTGATACACATGAAGAAAATAGAGAGATCCTTGCTCATTATTAAAAAATAAGAGAAGAAGTAGAAGAAATAAGAAACAAAAAAAAGGTAGAACAAGAAGTAAATAAAAATATTACTAAGTTTGATCTAAGCATGAAAAATATTGCTAAACAACTAAAAGGAAAAAGGAGATCTGGTGATAAAAATAGACTTGGCTATACTCATAACAACAAATTTAAAATTGGAAAACCATCCAAAATTGTCACATAAAAGACATCACAACCAAACAAAACAATTAATAACCAACACAAAAAATCTACTTGCTATAACTATCAAAAACTAGGACATACAACAAATGTGTGTAGAAGTAGACCAACTAATACCTCATTGGGAACATCTTTCTATGGTTACTACTATAAAAACAATAAATATGGATACACAATAAGATATTATATAGTAAAATCATAAAAAAAATTCTAAGAAGGAAAATTAATGGGTTACTTTTATACATGCTACATATCTGGTTATATAAAGATAAGTATTCCAGAAGTAGAAAATCATCGATAGGAAAATATAAAAACACGTTATGTAAAAACTGTGGATATCTTGGACACAATAATAGAATGTAGGTTTATAAACACTAAAACAAGTGCAAGATCAATAGGAGTAATACACCACATCTATGACAAGTATGGTCATATAGCACAAAGTTGCATATACCAAAAAGTTATGAATGGAAACAATGAAGAAGGGAATGATATGGGAACTAAAATGAAAAATAATCACATTAAACAAGATTGGATAAAAAAGATAGACATGAGTGTATCTGATAGTAATTCACCCAATTCAAGTCAAGAAGGACTGTCCTCAAACTGAGTGAGCAAGTACTGCTCAAAGAATTGTAACAATAGTAACATGTTATTCTATCCCCTACAAGGTATAAAAGAGTATTAAAAACTAAAGTACAAGTGGATGCCTATTGTAACACTATCAATGAGGAATGGTAATCTATATTGATTAGAGTAATATGTATTAGAGAAAATTTACTCTTGTAAATGTATTAATTGCATAAGTAACAACTTTCTTACTTTTTGGGCTATAAGTACATTTAAAAGTTATAGATTTGACACCTTGCCCTCTAAAGTTATAAAGTGTAAAATAATTTTGAATCAATTTACTAGTGCACATTAAAATAAAGAATTTACAAATAATGATTTTTTTCCCCTTATTTGTAGAAGATGAAAATAACTCTATTTGATGCATATGTTGTGTAGTGACTCTCCTATTTTATTTTTGTAAGTCATGTTGTTGGATAAAACCTTGATGGTCTTTCTTTGTGAGTGATCATGATTAGGACCCTTGATTGGTCTATAACCTTGGGGTGATTTGGTATATATTGTTGCATTAGCTAGTTGATTGTGCTTATGCCTAGTTTATGAGATTATGATGTATTTGGTGGTTTCACTAAGGTTTGTGCCAGTAGTTACTTGGATTCATGTGGTATCATGATGTTATTTTTTAAATTACCTTGAGATGTAAATAGAAATTACACTATGTATTATTTGTCTTGCTATACTTGACTAGGTTATTGTGTTTACTCATGTGTTTGACCATGTTGACTTATTTGTTTATTGTGCTTTAATTATTGTTGGGTAACTAGTTATTGTTTGCATTATTTAATGCTTAGAATAATTGGAAATGAGCCATCTATATTAGATTCATGACATTATGTGCTATAGATATTTACAATTTTCATTTAAGTAATTTATACAAAATGGGATATTTAAATAAAATTAATTAGATGCTTTGATTACATGATTTCACATAATTGTTGCTTTGACTATATTTATTGTGCATTTACACTTGATTTTGTTCATTTATTGTGTATGAATTATATTATAGACAATGACACATGGAGTTAGTGATCAAACCTTTCATTATGCATATATATATATATATATATATATATATATCTAGGACCGTGAGCAAGCCTGTGCATTTAGGAATCCATAATTATTGCACAAAAAAATAATTAAATATTGATTTAATGAGTTAGAAGGATTTTATTTAATTGTTTAATTTAATTTATTTGCCAACAAATTTACCATAGTTTAATTCCAATTTAATTGGAATTGCCTAATTTTATTTAGGATAAGAGAGCTTATTAGACTATTTTTATTTTAATAATCTAATTTATGCCATTTTTGAAAAAATGCATGTATTGACAAAACGTGAGTTTATTCTCACTTATAACTTTTAAAATTGAGAATTTTGGAGAAAATATTGCAAAACCCTCTTGCAAGCTTTTCTTATTTTGTTCGTTGCAGGAGATTAGCTTAGTGGATTGACATAAGAGTCATCTCATTAGATCTGTAGTGGGAAGGTCTTTATTTTCTAAATATCTTGTTGGATTCAATGTCCCATTTATTTAACTGTGGTCTTTTCTATTTTGCCCACTTGTTTGTGAGGTAACACTCTCTTATTTGATTGTTTTGGCTCTGTTTCAGTTCTCATTTTCAATAGTAAATTGGTTGGAGGTTGAGAACTAGTGTTCCCCTACATTTTGGTATGCTTGTTTTATCTGATTGAGCTAGTATGAACATTTGAGTGTTTTTTGAGGTTTTGTGTTGTTATGTTGGCCATTTTTTCATACGGTCTTGGAACTTAACTTTTATTTGAGTTTTGGGAGTTTGAAAATAAAGTGGATAATGGGTTTTAGTTTTATCAAATTTTCTCAACATTACTTTTTGAGCAATTTTTACATCATCTTATTTTGCGTGCCACCCAATTTATTGGGTATTTGTTGGAATTTGATTTCATCATGGATTTGGAATGTATGTTAGGTTTACAATGTGACCATAATTTTACTTCATCATAATTGAGATTTGTGTAGAACCCATACTTTCATATTTAGGCTAGTTGAGTGAGTTCATGATGATCTTGGTGATTTGTTGTCTTATTGGGACTCATGCCAAATTTATACTCTTGTATATATAGGCTAGTTGAGTGATTTGGTTATACTTGTATCATTTTTTGCATTTCTCATATTCAACCCTTTCATTCATCTTACTTGATTACATTCATGAAGTTGGTTGTGCCCACAAATGAGTATGTGAGTGTGCATATGACAAGATCTTATGAGACAAACTTATTGATATAGGTTAGTTTAGGATTATTAATTTGGGAGTTGGGTTGGGAACTTGCATTTCCTTTGGGTACTCATCATTTGATGAGCATGACCTTATGTAGGGTAGATGTGTGGAGTGGCTTGTCATGCCAAAAATACAAGGGCAAAAACACATACAATTTTTTTTTTTTAAAGTTAATTCCACTAAGATTAATATGTTTTGTTTCACAAGTTAAAGTATAGGTACATTGAAGACAGATACAGGTTCTCCTAACAATGTCCTGACATCCTAATTAAGTTTTAAACTCAATGTGAAGGAATAGGTCATTAAATTTGAACATTCATTATTAGATTGGTTTTGACATTTGTTTCATTTTATATTAATTTTAAAACAATAGATTTAAAATTATTCAAATAACAACATAAATAAAGATAAATTTAGCTATTATTACATAGTATGTTTCATCTCATACTAAAATTAATAATAATTAAAAATAATTTTATAATCCTTTTATGAACT
Source organism: Cupressus sempervirens (assembly GCA_028749045.1). Lineage (NCBI taxonomy): Eukaryota > Viridiplantae > Streptophyta > Pinopsida > Cupressales > Cupressaceae > Cupressus > Cupressus sempervirens. The sequence goes on along the minus strand of CM053790.1, from coordinate 633,264,202 downwards.
ACTAACCTTTATCTTTAAACAATATAACAAATTTAAACTTTATTCTAAACAACAATTTTGTTTAACTCCATAATCTATTAAAATCAAAACATATTAACATTATCTACTAATCAAATATTTTCTACAAAATAACAATTTTTAACTCAAAAAAAAACTTTTACTAATCTAAAAATACTTTAATATAATTTTTTTTTTATCAACTTTCCATTTTTAAAAAACAATATGATCACTTAATATTAAAGTATATACTAATACTAAAACATATTAAATACTTAAAAATTAAACTATCTAAAACATACTCAACTAAAACTAATTTACTTTTTAACTAGTACTATTTAATAATTTAAAACTAACTCAAATTTTAAATTTTTATATAAATTAACACATACTAAAACTAATGTTTAAAACATTTAAATTAACTATATACACAATATTATCTAAATCTTAAAACTTTAATTAAAATACAACTAACCTAAAAATTAACTACTAACTAATATTATTATACCAACGATTTATTAATACTAAATCTAACTTAACAACTAACTACAACTTTAATGAACTAAATTCTAAAACTACAAATAAAACTAATATTAATTACATACAATTTAAATTACCAAAAAAAAAAAAAAACTAAAACTTTAAAACTTAATTTAAATTACTAACCAAAAAAACTAAATAATAATAAAAAAATTATTTTAACACCCCCCCAACCCACCTACACATCCTAACCATCATACTCACATAACATCCTAATAACCCATGTCTCCCAAGTAAAAAAAACGTAGCCCAAAAAAATGTCTTCAAGGAGGATGTACGCCTAATAAGGGGACAAGGAGTTAATGAGGGTGATGTCCCATCAAAGATGACCAAGTCTTAACTTTATTTTGCATTGAAAATATTAACCAAATTTATTATAAACTCCATACTCCTCCACCAAACAAATTGATACCTGAAAAGAGGAGAAAAGGAATTTGACTTGCTATATTTGACTTGCTAATCCAACTGTCATGTTAGACCCCTTTAAAGGCATTTTGAAACAATCTTGCTTGCACCAAACATGGTAAGGTTTTATGACATAAAGTTTTGTAGTTGGGACTTTAGAATATTTATGAAATATGTTTTAGTAATTTTTAATTTTTAATTTTTCTATTAGATATAAGAGTATCAAAAAATACAAAGCAACCAAAGTACCACCACAAAAATCAACAAGGAGGCCAAGCCTCACAAAGGAGGAATAGAATCAGCTATACAACATAACAAAAAGAGGAGAAGAAGGACTATCTAACTAAGAACATCATAGAAATCGACCACCCAAGCAGTCCAACCTAAGGGGCTCTCCATCCATATGATGCTTTTACATACTTGAATCTGCATCATCCTAAATAAATCTTCTTTCTAGCATTCACTTTCTTACTAATTTCTCTATTCAACCTAATGCAAGCATGCTCAAAAGCTTGAAAATCATCCAAGGTTCTACGCCATTGGTATCAATGCTTCCACTAATAGTAGAAAAATGAGGCACACTCATCATGAAGGAACCTTCTCATCTTGTCTTGCTCGATCAACATAGTAGCCTACACCTACAATTTTTTTTTTAAATAAGTGAGTTTTTAAAAAAACTTAGTAAGATCCCTCGGGTTACCTTGGTACCTTTCCTCGTTCTTGCACTTCTAGATCTACAAGAGAATGTTAGATGACAATATATTCCAAAATAAATTGGTATCTTTAGGAAGACCATTAATATGACTAGTGATAATATCAACAATATTAACATCAATAGGATAAAAAATGCCAAACATTCTCCATATTTCTTTAGCAAAAGTACAATCTAAAAGAATATGTCTACCAATTTTAGGAACTCTGCATAAATTACAAATATCAAAATTAGATAAATCTCTCTTAATAGGCAACTTTCCAACATGACTAACCATCTGAAGCATCTAATTTTAGGCTCAACAGAATTCATCCACAAGATATCAAAGTATTTTTTCCAAACATCAGCATCATAAGAAGGGTACCAAACATCATTGACATGATCAATAATATTTGTATTACAATCAAGGATTCTGTATATATTCTTGGCCTTAAGCAGGTTCGTGACAACTCCACTAGGCCAACTACATTTAAGGTGCCTCTGAGAATCAACATGGCATATAGTGGGAAGACCATTAACAACTTGCACAATCATGTTGTAAGTTATTTTATGGGAATCAAGGATATCATATTTATTTTTAAGCTCATCCTAAGGAGTGATTTGATTATGCTCAAAGAGATCTATGAACTATTTAATACCTTTCTTAGCCCATAGTCTAGCAGAACACCCTTGGGTAAGGGCCAAAGGTTTACCATTTAGGTGAAGATTCCACCAAATGGATCTTTCACCATGGACTTGATTATTACAATGAAAATCCTTGTTAGTGATGAATTTCCTAACATGGTCCCAAGCCTTCCAAATATATCTAAAAAATATGAAACATTGGACCATGACAGGAAAATTACCAATAATGAGGTCGTAAAAGGGCAGATTAGTCCAAGATTTGGCTTTCTTAGGCACACCCCTCTCAATGTTGTTTCTAACCAACACTTTCCAAGGATAGTCACCCTCCATGGATTGAAAAATCCATTTGGCAGACAGGGCAATACCTTGAATTCTTAAATCCTTTAGCCCAAGTCCCCCAAGGGCCTTGTTAGTGTGGCACCAAGCCCACTTAATAGAATGAATTTTATTATTACCCTTGCCATCAGACTAAATTTTTTTTTTGATGGACTTTTGAATTTCAGCAATCTGATAATTGTTAAAAAAATTAGGAAGAGGAATAGTAAATGGTGTAAGAGGAAAGCACCTTCTGGAAAACCTGAATTCTACCTACTAGAGATAATGCCCTATTATGCCATTTGTTGAGCTTCTTATCAATATTCTCTTTAACCCATGACCACATGTCTTTGAGGGTAGGTTCCACCAAGAAAGGGATACCAAGATATCTAGTGATCTTATTGGGGCCTCCCCATTGAAAATTGTATTGAGAAAACCAATCTAAGGGTTGCACATCCCACCCCAAACAAATTGATTTGGCCTGAGATATCTTAGCCCTAGATACATAACAAAAAAAATTGAGTTTATATTGAAAGGCCTAACATTACTTTTTGAAAGCTCAAAGAACAATTCTGTATCATTCACAAATTGGCAATTGATGAGCTCTTCATCATTAGGAAAATACATAACTCTAACATTAGGAGATAAAGAATTATCTCTGAGAATATAGAAAAGAGCCTTTGAAGCAATCACAAAAAGAGAAGGTGCAAGAGGGCACCCTTGTCTAATGGATCTCCCTAGAGAAAAAGGAGTAGAGAGAACACCATTAACTTCAACCTGAGTAGAAGCATTGCTAAGAAGCACTTGCATAGTATTACAAAAGGAGGGAGGTAAACTAAAGGCCTCTAACATCATAAGAATAAACCCCCATTCAACCTTGTCATAAGCCTTCTCAAAATCCAAAAGAAGCATGGCTGAGTTTGGTGTGAGCATTTAGACCACTCGATAGCTTCCCAACTAGTTATGAGATTCTTGAGAATATATCTACCCTTGATGAAACCAGTTTGGGTAGATTTAATAAATTTAGGAAGAATATTGACTAACCTAAGAGCCATAATTTTAGCCAAAATCTTATATGACACATTAAGAAGGGTAATCGGCTCCAATTCTTGTTAGGATAAACCATGGATAGAAATAAAAACTACATGCAAATATAACCAATAATAGAAAATAATAGATCACACAAAAATTAACACAAGGCACCAAGATTTAATGTGGTTCACCCAATCCCTAGGCTACGTCCACCAAACAACAAGTCCGGTCTTGTTACAATCTGATTACAATCCTTAATCCCTTGCAGCTCAATATCGTAGCAAGAACCAATTTCACATCACAACATAATGAAAAAATACCCAACCCTAAACCCTTTTATACAAGTATTAAATCACTTTAGGGTTATAACATGTTGGCCATAATTAGCCATAACTTTAGTGGCAAATCTACGAATGGAAAATAGTACCAAAAAATTTTCTATGAATGGAAAATAGTACCAAATTTTTTTTTCAGGTCGATGCCCCAAACCCCACTAATTATGAAGTATGTATAGTAGTTTCCTGGTCAATCACCACAATCTAACAATCTCCCACTTGGGGACTGATTAGGCTCTACACTAAACAACAATCTCCCACTTGGAGATTGATCCTGTAGCAATACCACTACCACATGGGGTTCCCACTAGATCAAACCACCTTGGACTCTAATGTTATTTTATTCATGTTTAGTCTAAAAGACCAACCAAAGCTGAACAGGAGTTCAACTTCTCCCATGTTACAACCTTTGTCAACATATCTGCTGGATTGTCACTGGTATTTATCTTCTCTAGCTTTAACTATCCATCCCCCAAAACTGATCGAATGAAATGGTACCACAACTCCATGTGTTTGGTCTTAGAATGCAGAGCTGAATTCTTTGCAAGATGAATGGCACTCTGACTATTTGTGAACAAATAATTATCCTTCTGAGGATGTCCCAATTTTTCCAAGAAGAACTAGAGCCATATCATCTCCTTGGCTGCCTCTATAGCAACAACATACTCTACCTCTGTAGTTGATAGAGCATTAATCTTTTGTAACCTAGAAACCTAGCTCATAGCTGCCCCACCAATAGTAAAGACATAACCTGCAGTACTCCACCTGGTATCAATATCCCCTACCAAATCTGAGTCAACATTGCCCTATAAATCAGTAGTAGAGCCCCCAAAGTGTAAACACTTATTGGATGTTCCTCTCAAATATCTGAGAATCCACTTGACAACATTCCAATGCTCAAATCTTGGATGACTCATATACTTGCTAATGACTCCCAATGCATGGGCAATATTTGGCCTAGTGCATACCATAGCATACATCAAGCTTCCTACAATTAAAGCATAGGGTACCTTGGACATCTTATCCTCCTCTTCCTGTGTCTTAGGAAACATCTCCTTAGTCAATTTCAAATGACTAGGTAAAGGTGTGTTGACAGCTTTAGCATTCTCCATAGAGAAACGTTGCAACACCTTCTCAACATAATCAGCATGAGATAGCATCAATGTTCTATTCTTCCCATCTCTGCAAATCTTCATACCAAGGATTTTTTTTGCTGCCCCCAAATCCTTCATAACAAAAACATGTGCTAACTAGCATTTCAACCCCTTAATATGATCCATGTTAGACCCAGCTACAAGCATATCATCAACATATAAACATAAAATAATGTAGCTATCATCATCCAACCTCTTAAAATAAACACAATAATATGAATGACACCTGTTATAGCCATGCTCATGCATAAGCCTGTCAAATTTTAGATACCATTTCCGAGGTTCTTGCTTCAAGCCATATAAACTTTTCTTCAATTTTCACACTAAGTTTCCTTACCTTTGACCTCAAATCCCTATGGCTGAGCCATATAGATTTCTTCATCCAAATCACCATGAAGGAAGGCTATTTTAACATCTAGCTACTCTAAATGCAAACCTTTAGTAGCCACAAGACTTAAAACAGTATGGATAGAAGTCATTTTAACAACAAGAGAAAATATCTCATCAAAATCAATTCCATTTTTCTGTGCAAATCCTTTTACAACTAACCTGGCCTTAAATATTTTCTTACCTCCTTCCTCTTCTTTCAACCTGTAAACCCACTTATTCTGTAAAGCCTTTTTACCTGCAGGCAACTTGCACAAATCCCATGTATTATTCTTTAGCAAAGAGTCCATTTCATCTTTCATTGCAGACTCCCACAGAATCTTAGAATCCACCTACATAGCTTCATCATAACTTTCAGGTTCACCAGCATCAGTAAGTAAAATAGAATACAAAGAGGGAGAAAATCTTTGTGGAGGTCTAATTTTTCTCGTTGACCATCTAACATTCACTGGTGTGTGTGGTATTTTTTGTTGCAGTTGTTGTGCATCATGAGGAATGGCTGGAACATTAGCTTTTGGAGTATCATCTAACACTACATAATCATCTTCTTTCTTCTAATGTTGTTGCAATAGATCTTTGTACAACACTTTCTCATTGAATATGACATCTTGACTTCCAACAATTTTAGGATTTTCAAAATTCCAAAGCCTATAACCAAATTCATTAATGCCATATCCAACAAAGACACATTTCTTTGATTTTTCTTCTAGCTTGGTTCTATTTTCAGAGTCTATATGAGAAAAAGCTTCACAACCGAAGGTCTTAAGAAAAGAATAAGTCACTTTCTTACTAGTTCATGCCTCCTCTGGAATACCATAGCCCAAAGGAGTAGAGGGACCTCTATTAATCAAATATACTGTAGTATTGATAGCCTCCACTCATATGTTTAAGGGCAACCCAACATGCAACCTTATGCTCTTTGCGTGCTCCATTATAGTTCTGTTCATGCATTCAGCCACTCCATTTTCCTACAGAGTTCTTGGAACAATTTTTTGTCTATGAATACCATTAGTGGAGCAATAATCTTCAAATTCATGACTGCAATACTCACCACCATTATCAGATCTAAGATATTTTAATTTCTTTCCAATCTCATTTTTAACCAAGCATTTCCATTTCTTAAAAGTTTGAAATACATCAGATTTCTATATAAGGAAATAAACCCATACTTTTCTAGTTGCATCATCAATAAATGTAACATAATAATGAGAGCCACCAAGGGAAGATACCTGAGCTGGTCCCCATACATTTGTATGCACAAGCTCTAATTTCTCCTTTTTATTTTCCTTCCCAGTCTTTACAAAACTCACTCTCTTTTGTTTTCCATACACACAACTTTCACAGAAATCCATATTAACACATTTTAGACCTGGTCAAACTTTATTTGAATGAAGTACTTTCATACCTTACTCACTTTTTTTTACTATAGCCACAGTGCTATAATAGAATCTACAGTAGCTATTTGTTCTTCCTACTCAACTGCAACAATTGTTCCTAAACATTCATTTTTTTTTGAAACAATCAAAGTAGAAGGAACAATATGACCTGTACAAAGATATAAGGTGCCTACTTTCACACCTTTTGCTACTACAAGGGAACCTTTTGAAACCTTCCAATTTTTATCATTAAAAGTAACTACACAACCCTCATCACCGAGTTGTCCTGCTGAAATTAAATTCCTACTTAGCCTCGGAATATGTCTTACTTCATGTAGTAGCCAATGATTCCCATTCTACAACTTAATCTTAATTTTTCCCTTTCCAAAAATTTGACAGGGTTCATTATCCCCCAAATAAACAAGCCCAAAATCCCCTTAGACATAATCAATGAAATAACCTCTATGAGGTGTAGCATGAAATGAAGCACCATAATCTAAAACCCATGAATCATCTACACTTTCTAAAGACAGAAGCAAAGCATCCTCTTCGGATTTGTTACTTACCACATTTGCCTCCTTGTCTCCATCTGATTTATCTCCTTCATTTTTCTTTCAATTCTAGTAATCTTTCTTTTTGTGCCTGGGTTTCCCATAGTACCAGCAATCATGTGGTCCTCTCGATTGAGACCTCCTCCCCTTTGACTTTCCTCTTGATTTCTCACGATTTCCAGAGTTACTTCCTCTCTCAGTCGTTCTGCCCTTGCTTTGAGCATTCAATGCACTTCCTGATGTAGATCCACCTAAGGATTTCCTATGAGTTTCCTCACTTAAAACAACATCGATCAGATCATCATATTTTAGGGTACTAGATCTAGGAATAGAATTACTCACTGCCATTACCAAGCCATTCCAACTTTCAGGAAAAGAACAAAAAATCAAGAGAGCCCTAATTTCTTCATCAAAATTGATACCCACAGAAGATAACTGACTAGTAATAGTATTAAACTCATTTAAATGATCTGCAACAGATCCACCTTCTGCCATTTCATATTAAATAAACGCTTCATGAGAAATACCTTGTTTGAAGTGGAGGGCTTTTCATATAGTATCACTAGGGTTTTCATCAAATCTTCTGTCGTCTTTTCTTTTGTAATATTAAATGCCACCGATGATGCCAAGCATAACTGAATGCTTTTGAGTTCCTTTCTATCCAAAAGATCCCATTCAGCCTCTGACATTGTTCCTTGATTCTTGGCTTTTCCTTCCAGCAACTTCCATAAATCCTTTTGATATAGATAGTCTTCCATTTGCATCTTTCATAACTAGAAGTTCTGCCCATTAAACCTATCAACCCTCAACTTACCCTCATTTGTCATTGCTCCCACTCAACCGTGAGACTCCCACTCAACTATGGAACTTTCCTACAAAGGATAACTGAAAAAAAACTAGGCTTTGATACCACTTGTTAGGATAAACCATGAACAGAAATAAAAACTACATGCAAATATAACCAATAACAAAAAATAATAGATCACACAGAAATGAACACAAGGCACCAAGATTTAACGTGGTTCACCCAATCCCTAGGCTACGTCCACCAAACAGCAAGTCCAATCTTATTACAATCCAGTGATTACAACTTGATTACAATATGTAATCCCTTACAGCTCAATATTGTCACAAGAACCAATTTTGCATCACAACATAATGAAAAAATACCCAACCCTAAACCCTTTTATACAAGTATTAAACCACTTTAGGGTTATAACATGTCAGCCATAATTAGCCATAACTTTAGTGGCAAATCTACGAATGGAAAATATTACCAAAAAAATTTCTACGAATGGCAAATAGTACCAATTGTTTTTTCTAATTATGAAGTATGTACAATACTTTCCTGATCAGTCACCACAATCTAACAATCTCCCACTTGGGGACTGATCAGGCTCCACACTAAACAACAATTCCTAATGAGGGTTTTATCTCCATCCTTGTGGATTTTATTTTTATTTGCTTTAATTCTTTGTATTTAAATATTTAAATATTTAACAAGTCCACAAAAATGATAATTGATGAATCTTTTTATATTCTTTGTTGCAAGGAAGGTAATTAACTTTTCTCCCCATACAAAATCCAGTGAGCCATTTTGCTCTAGGGAACACTTTTTTTTTAGGTCATTTAAAAAAAAATCTAAGTATGAAATTTCAAATTTATTTATTTGTCAAGTGGGGTATTTTTTTTCTATGTTGATTTATAATGTAGATGTTAAATGTAATGCTTGAACATTTGAAAAGGAGCACTATGCTACCTACTACTCACGAAATTTACGAAGTGAAATACCAAACATGTTTGAATTCTCTTTAACATAGTTTGAACTTATAATTGCAAGATTATATTTCATTGTTTTATCAAATTAGACTAATTCAAATGAATATGATTACAAAACATAAGAATGCCAAAGTAAGGTAACCATCATCACATCTGATTTTCAAGTAACATATGCAAAAACTTTTTAAAAAAAAACTATAAGAATCGTATGCAAGAATGATACCCAAATTTTATCAGTGATGTGGTTTAATCATTTTTCATTTATTTTATTGAACCACCTAATTCAAAGACTCCGCTAGGAAAGAACTAGGAAGAAAACCTGACTTTGTAGCCATTTTGATAAAGAGTTTAAATATAACATTGTTACACAGGATTAATATCCTGAGGAGAAATCTCCCAACATAACTGAATTTCAATAACAATCCTAAATTTCCTTCTTGGCCTCTCAATAGGGAAACCATTGCGAAGTCTACAAAGTATCAAGGTGATCATGGAGAGAACAAAAATTGACTGAGAGACAACCAAACTTAACATGAAGACAAAATCAAACATTCACTCCCATTTCGGGTTTGCACAAAAGATTCAACATTGAACCAAACTAGGGAGAAGGTGGATTTTTTCAATAGGAGACATCAGCCACAACACCATAACATATGCCCTTTTAGGGATAAAATCTCAAGAACTTCTATTCTTCCACAGATGCCCTTTCGAGGCTGATATCACAAGGACTTTCATTCTTTCATTTCTCAAATTTCAAAACTCAAAACATGGTTTGTGCTTATGAGTAGGGGCCCATAACACCCTACTCTCTTTCCCTCTTCTCATCCTGAGAAGAAACTCTACACTGTTGGAGTTCAACTAAAAACCACTTCTACCCTATCCGAGGGTGAGTAATGCCAATACATCTCATACAATCCCTTCAAAATTTCAAAGCAAAAAAAATAAAGGAAAAACTTTTATGAAAACATATTTTAATCCCTCCCAAACATATTCAACACATATACAAACATACATATGCAAATAGAATAACTTAAGCATGTAACATAACATGAACCAAAAGAGCTGAAGGGTTCTTACCTTCACAATAATGTTATGAAAAATTGGAAAACTTGAGATGAGTTTCTCTTCCTTCTCCTTCTCCTTCAATCCTAAAATGCTCTCTAAAACTAGAGGTTAGGTGAACACTCAAATCCTCTAAAATTTGCCTCTAAATAAGATCCTAAACTCAACCACCTTCAAAATGTAATAACTCCTCCACTTGCCTACGAGTTCTAGAGTCTTCTAACTTAACTAGACATAAGGCTAACCTCAAGGTGGAGTTAAAGTTATCCAACTCATGATGAAAACATTCAATTTTCGCAATAAAGCAAAAATAGGATATTTTGGTGACCATAAAAGTCAACAAAAGGGGCTAGAGGGGTGGAAAATGCCCCCAATCCATACCCATACCCCTTAAGTACTTAGTTTTAATGATTTTTGGCTTCTAGGACTAATTAAGGACCTATCAAAAGCTTGGAAATTTTAGGACTTTCTAACAACCTTCAAAATTATAGATTACTCACTAATCCTAATTAGGGTAATTAATCTTGATTACTAATTGATTAACAAAAAGGTAACTAACCTAATCCAACTTAGATCTGTAGGTTACTCAGTGAACCCTAACTATCACGCTAGAATGCATATATAATTTACCAGTGTCAAGCGACATTGATAAATCACTATTACGAAACATTAACACCTAATGATTACAAAATGATACATTCATTCAACTCACAATACAAATAAAATACAAACAATGGGGTTTGCATCTTTTGTTAGACTTAACCCTGGTTTCCACAATTGGTACATAGGATTCAATTCCATTTCTCTGTTAGATTTTTCCAGCTAAAATATCCTGCACACTCATTGCACACATCAGTAGCTCAAGAAAATCACATGCATATCTTTAAAACTTATCTGGATAGTCACATAAATTAAAACATGAATCTTCCATATATTTAACTGTTTAATTCATTTCTATTCACATTTAATCATCAAAAACTACATAATCAATATAACATAACTTATTCATTAATTTAAATTAAAATACTAGAATAATCATCATTAGGCATGCATATACCTAAACATCATAACATCACCAAGGTATGTGCAGGATCATGGTCAACCAAACTATGCTTTTAAGTGGCAATAAAAAATTAGAAAATCAGGGTCATGTCAACTTGATGTGCAATTTTCTACTTGTTATTAACTTTATATCAAAAAGTTGAGAGAAAAGAATCTCTAGCAAATTGAATCTAATTTCTAAACTACTAGGATTTATCTCAAAAAAATAAAAATTGATTGGTCAAGATTTTGAACTTGTATGCAATATTACAAAAAATTTAGAACAAAAATAAGAAGTAGACATATGTCTGACCACTTTAATCAAAATCAAATGATAATATTTTTTTATAATATTCTAGATATAAGTAGTAGACTCATGCCTGGATGTGACACATATTTTTAGATATTTTTATTCTAAATAAATAATTAATAATTAATTTTTGAATTTAGTATTTTTGGAATAAAAAAGCTCTCGTGTCTGACCACCTTAAATAATTCAAAACTTTGCAAAATTCAATTTTTCATTTTTTTCCCTTATAGTAGAAGAAACATAGAATGTGATGCATCTTTTGGATTTAAAAAAATTTGTACCATTTGAAAGTTATAGTTATTTTTCAAGTAGTGTGTCAGTCAACACTTTATACGTAACTTCATCAGAAAATAAGTAACAATTACTTACTAAACTCATAATTTGACAAACGTTACATTTATGGAAATATAAGAACATTATTAAGAAACCCTTTTCATTTCATCAAATTTTGGTAAAAAAAAGTTATTAGCTACATGATTGAAGTAAAAATCACATAAAAACAGGCTAAAAGCACATTTTTAGGATGTTTTTAAAGTTGATCATATAGGTTTGGTATCAAAAGATATAGTAGACCTTATAAAGATATTAATTTTTTTCATTTAGTATTAGGGTGGGTGGGAAAAAAAAGTTGGAATAGATTTTGAAATGGTTTGAGATATTTTAGAACTACAGATTTTTTAGATTGCCACTTTTTGGCACACCATGATCCTGTACATACCCACCAATTAAAGAATACTAAACTATTTGATGCATAAAACTTAATCATCAAGGTACCAAAATCAACACTCTTATCATTAGGTGGAAATGCCTCATATCATCATTAGTGAAATTTTAATGTTTAAACAATTGGGATAATGTAGTAGTTCTCGAATCACTGAGCATTAAAACATGGATGTATCAACTACTTTCAATTTCATTAGGACATTCAGAACATAAAACATTACTTCATATCTGTTCTAATCTCCTATAATATATTTAACAGAGAAATTTATATTTAATAAGTACATGTGAGGAGGGACCTTACATGGCTTCTCTTGTCTACCATGATCAAAAGTGGCTGACAAGGTAACATGAAGAGGTTTTTACAAGTGATAACCAAATTAATAAGAAAGAAATAAAACTTGATAGGATAAGTAAATACCTACACATTCTCTGAGCATCCTAAGATAGTTAGTGTGAGGGTGTAGTGTTGGGCCTCTTGTGGGAGTATGTTGCTACCCTAGGTGTTGGGCCTCCTATGGGAGCATGTTACCAAACTAGACATTGGGCCTCCTAGGAAGAGCTTGTTACCATGCCACCCCTATCTTGGGGTTTTCATTTCCAAGTGCTTACAGTCCACTAGAATTGCTACATAGCTATCCTATAGTGGGACATATTACTACACTAGATGTTGGGACTCAAAGGAGGAGCATGTTACTATGCCACCACTAATACATTTGGCATCGATTTGCGATGGCTAAGTGTCGCAATTGCGATGGCAATATGTCGCCACTGCGATGGTAGTAGATGTCATTATTTTTTAGTCACAAATTGCGACGTCTATCCTTAGACGTCACAATTTTGACACTTATTCATCACAATTTAACCATTCTAACCCAGCATGACTCCCATCGCAATGCATGCAGATCCCATCACAATTCTGACGTCTTCCCCACGCATTGCGATGGGGTGGCATTGGCATCTACCCATGGGTTTGCTGAGGCGAGAGCCTTTCCAGTTCTTCCCTGGGCGTCGCACTTGCGATGGCCTTGGAAAATTGTGACAAGGACGTGATGGTGCTAGCGGCATGGTAGCGTTGGTGTCAACGCCGCTGACCGTCGTAATGTTTCCAAATGTTTCACAATTGCGACGCAAAGTCAAGAATTGCGATGGTGTTGCTAAGCATGTGATGCACATTTCATCGCAATGCATGGGCGGACATTGCAATTGCAACATCTGTGGTTAGCAATATGGCAGGGCCACTGTGGCGGTGATGCCAACTGTCATTGCTGCTATAGTGGCCCCGCCACAAGCATGATGCATCATGGGGCATATGAATTCATATGCCCCCCAGGTGATAGAAAACATGCATTCTTTCCAAACGACAACAATCTCTTTTAGTGTTGCAGGTGTAAACAAAATATCCCAACAGGTAGAAAATTTGTCAAATGTCAATTTCATTTCAAAAAGTCTAGAAAAGAACACAAGTTCTAGCCAATCATGCAGCAAATCTAGATCATTAGCAGATCATGGTGCATCATGCTTACGACGAGGCCGCTTGTGTTGCTGCAACACTAAAAGAGATTGCTGTCATTTGGAAAGAATGCATGTTTTCTGTCACCTGGGGGGCATATGAATCTTGTAAGTGGTTTTCCTTTGGATGTCAAATGTTCAATGACACCCTCTTCTTTAGTTTAGAGCCATTATACTAAGATTCAGATCCACCTGCTATTTGAATGCTAGTTTTCTTATCTCGTATATAGAATAGCATGTAAGCTTTCTAGGAAAGCACACTTTTCTCACTGACTTAATAGACCTAGAGTACAAAATGTCATAAGAATAACTTCAATCAGTCTAAGCAACTTAAGTATAATTAGTGTTACCATATAAAGAAAAGTTCTACATAAAATTGTAGTTCTTTTGTGTATCCTGTTATACACAAATTATAATGAGCTTGCTCCACAAAATTAAACATGTCTTCACAACTATAGCAAATGTATACCCGATTATCATCTAAAGCATGCTAGATTCCTATGGATGAACGAATAAAGAAGAAATAATGAACAGAATGTGTGCTCCAGCCATCATGAACAAGAACACCATAAAGAGTGTTCTTAAAATTGCCCTCTTGTGGTTGATCAATAGACAGAGAAACTAGAATATCATTCAAATGTGCAATATTTATTAAAAAACTAGTAGATATTACAAAAAATATATTATTATATTCTACTGAAAATGTGATCCACTGGAAAATAATATTGTAAGGGCTACTTACATGTGAACTACTAACAAATGGTTTGAGATCCAACGTACAACCAAAGTCTACTTTTTTGTCAATTTTTCCTCCAGATCCAACTACACTGAAGTGCTTGAGATGAATTGCAAGAACATGTGGTGCTTTATCAATTTTGAGTTGTTCTAGAGCCTTCAATTTTACTTTGCATCATTCACATTGATCTCTTTTCACACCCCCATCTAACTGCTCCACTGCTGTGTAATGGGATAATGCTTTCAACAAGGAATCTGCTCGAATGATCTCTAGGCTCAAATCTAAGAAATGATCAAATTTATTTGAGCAATAAGAACATTGTGTGCACTTCACCTACAAGCTAGATTAAAGCAATTGTTAATGAATAAAATACTTTTCTAAGACTATAACCTAGAGTTCCCAGCATAAAAATAATTTTGAAAGGTTTAAGTGACTCAAAAAAGCAGAAATAATGACTAGAATGTGTGCTCCTGCCATCATGAACAAGAACACCATAATCTATCATTTTCTAACATCTTTTTACCCATTGTGTACCCATTGCACATCAATGTAGTATTGCTAGTTTTTTATTCATGTTATGCATGGCAAAAGAATACAGTAAGGGTCACATCAAAGTTTTCATTGGTAAGGAGAAACCCAAGAAATTACCCACCATATTACATGGGCCTAAGGAAAGCTTTATGCTTGACCAAAGGCAAGGCACCTGTAGCTAAAAGTCAGGATGATCGAACTGGAGTGAACAATGACTTTACAAAAAACACTTTGAAAACTTGTTAAGAAAATCTATCAACCTGCAATAAGATTGTATTAAAACTAGAATTATACAAATCCATATTATTAAAACTTAAAATACCTATCAGTATTAGGTGTTCAAAAAAGCACACGCCAGACACCTCTTGGAATGTTCAGGGCCTCCATAACCTTTGCTACAATAAGAAAGAAATCCAAATAATATTAAATCTTTGCTGAAACTCCAATTCACAAGGATGTATAGTTATGTTCTAATAATCAAATACTAACAGTAAAAAACACAAAGCTGAAATGGATATGTCGCTAGTTTTTCTCCATTCATTCATAAAACAAGGTTGATACTAAAATGTAAGTGTTTTCTCTTTAAATTATATCATGCTGATCACAAATACTAATCACAGATTAGTTATCCAAAAGGGTGCAATAATGAAAGAGGAGTCAAATACTAAAAGATGCAATGAAGAGTTGCAATTCTTCAAATGATATTAAAAAGGCATCAATAACCAGTCCAAGGACATTATTTAGACAGAAGATTACTTTATATTCTATACAGACATAAGTGGTATTAATCCACTAGACATCAGAAAGCCAGATCCCATGAGTACAATGATTAAGATCAGGAATAGTGACATATATATCACATAAGTAACAAGAGTTACATCAGAAATTGCAACAGTACAAATCACCCATCATTGGGTCATCACCATTACAAAGATATTATATCAGACAGAGATCAAATAAATATCCAACGTCTTTACAAACCAAATAGAATCAATCATATCACATTTCAATAAGGCAGATATCAGATACAGCGAATAACTTTAGACTAGTATGGTACATATCACTTTTACATTATGATAAATCTATAACAGTGATTACTTGGTCTTGCAAATTGCTCTACATAAATTCTAATGATACTTATTGCAGATCAGTAATCAACATTAGATCATCAGGATCTATGACATTAGGTCATTTAGTTGACTCTCACTATACTTCCAACTTCAATATATATAATCCTTGTTTAGTATTTGTTATTGATTGGATTGGGAATTTTCACAAAGTCATTTCCATCATTATTGGAAGTGTTTTTGGTTATCAAAGTTTGATTGAAGATATCAAAACTACTTAAAAAGACATTTGCATATTGTTCATCTATATTCTTTACCAAAGATCAGTTGCATCTCTCTAGCAGTGAATTAAAGAATATATCAGAAGCATGGGTGATATTACTTGTACATAACATCAAGATACATGCATAATTGCATTGATATATCTACCCCGAAAAAATATTGTTATTAATACCTAACATTTATTTGTGTCAAAATAAAGAATTGAGTATAAGTAATAATAGAAAGAAGTTTATTGTGATTTAAAATATAAAGATTTAGTCACAGACCCTTAGGAGTCATTTAAGGGAACATCAAACATTAGCTCTAACCTCAAATAAGGGATTATTAACAAGCTAAAAGTTATCCTTGTTTCTAAAGTCAAATCTCTCTTCTTCCAAACTTTCCTTGTCTGATTTCTCTGGACAACGTTTCAGGTCATAGGTCTCAGCTAGGTTGTCCACTTTATCATTTCTTCCTTGAAGTGTTTTGTTCCTACACCTTGATTTTCTATTTTTTATGTTTTCATGAACATCTATCAACTTATCATTTTTTCGCTTATATCAATCCAAGGTCCTACGATATATAGCTATTGATCTATTCTTTCTTACTATCTTGTTACCTCATCCTTAAAGGACTTCAATGCTATATGTTGAGATTTTTTACAAGGTAAATGTGAGTGAAGTTCTTGAAGCAATATTTGAATTACAATACTTAGTCTGAACAATCTCTCCTATTTAATTTTCTACAACTTCTCTCTTTCTTGTGAATCTATCATCTTGGCATGCCTAGATATCATAGAGCTCTTTCAACATCTTCAACATGATCCCTTAATTTCCCTAGTTCTTTGCTTGCCATAGTTTCATCAAAACATTTTCTCACCTAATTGTTCCTATCCTTCACTATCACATCTCTTTGTCTATCTTCCTTCAGGTGATTAGATTTGACACACAATGTATTTTTTGATTGGCTGACATTAGAAATATTACTCTTCTCATGCACAAACACTGACATGCTAGTCAATGTCATGTACTTTTTAAAAGGTGAAGGATAATTTTGATCAACATCCTTATCTCCAAGTAGCTTCACATAATCTAAATGATGACCCCTAGATTCAATCCCTACTATGTCATCCTCAATGTATGACATTGAGATGCAATAAGAACAATCTCATAATCATCATCAATCCATGCACTCATTTCATTTGTGAAAAAAGGAGGACTCAAAAAATTAACTGCTTCTATTCCTTCCAAGTGTCAAAAACTATTTTCTCTCCTTGTATCTTGTTACCACTATTTTTGGTGGTTTATTAAGGTTAGATTCTGAAAATCTTCCTCCCATTCACTTCCTAACATGGTTTTTTCTCATTCTTCCTTTTTCAAGTGAGGATTCAGTTTTTCCTCTTTCTTGGTTTAAATGTTGTGGTTGTTTTATGGAGACAAGTAGCTTTAGGATTTAAATTCTCCACCTCTAGCTCATGGAAACCCTTTGCTTCTACATATGCACGAATTGGTCTTTTGTACATAGCACTATGCATTGGAGTGGCAGTTAGATTTGTACTTTTTACACGACTTACCAATATTTGGCATGAGTAAATTGAAAAATAGAAATAAACACAATTTGAAAGTTAACATCGTGGATGGCCCCAACACATGAATATAGAAGATGGTCCCTCACAATGACCTTAAGGACAAAATTTTGAAGAAGTTTACAAGGACATAGACATAAGGCTGTTATCTTCACCTTTATACATTAGAAAAGTAACAACTTAGTACAAATAAATAAATCAATCAATCATTTACTAAAAATTTCAATTTATTTTCCAGCTTTTCAATCTCTAAATTTTGTCTTTGTAGATTTTTAGTGAGAAGATTGTGGTGCACAATCTTCGAAGTTTGCCAGCTCTATAGCAGTTCTAGTTGTGAGTGGAATTTGAGCACATTTGAAGCCCTCCACACTAAGAAGTGCAAAATACTGACTCAATAGTACTTAAATAACCCTGTTCTTGTGCAATACATTTAGCATCTACCTCTCATTGACCTTCATGGCATACTTTCATATTTAAATTCAACTGTCAATGATATGGATGAGCCTAAGAGACACTCTTTTTTAAGGAAGGTAAAACTAAAATTAATAAAGAAGTAGCAGAATGGGCAGAAGGTATAACCACATAAGAAGGCAGAAGGTATGTGAATGGATGTAGCTTCCTACAATATGCCTATTAAAGAGATAATTTTTCTCAAGTTGAATCAATATCATCAACTTCAAGAGCACCCACACAGCCACTAAGAAGTTCTACTCATAGAAGAAATTTGTAAAATATTAATTGTAATTGCAATTTTTTATCATATAACATCGTGATTGTATTAAGCTTCTTTATTGTTTGTGAATGAACGAAAAAAAACTTATTTGCTCTCTGATATCAGTTTTATAAATGTTGTTAAATGTGCTTTTTTATGTTTGGAAATTTTGTTGAGTTGAGTCCAAGTCAAATTTGGGTTTGTCAAGTTTTATAAAGTTACAATTTTCTTAATTAGTAACTAAGGAATAAATAATGAATTCATTAGTGATGTCACAGTCACCTTACTGCTCATGAAAAGTAACTCTTCTCCATTTTCACTCTTCCATGAGGTCACTTTTCCACCATACAACAATACCTACACAAATATAACATTAATAATTTATACATATGACCTAAAAGAGAATTGATAAATTGAAAATGACATGAGAACCACAACACAGATTAATCCATTAATTTCTATTGACACAATGTTAAAATCAAGGGATAGAGAAAATAAAAAGGAAATAGGAAGTATATCTAATGAGCCATATCAAATATAAGATCAAGGTTACATTAAAGCATCCTATGCTCGTAAACTAGTATCAGCAACCAGCAACAAATGACACAAGACCTGCTTGGACTTGTTACAATCCTAAAAACTAGAACCAATTATTTTTTCCTTTACTCACAAGGTTATAAAAACTACCATAACCAAAGTCCAAAAAATCCAAAATCCAAAAAGGCATGAATTGGAGAGAAAACTCAAAAGCTTGATAGAAAGAACTTAAAACAATAGATCGTTTCGAATCTCAGTACAACCTCAACGATGAACACAATTCAAGAACAAAACTTATTTATTGACCAAAAGAATACCTTAGAGCTTCTCTTAGATTGAGATTCTTGTGTAGATTTACTATTATTTGAACCAGACATTGATGTCCAGGCATGGTTCAGCATAACTTGAGTTTCTAAGCCTAACTTTCTAACCTCTGAAAATGGAAGTTCAAATGTCGATCCCAAAAAATTAGTTGAATAATTGACCTACAATAAAAGAAAGTGAGTAAAATTCATATACATATTCTATTAAACGTTTGAAGACATGAGATTTCTACATTCCATCAGGTGAAAATTGAAAGAGCTTCTAGTAGTAACTGTGTAGACATTTTTCAATCTAACTAAATCAAATTAAAACAAAAATTATGTTAAAACACCATACAATTAGAAGTTACAGACTGGACAACATTTTTGTAGTAATAGAATCTTGACAAAAACATAAACCATATCTAATATAATGCAATTACATACCTGGGTCTTCCCAAACAACTAAGTGGTTGGTCATGACTAAAAATCTGAAGTACAGGATCAAACATTGTTGGATAGAAAGGCTTCCCAGCTTCAAGCCATCCGATCTCATGTTCCAATCTGTGAAATTTTAAAAGGTTATTGTTTCAAGTGGTTCATTTACAAATCTTGTTTCATTTGAGATGGTTAAAAAATTGAATCTACCAAGAATAGCACATGTTAGGCGTTAGAAAGAACAAGGATTGGATGTTGGATGTTGTGTTGATGTGAAGGAGCAAGCTTATGTTCCCTTCACCATTGGATCGTATAATGATGTTGTGCTGTGTGACATTTTACCTTTGAGTGGTTGTCATATAATTTTAGGAAGGGCTTGGTAGGTTGAGAAGAGATCCCTACATGATGTTAGAAAGAACACCTACACTTTCACAAATAATGGAGAGAAGATGGTATTAACACCATTAGAGGAGCACAAGACAACTTCGAAGGTGTCAGCGAGCATTGACATCTTTGAGAGGGAAAGGTTCCTAAGAAAAGAGGAACATGGTGAAGCAATGGAAGATGTTTTGATAAAAAAGGATGATGCTTTGAATCAAATAGCTAATGAGAATGAGGTTGAGGAAAAGAACCTAGAAAAGGATGATATGAAGACAAGTTGTCCATTTGAAGGACAAATAACAAATGAGCAGCAATCAAGTGTTGAAGAGCAAGGAGAACCTAACACCAAAAAGGTTCAAAAGCTTGTAGTAGAGGTAAAGAGAAAGGATGCTGATGAAGACAGAAAAAGATCAGGACTTGAAGGGCTTGAGGGAAAGGAGATGATTGGAACAAAGATGAAAAGTACAAATGGTGATGTAAATCCCAAAGAAACAAGGCTTGGAGAAGCAGATATGATATTGATTAGTTCTATATGGTGTCCATTGAAAGTTGGACAAAGAAAATTCACAAAGACAATGATGACTGAATTGGATAGAACAGCCACCAACTAGGAGTTGGTATACCAAGGCAAATGGCAAGGGTGTGAAGACATGTTGTAGATAGCAGTAGAGGTCTTAAGGTGCAAAGAGAAGGATGAGAAGACAATGGAGATGAAGAGCCAAGGGAAGGCTAAACAAGGTGATTATATTCCAAGCATGGAGAAGTATGAAAATATGAGTCATTTTTGGTTAGTTATTCTAATTTTGTTGTAGGCATATGAGAATATGATAGAGATTCCTAGTGTGGGGAAAATAGAAATAATTGGTAAGAGTTATGTTCTAGAAGGAGCTTGTTATTGCTTCTTGTTTCTACCTATTGTTAGTATCTTATTGGGCTTCACTTTTTTTCGAGAATAGTTTAATATTCTCTACTAAATAGGGCCAACCACATGAAGGTGGAAGCTCATTTGGCCCCACCCCGCTCCCCCTAACATCACTCTACATTCCTCGCTAACATCTAACATTCATTCATTCTTTCAACCATTAATAAAATGTAACATTCAATCAATATCACATGATAACATTCAATCGTTATCACATGATAACATTCATTAACACATTAGATTCGTTATCATGCAACATTCATCAATATTCTGCATTAACACATAATTCATGAACATTCATTAGCACATAATTAAATTCATTGAGACATAAAATTCATTCATTATCAATTAAGGTATGTAGATGACAATCATTTCTTTTTTTTCTTTCTATTTCTTTTTTCTATGTAAGCTCTAAGAGGAGCATCAGTGTCATCATCAATTCCCCCCTCATCAGTTGTTCTGTTCTCTGTTCTTGATGATCTCAAATTCCTATGCTGTTGTAAAGGGGGGTCCTCTGCAATAACAAATAAAAGAGTTAAATTAAAAATAATTTATTATAATTGTTACAAGTATTTAATTATTTTAAATAACATAACTATGGCACTCTTTACCTGATCTGACCACATCATTTTGTCTGGACTTAATGTCAACACGGTCATGAACATCGACCCCTCAATCCTCTACAACTTCTATACAAAATGTTACTTTAATCCAAACACCAATTGCAGTTACATATAAAAAATTTAATAGCAAATGTATACCTCCACCATTGGGATGCACATCATGTGAACCTTCAGCATCCACAGATTGTGTAGAAGGATTGTCAGGCTGCATTCCAACATCCTACGCATTGTTATCATTGCTTGCTTAAAAAAGATATACTCACTTTATATTGGAACTTAACATCAAATAGACTAATTGGTAAAGTATTCAATTTGAAATAAATTTCATTTAGCTTATTTACCTATGGCTCAGATGCATCATTATTAGAACCTTCCACACTGATTTCAGCTTCTAGCCATTCAGCCACGGCTCTATAGCCTTGTTGGAAGCCAATTCTCTTATCCTCTTCTGTGAGGGATCTCTTGAACTCTGAGCCCTACATTTTTGCATGGTATGGTGAATTTTACTTGCATTGTTTCATCAACCAATGGAGGGTGGTTAAAATATCAACAACAAATCATCTATATCCATCACAATATAATAGGAGAAAAATCGAGCAGTTTTGATGGAGCAATCTACTATATAAATGTTGTGTGTTTGTATGCTTTTCTTGTACCAACATATTTTCTCCAAATTCTTAAGTTGGGTAAGAGTTAGTTCAGCTCTTTGGAAATAAAAATGGCTGCAAGTGTTGTTGCATTCCCTCATTCTTTCAATCACTACCTTTATTCTCAATTATTGGAGGAAAATTTAGTCTCAACCATGGCCTCCATTTGTGAGATTTCTCCATATGAGGATTTTGTGAATGAAGAGAAAAGTAAAATATTAGTGATTGGAGCCACTGGTTATATTGGTCACTTTGTTGCTCTTGCAGCTGTAAATGCAGGCCATTCTACCTATGCTCTCATTAGACCCATCACTGCCCATGATTCTACCAAAGAAAAGTGCCTCCATGAATTGAAAGATTCTAGTGTTAACATTGTCTATGTATGTCACTAGCTCTGTTCATAACTAAGATTTTGTGGTAGATATGTATGGCACAGTTGTAAAGTGTGTGTACTTGTTTAAAATATTGATTTTACAGACTATAGATTGTTTTGATTGGTCATATAGGTTTAGAATATATGATCAAGCTTTTCTTTTTTGTTCATGGTAACTACTATTGCAGCTATTTGCTAAATTGTTAGATAGCAGTCATCTCACGAATAATCATGTTTGACTGTCTTTTTGTGAAGTTGGGTATTTAGAAATTATGTTAAGAAGGGGTGTTCGGTAAGTGATCTCCTTATCAATGAGTCTAATTTGGTTGGGATCATGAGCTATATTATAGTTGTAAAAATTTGTGTCGTAATGGGTTTTATTAATGTCTACATGTTCTGTAATGGGTCTTATTAATGTGCATGTATATTGTAATGGGTGTTCTGCAGGGAGATTTAAGTGATCATAATTCAATGGTAAAGGCCATGCAAGGCATTGATATTGTTATTTCAATTGTGGGCGGTGGTCAACTTACAGATCAGCTTAAGATTGTAGATGCCATTAAAGAAATTGGCACTATTAAGGTCAGAACATAGGACCCTAACATTATTACCATGAATGCTTGTTAACTATAATAGTCTTAAGAATTGTTGAATTTTGATGCAGAGGTTTCTTCCTTTGGAATTCGGTCATGATATAGACAAAGCCAATCCAGTAGAACTAGGGCTAAGCTTTTACAAAGAAAAGAGAGTTGTTAGGAGGGCAATTGAGGCATCCAACATTCCATACACTTACATCTACTGCAATTCTATTGCTGGGTGGCCTTACTTTTATCATACCCATCCCTCTGAGCTTGCTCCTCCCCAAGATCAGTTTGAAATCTATGGAGATGGAAACATCAAGGGTGAGATTTTAAATAATGTCATATTAGTAAATGAAGGAATCTTCACTAATATAGATTGCAGAGTTTGACTTCAATTGTTGAATTGTTTATATTGAATATGAAAATCCACTACTATTATTATATTCTATTGACCTATTTATAATTGATGAGCTAAATAAGGGAGTCCTAGCATTTCCCATCACATTATATAAAAAATTTGATACAATTTTTCATTTACTAATACTTACAACTCTTGCTTGAAGTTTCAAAAAACCACCAGAGCTGAGCTTGTGTGTCCCGTGCTTTTCTGGTCTTGACTTTGTTGCCTTTGATGTGTCAGGAAATCTATGAAAAGTTTGAAATATGTTAGATAGTATAAATATAGAGGTTAATTAGTACATAATTATATTCTCAATAGTATCACATACCTTGCTGTACTCTCCATTGGTGTAATATTATTTTTCTTGTCAGCTTTATACTTTCCATCAGAAATCAGAGCCTGCCACTCAACCTCAAGAACATAGGGCAGACGCTCGTACCTGGGGTTATCCCGTAAATTTTTTTTGTACTGGTCCCTAATATACTTCAAACATAAACCAGCTTTTTTAAGGAGCTTGTTTCTCTCGAATGCATGAGGTCCAAAGAGTTGGGTCATGCTCTCTATAAGATCATCCTTCAAGGGTTTGCGTTGGTTATTCCACCTTTTAAGTAAAAAAAAAATGTTAGACTCATAAATGAAGTGAAGCTACCTTTAATATAGTTCAAGAAATGGATGAAAAGGAAAACTATTATAGCAATTATATGAAATCAAAATAGTGGTTTGGGGTTTTAGTTAGGATATGATGTTCCACCAAGTACACATGGTGGGCCCAAATATTCACAAACACTCATCACCAAGTTTTCTTCTAAAAAGATCATTCCCTACAAAACAATCATGGGATCATTAGTCAATAAAGAGTGATCAAAAACTAAAGTACTATTATATCACTATAGAATAATAATAACTTTAAAGTACCTGGAACTTTGGCTACTTTTAATGGAATGCCTTCATCATCACTGATGATCAATGTGACATCCTTTACCGTTCCCGTACTAGGAACATAGGAACATCCAGGAAATGATGCTACAGCTCCTATTGCAAAAATTTTCATAAGTTTCATAAGTCTTTTTCACAAAGTATAAAAGAACAAATGATAATTGATGTTAATAAGTTGTAAAAAAAAAACTGTTTGTTGCTCTCATAAGAGAGAAAAAGAGGAATTTGTGTACCAGCAGATGGTGCAATAGTCGATGCTTGTAAGCTGCGTATTGCTGACTCAACAATCGGAAAGAGATTTGTGGTTGTCTTGGATGGAGGCGGCATCATCATAGGATTCAATTGATGTGAAGCTGAAGAATAAAATTGTTAGAGCATGAATAAATATAGAATGCATGGACTAGCATGGACAAGATTGTTAGAGCATTAAAAAAAGGATTGTTTGAGCATGTATTGTTTGAGCATACTTTTTTTATATTTAAAGATATGCATCCAACTTTTGTAATCATAACATGGTCCAACATACTCCATGAATTTAGAAACTTTGTTGTAAGACACCTTTATGCTGTCCATAGAAAATAGGCCCAAACCATGTAGTGGTGATGGTGTTATGCAATATATCCTCTCGTTAACACAAAAATTAGTGTTTATTGGAGGAAGTTTCTTGGGTACCCAATGTTTCTATAGATGTTGGTACCTCAAGGGCACCTCGATGTCGCCTTCCATCTCATCATCATAAGAACATGACCCCCCTTGAGCAAGGAAAAATTTCACGCATTTATTGAATTTCCTTCTAGTCCTTTGACCTCTAGTTAATCTCCCTATTCTAGATAAACTGCATGTCTCACTTTCCTCTTCTATTCCTATATTTCCCTCACTCAAGGAAGACACTTCTGACAAATACCTATTCGTTGGTACCTACAAATGGGAGAGATCTTAGAGTAAATCAATCTTACTATTGATAAGTGTATTAAATAGACTGTGTATAAGGAGTATTGACTTATACCTATCAATCCATGAGACTGTGCGGGATGCTCCTAAAAGGGGTTCAATTTCCTACAAATGTAATTCAATTATCATGAGCATAATCACATCATAATCATAATCACATCCATCATTAGCATCACATAAAAATTAAAAACATTAAAAGGTACACAATAAAACACTTAAATCAGGCTCACATTATAAGCCTATTAGGGAAGTAGGCCTAGTGAAGGGCTAAAACTGGGTTTTTGTATCAGCTGATGAGTTGAGGGCTTAGTCACCTTGGGGACATGCTATTTGAAGTTGTTTGATGTGTGTGGAGGTAGAGTAAACACCTAGTTAAGGTGAAGTCAAGTTTGGCGCCTATTGAGGCATTGTGAGCATTTGATAGTTTGTTGATTAGATTGCTTGGATGAATCTATTGGATGGATTGAGGGACATTCATGGGATTATTCCAAAGATGTAGAACCTAAGGTGGCATAAGGATTTGGTGTGCACTCTGATAGGTTATGGAGTTGGCTTGGATCAAGGAGAGGGATCTTATGAAGATGCTTGGTTGGTGTTGTGAGAACACTATGGAAGTCCTTCTTGTTATGAATGATTGCAAGACCACCTAGGGTCTCTGCATCACCTACAGAGGCAGAATTATTAACCAACAAATTGGGTAAGCATTTATATTATATTTTCCTTATGATATTCTAGGTACAACTCCCTTTTATAGATATTTAATGAATTCCCTTTTCTAAACTAAACACTTACAAATGCTTTTGACCTGAAAGAAAATAAGGCTCAATACATTCACGCATCAATATGTGTTTTAAATAGTTTTATTTAATTAATTTAGATTAATAGTTAATTTAGATTAGCAGTATTCTATTTGTAGTTGAAACTTGTAGCTTTTAAATAGATAATGAATAAACTATGTAACCATATATATAAGACAAATATATTTCTATCAAGAAATGAATATTAAATAGATTAAGGATTGATGGCATACCTCTAAATTCCATCATCATCATCCTTGTTGTCATCATCATCATCATCATCCTCATCATCATCATCATCATCATCATCGTCATCATCATCATCCTCGCCATCATCGTCATCGTCGTTGTCGTCGTCATCATCGTCGTCATCATCAACATCAACATCATCTTCATCATCATCATTAGTAGCAACATCATCATCATCATCATCTTCTTCTTCTTCATGAAAATTTGTGTCAGGAACATCATCCAATAACTGTCGATCGTGATCACCATCTACATCATCTTCTACTTCTTCGATATCTTCTTCTTCCATCGCATTATACTTTATTGGCCTTCCTCTCGGTTCATGTCTAACAACAAATGACCAACCCAGTTTATGTGGAACCGCTAAGTAAAATACCTACTCACATTGGCTTAGAAGAACATAAGGCTCATCCCCAACTAGCTCAAACGACCTTGTATTAACCATTGTAAATCCATTATCATGTTCAATAACAGTTCTATCAGGATCATTTGGATTAAGTTGTAGCCTGTACCATTTGACAATGAAGAGTACTAATTTGAAGGAACTAAAGTCACACTCAAGTATCTCATCCAAAATGCCATAGTATTGATTTTCAGACTCTTGAGGATGTAAGTCATTTCTAGATGAAATATTAGTCACTTGAAAGACTGTAGTTATTCTTGAATCACAAGTTTTCTTCATGTCATCCAACACTTTGATGTGAAATTTTGGACCATTACAGAACATAGCCTTGTGGTGTTTAACCTGCAATAATATTTGAAACATATCAAAATTATTGTATCGTGAGTTGATAAACATATGGGTGATTAATAAATTTGTACGTACCTGGAAATCTCTTGAACCACATGCTAAATCTATTTCCCTTTGTGTAACATTGGAATCTCCATTATGATGAGCTTCTTTAACCAATGAACTACACCTTCCCATGTTAATGTGTGACCAGAATGTTGACATAGTTCAATCCATACTATCATCCAATCAAGATTATTTGCAATATACAAATGTAGTGCATCCCACTCTCGAGCACCTGTACAAAAAAAAAATAGACAACTTATAACCGATTTATTTTGAAGATTAAGAAATAATATATTACAATAACATCTTATAATTTATTACCTCTCACTTTCCTCAATGTACCTTTCCCCATCAAGTACTCCCCTTCTAATTTTTTAAAAGGCTCGAGATCCCAAACGTGATCTACATGGATATTTGATGCAAACTTAGGAAGATATTCAATAATGTACACCATAGTTTGGTATACCATATATCCCTCTACCATAGAACCCTCAAGATGTGCTCTTTGTTGAACCAAAGCCTTCAAAGATTTCAAATGCCTCTCAACCATCCACATTGACTGAGTGTGTATAGGTCCACACAACTTAATCTTCTCAACTAGGTGTATGAGGTAGTGTTCCTGTGCATTGAAAAAAGTTGGAGGTAGACACTTTTGCATTTCACACAGTAAATGAGGAATTCTTCTCTTCCAATAGTTTATATCTTCTTTATGGATTTCTTTAGATGACAACCACCTACATTAAGAGATTCAAGTCACAAAAAATATATAGATATGAGACTTTACAAAATAATATACAATAGATTACATAGCAAGAAAAACAAATCACGAATATAATAAATATATACAACAAATTGAACAGATATTACTGCTTACCTCATATATTTTCCAAGATCGTATATCACTTGTTTGATGTTATTTTTGAAGTGCTCTGGGAGAGATAGAGGAAGCACGTACTGCAGTAATTATAAACCAATCATTTCATTGTTTTCTAACATAACATAACAAACAATACACGTAGTTTATGAATATATTGTAAATACAGAAGAACATAAGTTACCTTGATGAAAGTATGCCAATCATGCATTTTGAGCCCTAGCCCAAATTCACTTTTTTTTTATATGAGATTGTTTATGTTCGCAGCAAATCCTGTGGGAAATCAAATTTTTCGTATGACTTCTTTTATGGCATCACTTTGCTGCTCCGTTAATAACCATGGAAGGGCACTTATATTAATCTGATCTCTATTGCTATTTGAGTGAATGAAATTTTTCAATGCATGATTGGATTCATGTATGTCATTACAAATTTTGACAATTTTTTCTTTGTCATGCCTTCCATCCAATATTTTCCACAATGTCTCTGTTATATTCTTTCCAATATGCATAGTATCAAACAAATGCACAATTTGTAAGTGCTCGTAGTAGGGCAACCTACTAAATTATCTGGGATAGTTTTTTAGTCCCTTTGGAAGGTTGTTAGTATTTCCTTGACGACCTTCGTGATCATCAATTACACAATTAGTCAACAAAAATCACAATAGAAATATATAAATTACAAACATAAACCATTAGGTGGAACGGCATTACCTCGATGATTAATTCTATTATATTCCAACTTCCATAGGCGAGGTGTCATTCTTTGTGGCTTTGATGTAGTCTCTTCTTTCCCATTGAAAAGAGGTTTTTCTATACTTCGATACTTGTGATTCCTATGGAGGAAGTGTCTACACTCATCAAACACCTGCTTTCCTAAACTTTTTGAATGACAAGATTTCATCTTTGGACCACAAACTGGACATGCAAATTTTCCCTTTGTTTGAAGACCTACAAGATAATGATGTAATTGGATTATTAAATATGTTAATTTTTATAATTAGAATTATTGTGCGCAACTTGAATTCACTATAACATACCACAAAAATGTGTTAGCCCTGGGGCATCATGTATTGTCCATGCAAGTATTGCATGGAATTGAAATTGTCTTTGTCCTATTGGTCTAGACACGTCATACATAGTGACACCATTCCATAACTCCACCAACTCATCGATAAGAGGCTCAATATATACATTCATATCTTTTACTTGATATTTACCTACTTGAATGAATAGTAACATTACATAATTATTGTGACCGTTTTACTGCAAGATTTGTAAGTACATGTAAATTAATAACTATCAAATGATAAGATACCTGGAAAAATCATTGTTAACATAATGTGCTCCCTCTTTATTGACATCCATGGAGGAATTTGATTGTTGATAACAAAAATAGGCCACACCGAGTAAATAGATCTCATCTCTCCAAATGGATTGACACCGTCCGCTGCCAATGAAAGCTTGAGATTACGAGGTTCTTCTTTGAAGTGTTGCCACTTTTCTTCTATGTGCATAAATGCTGACTCATCTGCAAGGATTCAAATAATGTCATCTCGATTTCTGTTGCATGCATGATAATCCATAAATTGAGCCAAGCTACTACACCTGAATAATTGTCGCATCCGTGGAATAAAGGGGATGTAACGAAGAACCTTTTTAGGCACCTTTGTTGTTAGTCGATCTGTTTGATATCTACTCGTATGACATATAGGGCATTGTGTTGCAAATTCATGTTCTTTATAATATATAATATGATCATTGGGACAAGCATGTATTGCTTCATACTCCATTCCAATATCTTTCATAACAACAGTTAATTCTTGATATGAGAGAGGTAGAATATTTGATGATGGTAACAGAAACTCACCTATCAATCTACAATAAAAAATATAAGTTTTTAATATAAATAATATTAGTGGTACATTATTCACCCTTTGTTAACTATAAAGACATATATGACATACCTTAACATACGTGACATTGTTATGTTGGATAAACCATTCATAACCTTCAAGTTCAACAACAACAATACAGCAGAGAGAAGAGTTGTTTGGGAGTCTTTGTATAGGGGCTCGTATGCCTTCTGAAGTAGAGGTACATCAAGGCTATCATCATCATCATGATCAGATATGCTTGGACTAGATGTGTCATGGATCAATGTATTTATACCATCCTCTTCAATTGTGTTTTCTGGTGCATGATCATCATCTTCCATGGGATCATTATCTTCACCTTGGATATTTGCACCTCCATGTTCCTCCACTTAGAAAACCATATTCTTCGAATTGTTGTGGTTCATATCATGTACTTCCCTGGGAAGATCAACCTATATAAAATTGATTAACATAAATAAACCATGATCATCAACTCATCATCAAGTGATTTCATATGTATATAAATTGTTAAAATGATATAATAAATGACTTACCAGTGGATGATAGTCATGCCTCCCTTGAATGTGACCATTCTCCCTACAATGTCTCTTAACTATTTTGATTAGCAGTCTTCTACGGTTTAAGCCCTTACAAATATTGCAAGGACAATAACATTTTCCATCACCTTTTTTTTTCAAGTTAGACCACAATCTAGCAATTGTCTCCCAGTTTTGTTCTTCACTTATATTATCTGACATGATCGTTCTTTGCAAGAAGCAAAAATCAGGCTATGAAAACTTCGATCTACAACTTTCACAAACTAAGCAAAACTGTTGAAAGTACATGAATCTTCTTAGACCTAGCTAAATACTTTAATATTTTAAAAATACTTTCTTTCACTTTATTCCTAAGATTATTTGTAAAACTTTGACCAACCGCCTGAAGGTCTTATTTCAAGAGACCTTAAAATATTAAGCCACTAAAAGAAATTTCAAAACATATAAGCTAAAAGTCTAGTTAAAATATACATTAGAATAAAAAAAAACAATTTTCATACCCGAGCGCGCAGCTATAACTCGTGCAACGGCCTTCTTGCTTAGCTATAGAAACTCTCCAGCAATCAAATTATACAAACTACAAGGCCTAACAAAAATTTCAAAACATATAAGCTACAAGTCTAGTTAAAATATACATTAGATTAGATTCAACAATAGCAAGCAATGTTATTCATAATTAGATTCAACAAACCTTAGCAGTGTAAATAGCCATCTCCTCTAAACTGGACTCCAGACACGAGGGGGCATTCACATACTCTTCCCCTAAAGGTATCCTGAAGAACAAAAGCCACTATTCTTGAGTTTGTGAATTGCACCTCGAGATGAATGAAGCTTAAAAGGAATGAAAATTGTTTTCATACATTTAAATTAGGATGTAATATTTATTCATAAGTATATACCTTGCAAGCACTTAAAATTGTTGTTATATGTGTTGCGGGAAAAGAAGAAGTTTATACTTATGTGTATAGATGCACTTCTTGTATGTGATCCAAAGCTTGAATGTTATCAAGTGTGTCCAATGATGGGGAGACACCTCTGTGCAAGCAAAAGATCTACAATGAAACAAAAGAAAAGAAAATTTTCTTATAGTAAGAACAAGTTTGTTGTGCTGCACAGGGTACCAACAAAATAGTGTATAATATCTTTTTCTTTACCTAGCTTTTAATTCAGCATGAGAGCCTTTAATAGAAAAGTCAAGTTGATAACATATTTAACAAGAGCTGTAGGGTAGCATAGTTCCTGCGTAAGTCCAAGAAAATGTGTGAGGATTGACATAGATTTGCATAAGTCCAAGAAGATGTGTGAGCATTGACATAGATTTTGTGAACATTTTCTATGTAATGAAGATTTTACTGCAAATTGAATGAACCTAGGGGTCGATTGGTAAACTGATTATTTGTATCAAATGGTGTAAAATTGAAACTAAAACCATTTCAACTAGCCACGCCACTCATGGACTGTTCCTCCATATGTTATAATACTTTCATCATATATCAAAAATATGAAATAGAATATGTAGCACACTGAAATAAAGCATTAAAAGATAGTGTCTAAATGTAATTAAATATATGGAACTGGTTATAAGAATCTATACAAATCAATTAGAATGGGTTGAAATCAGTGCATCTTACTTCAGCATTTCATGTAACACAGCCAAATCCAAAAGAAATCTCACAGAAAAACTACTTGAGATTTATAACTTTTATCTTCCAATATCCAATGGCTCCTTATAGGCATTAATACAAAGAAGCCAACTGTCAAAAATTGTGGCAATGATAAACATTTTGAAAAATAAAATTGTATTAGGTATAAATAAAAAACAGTGAAGAATGGTGTAGACTTGTAGCTAGAAGATAGCAAAGTGAAAATTGATGAGCTCTTTGTTATCACCCACCTCAAAGAAATGTGCAAATCAACTCCAAGTGTCAAATGTCAGCTGTAAGTGCAACAACGCAGGTGCAACAATACATGTGTTGAAAATATGATTTTTTCTTGATTGATTCGTGATAGTTTGAAAATTTCTGAATCTTTTGGTTTGCCCTTTTTTTACTAAGAAGATTTTTACTACTATGGTAGATAGTAGGAAACCATTGCAAACTTTCGTTTACATAAAATATAATGCCATGATCAATAATGTTACAGGCTCTTTCAAAAAGAGAGAATTACAATTAACTCTTGAAATGAGCTGGCCTATTACAATTAACTTTATCAATGTGCTGGACTATTAAAATTTTGATTGGAATTACACGATATAACAATGCACTTGTAGTCTGGTCTATTGCACTATTTCCAAAAGAATATGTTGCATTTTATTCCATTACACAGAATATGATATTGCGAGCCTGCATTCCCTTCCAAAAACCGCACTGTATTATGGTTATGGCACACAACTCAGGAATTTGACTTCAATTCTTTTGGCATCTCTGCTGCTCTTGTAGAAAAAAATGATATTGCAAATATATAACCATGCAGCTCAAGACAAAATTGTAAACCTGCTATATTATAAAACCCGTTGCAACCATACAAATTCAATAAGAGAATCATCCATAGGACAATGCAGGGCTGTTGTGCCTCCTACCATTATTCCTCAGGGTGAACTAAAGCAATAACCAACTCAGATCACCTTGAAAAAAGAAGCGACTAGGTTACCCCCAAATTTTCTCAACAATTGGGTTGCTGCCATCAAGCAAACCCATAGTTAAAGAAAGCGGTCAGACCAACCATCGATCGGAAAGACTTGAAGGAGCTCAAACATTTGGACACTGAAATGAATGGATATGCTTTTGATCCTGAAAAACATGGAGAACAAAGGAGTAATGGGTTTATTTGTCTTACACCTTGCTGATGCGCGTCTCTGCCCAACCCTCTGAATGCCTCGAGTTTGCCACAATGCCCCTCTCAATGCTGCTGAAGTGATCTCTCGCGCGCATGCCTTTCCTTTTAGAAGAACCCAGTGTCACACAATTTCATTCAAATGAGGGTTTTTGGCTTTTTTTTCTCTTATATCCCACTGGTGTTGCAATTGCGACAACATCGGGCTTAAATTGAAAAAAAAAGCTAAAACCACATTACCTTTTCTTGCCGTTGCAAATTAACATCACAAATTGACCCCTAATGTATTAGTGCACATATAGCTTGGGATTTCTATTGCTAAGTACTTACACTCCACTATAGGACCTATATAGTTATCCTATAGTGGGTCTGACCAATGACCTGGTGTACTACATTATCTTCATGAGCATATAGATTTTGGTTGTTGAAAATAATCTTTCAATTGTTTTTTTTCTTTGATGTTTACATAAAATGTCAAGCCTTACCAAGCATCTCAGTAATTGTCGAGCTCACTTGAGAATTGAAGTCAATTTCCTATGTATGTCAATCATTGTAGTTATAACTAAGTTTATAGTTAGTATCTACCAAGCCCACTCGAGCATCAGAGGTGGATCCCGTGTTAACCAAGTTCACTCGGTTACCAAAGGAAAGTTAACATGGATCTTCTATTGACCAAGTTCACTCAGTTACCAAAGGAAAGTTAGCATGGATCCTATGTTGACTTATTTTACTCTATTACCAAAGTAAATTTGGTTCAAAATCAGTATTGACCAAGTTGGGTCAGTGAACGTAGAATTTCTTTGAGTTGACCGAGTACTCAATTCTATAGTTGCTGACTAAAAACATATTGAGTTTGGTTAAAGTTACCCAACTTAAGGGATGTAAACTATTTAATTGAAAATATATTCAACGCAAATTGAATAGTTAATCTATATAATTATAAGGTCAAGTTGAGGATTGAAGTGTGTGAAGTATGGAATAGAAGAAGCTGGATTAAGGAAGCAAATTAGAAGGATATATGTAAGAAGATAGAGTATTCGAGCTAACCAAGATGCAAAGAACATTTTGATCAAGGAGGACCAAGTAATAAAATGAGAATAGAGATCTAAATCAAAAAACTAAGTTGCATCAGCAATTAGGTCAAGTCATTATTACTCTCTAATAATTGTAGTAGTGAATCAAATCTCCTAACAGAGTTAGCCTAATAACTATTTGGAAAATCCTCTAACAAGGTGACATTTCTAGATTGAAGTACCTAAAGAACTCTAGCAAGGCCACTCCTAACAACATGAACTAAATCATTTAATAGCCTCACACCTAATAGTGGTTTTTGTAACCTTTAACATGGTTGGCTCCTAACAGGTCTCACTTTAGAAGAGTGAAAAAAATAACTAGTTGCAATTGGTGGTTTTCCCAAATTGGGTTTCCATGTTAAATCTTGATGTCTTATGTGTTGATGTTATTTTTTTAATTTTTTAACAACTAATTTGATTAAGGTCAATCACATTTAAATATCTTAAGATCTACATATTTAGTGTTAATCGAGTGACAATAATATTTTTAGTATTAACCAAGTTACATCAAGTATTTATTTTAAGAGTTGTATTGACATCTTAAGGGACTTGGATTTTATTTTTTGGTAACTGATTCACCCCTCCCCTCTTAATTACTCCTTTACATTTCCAAAAATTGGTATCATAGTGTTTGGTACTTGTAGATAAGGTTTCAAGGACCTAAGCTAAAGATCAAGATATCTTATAGAAAGGAAATTTCTAAGTTGAGAAGAGATAACTTCCAAGCATGGAAGGAACTCATGAAGCTACATTTGGTAGCCATTTGAGACTCAAGCCTAAAGTATCTAGAGAACTAGTATGTGGAACCTACTAGAACTTTGACTATGGAATAGATTACAAAAAAAAAGAATCACAATATAATGATGATTGACATTGCCTCTACTTTCAATTATGTTGAATTCAATGAAGACAAAGATTGTCCTACTTCTCATGAAATGTGGATCAAGCTAAAAGATATCGATGAAGGAGATGACAATATGAGAAGAGCTAAGGAAAAAAGTCTTAGAGGTTAGTCTGATAGTGAAGATGAAGATGACTTTGATGATGACCTTGAAACTACTAAATCCTGATTTTTAAGAAGATTATGCAAAGGCAAAGGAAAGTATAAATGTAAAATGCCCCTAATATATTTTTCTTGTGAAGAAGTTGGTCACATTGCTACAAGGTGTCAAAAAAAGAAGGTAAAAATGAAAAGAGGTACAACAAGTACAAAGGCAAGAAAGATTTCAAAAGCTACAAAGATAACAATGATATAGATAAGAAATCTTGTTACATGGCTAAAGACTCTAATAGTAGTGATGATGATGAAATGGTTTACATTGCTATTAAAGATAAATTAGATGATGAAAATGTTAAGATGGCCCTCATTTCTCATATTAGAAAGAATGAAACATGGATCATAGATAGTGGTTGTTCTCACCAAATGACTGGTGATAAAACTAAATTTGAGCACTTGGAACACTATGATGGTGAAAGTGTTAGATTTGGAAATGATGAACCATGTTATGTAAAAGGAAAATGTTTCATTAAATTAGCTAATGAACTTTGATATGCTAATGCTTACTAGGTTAAAGGATTGAAACACAATCTACTTAGTGTGGCACAATTGAAAAACATTAGATTCAAGGTAGAATTCATGACTAGAAAGGTAAAGCTTTTGGATGGAAAAGGAAATCTAGTTGGGACTAGCAACCAAACAAAAGGTAATTTATTCTATCTAGATCTAACTAAAAGTTCATGTTTCCTAGCTCATGTAGAAGAAAGTTGGTTATGGCATAAAATATTGTTTCATGTGAATTTTGATAACTTGGTCAACATAAGGAGAATAAAAGAGTGAGAGACATTCCAAGTGTAAAGAAACTTGACATGGGCATGTGCAAGAATTGTCAAGTTGGAAAGATGGGAAGACAAGCTTCAAAAGCAAAAACTATCATTCTAAAGAAATTCTTAAGCTAGTTCATACAGATCTTTTGTGGACCTATTGTTATAGAAAGCTATTGTAGATATAATTACTTTAATTTATTTGTTGATGATTATTTTAGGATGATGAAAGTAATGTAGTTCAAAGACAAATTTGAAGCCTTTTAGAAATTCAAGTGGTATCTAGATAGAGTGGAGAAAGAAATAGGAAAGAAGCTAAAATGTCTAAGGTCAGATAGAGGAGGAGAATTCATCTCAAATAAATTCAATAAATTTTGTAATGAAATAGGAATCAAAAGATAGGTATTTTCACTTGGCACACCTCAATAGAATGACATAGCATAAAGAGGAAATAGATCCATTATGGATTGTGCAAGGACACTGATTATAGAGAAAAGTATTGGAATCAAATACTAGAAGGAAGTAATTAGCACAATAGTTCATACCTTGAACCAAGTTTAACTAAATGAAGACTTAGATCAAACTCCTTATGAATTATGGTATGGCTATAAACCTAATGTCCATTTATTTAAAGTATTTGGAAGAAAAGGTTATATCTTAAAAGAGACAAGGAAAGGAAAATTTAATGTGAAAATGGATGTAGGCATATTCCTAGGGTACTCCAACAAAAGAAAAAAATATAAATTTCTAAATATTACTACTCACAAGGTCATAGAAAGTGCACATGTAAAAATTGATAAGTTTGCATAAAAGAGTGAAGAAAAAAGAAATAAAGAACCTAAACACTATAGAAACTTTGTCTGCTATATACTTGATACTTTACTTGAAGTTCAAGTAATTGAAAATGTTAATCATCATTATTCATTGCCCAAGTCCCCAAAATCTCCAGTTCAACCTAAGCTGCAGCAAGAGCAACCCAAGTCATAGTCTGAGGGACCCAAGTCTCTATCAGAAGGAGCCACATTTCGAGTAGTGGAAACTAAGTCACAGTCTAAAGGACCCAAGTCACAGATAATGGGACCTGAGCATGATTCAAAAGATCATTTTGAGCATGGTGAATGGAGTGAATTCAAAAAGAAGGAACCTTTACTTGCTAGATATGTTAGAAGGTATCATGCACTCAAGAAAATCATTGGAGATCAATCAAAAGGCATAATGACAAAAAACAAACTAAAAGGTACATGTTTGCTTACTAAATTTGAACCTACAACTTTTAATTATGCATTAGAAATTAAAAGTTGGATTGAGGCAATGAATGAAGGAATAGAAAAAATTGAAAGGAATAAAAATTGGTCTCTTGCTCCTAGACCCAAGGATAAAAATGTAATTGGACAAAAATGGGTATTCAAATAATAAGTTGAATGAAAATGGAGAAGTATCAAGGAACAAAGTGTTGCATTGTTGTTTTGCATGATACTTAATGAAATGAATCCTTTCAAACTCCTCTCTTGAAAAGCTAATCTAGGATCAACTCTAAGGTTTTGGGCAATCTTGAAACCTACTAGAATCCTCTCAATTGAATATAAGTGTGTTTTTTCATGAGGAGGCCTTTGTTGGTTCCAAACAATTTTAGAGAAGATGTTTGATTTTCTATTCTAAAAACTAACCATGAAAGAGATATATTTTTTAGTATTTTTTGTTTTATGATGAATGTTATTTATCAATGACACAATATGAATTATAACCAAATATTAGAAAAGAAAATAAAAAACATAAGGTAATGAGAGAATAAAGAAAATAACTTGAAAGGGAAATTCCTAATGGACATAAACCATAATAACAACACATCTATGAGTTAAATTGTTAAAAATATTAGGTAGGAAACCAATGGAAATAGGAGCATCAATTCCTTAATTCCATTGATGCAATCATCAATGGGAACTTCAAAAATAACTAAAAGATGTTTCACTTCTCCTCAAATTGCAAGGCCCCGAAAAGTGTGCTCATGCAAGACAAGAAGCTATATAGGAACAATAAGTGATATTTTCTCCAACTTGGTACATCAATGAAATTTGTTAACATGAGTCAAACACCAAAACTAAATGCTCACACAATCAGAACAACACAATAAAAACATTGAATCCATTATTATTCATGAACATGCATTCACAATAATAACACACTCCAAAAAGAATAACTACACTCAAAATGAGAGGAGCAATAACATATATTATTGCATCAAAATAATGGCCTAGAGTACATATTACATATGTGTAAATAAAATGAAACTAATAATATACAAACTAATAAAAGAAAAACTAATAATATATGAACTAACTCTCTAAATGGTGCTAAGTCAGTCGCTGCCCTTGTTTATATCAATTAACAAGTGCATGAGCCTTTACATGATTTAAAATAATAAATGAAGAAGGAGATAAGAAGAAGGAAGCTACAATAGTACATGAGAGTCACTAGAAGCTCTAGAAATGGAAGCTTGACCTTCTCAAGGTGTTTCTAGGAGATAAACTACCATCAAAATGCATTTCCAGTCCATGGAATGCTCTTAATTAAGAACTAGTAGTTAACTATTAGTGCACCATTACTTCTTCAAATTTTTTAGTGCACCTTTGTGAAAAATGCACCTATGAACCTTATGTACCTTGCACACCTTACACACCTATGCACCATGATGATAGGTTCCAAAAATCCAAAAATTTTCCAAGTGTCAATATTGAATTTCCAACATCTGGGTTTTCCTCATCTTTATCCAATATGATGTCCGGATGTTTACTCTTGAATTTATCTATGATCTCCATTAATTGGGTAGCTTTTGGGAAATCCAAAGGTTCATATTTATCTTTAATTATTTACTAGTAATTTCTAACCTCCATATGAGTTTCCACAAAATCCTCAAGTTTAGTGTCTAGTTCCAACAATACCTCTTTAGTCTTAAACATTTTCTAGATATCTTCATCTGATGAAGCATCCTAAAAGGTTCTTAAAATTGTTGGATGAATGATTGCACTAAATTGATCTTATTTTTTGAATCATCTTGAAAAATGTCAAGGCAAGAAGTGCTATAATACCTCTCTGCTTCCAAATTCTGCTATTGAGTCTAGTCTTTTAATCTCTGAATATCCTCATCTAGTCCCTCCATAACTTTATTACCAGGGGCTATCTTATCTAAAAGGATTTTATCAAGATCTTTTGTTGTATATACATTCATTAGTGTATGATACCTTTGACCTTTTATTTATGTCAAAATCTTTAGGTCTTTTGCCCAGGTATGTATCTCATTCATCAACCCAAAATTGTGGTTCACTATGGACACTAGTTTATCCATGCTTAATTGAATATAGTGTAGCAGGTTCAAATTGCCCTATATTATTTGTATACCATTTTTGAAATGTTGGAAGCATGAATTCTAATGATATTCCTATGGGGGAGTATTGTAGATATGTTTCTATGATGATATATTACATTCATGACTATGTTTTTCATTGATGTCAATATAGCAATTTTCTATGGTATCTGACAAAAGAACAACATAAATATCAAGTTGGTACAAATGACTATTTGAGTATTCTAACTATCCAAGGTTATGGGAGATACATATAAGTATCTAGTATATGTAGTCAATGTCAGATGAAGAAATGTTTAGTCTAAAAGAAGTTATATAAGTTTTGGTGATGTTTGTTCTGAGATAGAGTTTACAAAGGCATGTTCTAGTAAACTTGTTATATCTCTTAGCAGATTTGTTATTCTAAGAATCAAGGTTGAGGATATGAAAAAGACATGATGATGATGTAGCTAAGCTCACTTGTCATAATATCATGTATATAGAAAGTTACTCAAGTTTCAAGGTGAAAGATTAATGTTATCACTAAGTCTAACATGCCCTTAATGTGGTCCTTTAATAATTAATTGAGAAGGTCTAATAGTTGACTAAGGGAATTATTTTATGGACTCAGTATAAAGGAAGGACATTTTTCCTTTATCAAGTATGATATGGGAAAATTAATTTTTAAGCAACACAAGAGCAGAATGTGAAGTTGATAAGAGTAGAGTGTAAGTGAAGGAAACTTCATTACCAAGGTTCTACTATGTGATCCAAGGCTTGATATTTAGATTTGAGGTTCATGACCTAGTCTAAAAGGTCTAAAAGTGATGGGTTTAGTTGATAGAATATAGGAAAGAGGAACATAATAGTAAATTAATTGTTTGGGAAGTGAGCTCTTTTGTAATTAAAATTACATGTTTGGGTAGTGGGCTCTTCTTGCATACATTGTACTACAACTCCTAATAGGGTTGGCATAACTCCTAATAGGGTTGGAATATCCTAATAAGGATTCAAAGTCTCCTAACAGAGACTCATATGTACTAAATGTTGAAATAGACTCCTAAAAAAGGTTCGTCCTCTAATAAGGAATATTTATATTAGTACCTCATCTTGTGGACATCATTTCCACCAGGGTTTTCCCTCTGATCAAGGGTTTCCCTAGTAAACATATCTAGTGTAATTGTCTATGTGCATCTTATTATAGTTTCTATTTAATTTGGTTGAATTGTTAAGTTTATTTAAGGATGATAAATGTTTTAATTGTTGGATAAATGATTCACCCCCCCTCTCAGTTATCTCGGTGGACTATTGTTTCTAACAATTGGTATCAAAGCATCAAGTCCTTAAAGTCAAAGTTTAACAACTTTAGGAGATCCATGGTGAACATGTTCAAGAAGGATAGTCCTGCATCTAATAGAGGAAATTTTGACACCCGAATGATGGAAATTCTTGATGAATTATTAGATTTGTGTAAAGAGTAGAGTATTGAGTTTTTAGATCCATAATCCTTCTATTGTATAGAAAATAACAAAAACACAAGCATAGATAGATCAATATCCAAAGAAGACATAAAGATAAAGGAAGGTATTGATCTACTTATGAAAAGAGAACCAAAAGGTATGGAAATTTTTGTTTGTTGCACATGTAACGAATTTGGTCATTTTTTTGAGTAGATGTCTTGAGAGATTAAGAAAAACTATAGAGAATCTACCTTTTGATAAAATTGAAGAATTTAGAGCAAATATGGAAAGATCCTTGAAAGACTGTGTTAATAAGTCTAGTTTGGTTAATGAAGAGCAAGTATTAGAAGAAATAGTGTTAGAGACCATTATGGAAAGAACTAATGTGAGATTTGATGAAAAATTTATGGTACAAGAAAGAATAGTTGATTACAATTTGGATGATTATAATTTTGTTACTAAACCAAGGAATGATGAAGTATACTTTGAGACTAATAATGATCTGCACAATGAAGGGGAGCCAAGCCAAGAACAAAGCCTAGAACCTTTAGTAGAGCTAATAGCTAAGATAGAAACTCCTACTTTGGGTAAGAATATAATAAAGAAGCATCCATTCAAACAGATCATCAAAAGTAGACATAAAGGTGTGATGACAAGAAATAGAGTCAATGAAGAACTATGTTTGATATCTCAAGTTGAACCTAAGAATGAAGATGCAACATGTAAATATGACTATTGGAAACAAGATATGAAGGAGG
Source organism: Cupressus sempervirens (assembly GCA_028749045.1). Taxonomy (NCBI): domain Eukaryota; kingdom Viridiplantae; phylum Streptophyta; class Pinopsida; order Cupressales; family Cupressaceae; genus Cupressus; species Cupressus sempervirens. The sequence continues at coordinate 633,221,934 of CM053790.1, read as the reverse complement.
AATTGGATTAGATAGTATAGAATGAGACATGGAAATTGGTCCCTAGACTAACAGACATGAATGTGATAAGAACTAAATGGGTATTTAGTAAAAGGATGAATGAACAAGGAGAAGTTGTAAGGAACAAAGAAATACTGGTATGTAAAGGATACTCACACCAAGAAGGAATAAACTATGATGAGACATATGCTCCTATGGCTAGAATAGAAGTAGAAAGGTTATTCTTAACATATGTAGCAAATAAGAAATTCAAATTATATCAGAGGGATGTCAAGTTAGCATTTTTGGATGGAGGACTTGAAGAAGAGGTGTGGATAGAATAGCTTGATGGTTGTCCTTTGATAGATGAAAATGGCATAGTATGTAGACTAAAAAAAGCATTGCATGGTTTGAAGCAAGCACCTAGAACTTGGTATGCAAGGTTGGACAAGCATTTGATAGAGCTTGGATATAGAAAAGGTATGGCAGATAGTAATCTCTATTAGAAAGAAATTGATGATGGATTGATGATTTTGGTAATATTTGTTAATGATATCATATTTGGAGGAAATGATGATGAAGGTGATAAGTATGCAGAAGAAATGAAGAAAGAATTTTAAATGGGCATGATAAGATGAAATATTTTCTAGGATTAAAAATTTTGTAGGATAAAGAAGGAATCTTTATTTCTCAAAATAAGTAGTTGAAATATTTATTGAAAAGGTTTGTTTTAGAAACATGTAAATTTTTTGGAACACCTATGATAGTTGGACACGAGTTATCTACAAGGGATGAGACACTTGCTATTGAGTATAAGAAGTAAAGATCTATGATTGAAGGATTGCAATATCTAATTCAACAAGGCTAGATATAGAAAATGCAATTAGAATAGTTGCAAGATTTCAAGATGATCATAGAGAAGCACATTATGCAGTAGTCAAAAGGATATTTAGATACCTAAAAGGAACACTAGAGTTTAGATTGTGGTATGAAAAATCTAATGATTTCACTTTATGTGCCTATATCGCTGTTGATTGGGCAAGCAATATGGATGATAGAAAGAGAACCAATGGTGGAGTCTTCTTTCTTGGAAGATGATTGGTTTTTTGGCTAAGAAAAAAGTAGGATTATACCTCACAAAGTACATCAAAAGTAGAATATATTGCAGCAGCAAATAATTGAAATCAAGTTGTTTGGATGAAGTAGATGCTAAAGGATATAAGGATAGAATTTAGTGAACCTATTGTCACACATCGTGACAAAAAAAGCACAATAAATATTTCTAAGAATCTAAGGTTGCATTTGAATACCAAGCATATTTCTATCAAGTATAATATGTTGAGAGAGAAAGTTGCACAAAAAGAAATTAGATTTGGAGTATGTGACAACTAAAGAGTAGATTGCAAATACCTTCACTAAGCCTCTTCCCAAAGAGACTTTTGAGTATTTGTGAGGTATGCTAGGGGTTATGACCCTTCCTACATCAGAGTAGAATATGTGAGAGTGCATCAGTGTAGTGTAATAAAGCACTATTGTTGTCTAGACTAAATCTCGATACTTCCTATATGGGGGAGTATCTGTGATGGACAGAGTTAACTAGAACTATTGTTGGATATTGTTTTGAACAATGTCTTTGGACACTTGAGCTAAGTAAGAATTAGTTTTTGTAGAGTTTGATGGTTGCTAAAACCTTTAACATTAATGTCTATGTGGGAGAAGTATGACATGAAAAACATCATAAAGAGAAATATCATGGGGGAGAAGATAATGAGGAAGAACATCATGGGGAGAAGAAAAGACAAGCAAGAACAAGTACAACATGTTCAAAAGAAGTACATCATGGAATGACAGTTTGATAGAAAGCACATTGAGGTATACTAATAAGGGAGAATGATTGATAGAGAGGATTTGAAAAGAAAGATTAACAGTCTTATTGGTATTCTTGGAACTAGATGTTTTTCATCTATGTTATCATCAATGCCAAAGGGAGAGATTTTTGGAAGCATGAATGCTAACGATATTCCTATAGGGGAGTATTGTAGATATATTACTATGATGATATGTTACATTCATGACTATGTTTGTCATTGATGTCAAAATAAAATTTTTCTATGGTATCTGATAGGAGAACAACGAAAAGATCAAGTTGGTACAGATGGCTAGTTGAGTGTTCTAACTATCTGAGGTTATGGGAGATATGTCTGAGTATCTAGTATATGTAGTCAATGTAAAATGAAGAAATGTTAAGTCTGGAAGAGGTTCAGTAAGTTTTGGTGATTTCTATTCTGAGATAGAGTTAGTGAGGCATGTTCTTGTCATATCTATTAGCAGAGTTGTTATTCTAAGAATTGAGGTTGAGGATATGAAGAAGAAATATTTGTGATGACATGACCAATCTTTCTCATTATAATATCACATGTACAAAAAGTTATTCAAGTTGCAAGGTAGAAGATTAATGTTATCCCTAAGTGTAAAATGTTCTTGATGTGGTCCTATAATAATTAATTGAGAAGGTCTAATAGCTGACTAAGGGAATTATTTTATGGACTCAGTATAAAGGAAGAGAATTTTCTTTGATCAAGTATGACATTGAAAAAGTAATTTGTAAGAAGCATAAGAGCAAAATGCAAAGTTGAGAAGAGTCAAAGTGAAGGAAACTTCATTGCCAATGTTCTACCATGTGATCAAAGGTTTGATATTTGGATTCAAGGTTTGTGACCTGGTCTACAAGGTCTAGAAATGATTGGTTTGGTTGATAGAATAGAGGAAAGAGGAACATAATAGTAAATTACTTGTTTGGGTAGTGAGCTCTTCTTGTAATTGAAATTGCATGTTTGGGTAGTGGGTTCTTCTTGCATACATTGTACTACAACTCCTAATAGGGTTGGCACAACTCCTAATAAAATTGGAATCTCCTAACAAGGATTCAAAGTCTCCTAACAAGGACTCATATGTACTATATGATGTAATAAACTCCTAATAGGGTCCATCCTCTAACAAGGAATATCTATATTAGCACATCATCTTGTGGGAATCATTCCCACTGGGGTTTTCCCTTTGATCAAGGGTTTCCCTAGTTAACATATCTAGTTTAGTTGTTTATGTGCATTTTATTATGGTTGCTATTTACTTTGGTCAAATGGTTAAGTTTATTTAAGGAAGATAAATATTTTAACTATTGGATAATTTATTCACCACCACTACCCCCCTCCTTATTCAAGGAAGAGAATTTTCCTTGATCAAGTATGACATTGAAAAAGTTATCTGTAAGAAGCATAAGAGCAAAATGCAAAGTTGAGAAGAGTCAAAGTGAAGGAAACTTCATTGCCAATGTTCTACCATGTGATCAAAGGTTTGATATTTGGATTCAAGGTTTGTGACCTGGTCTATAAGGTCTAGAAATGATTGGTTTGGTTGATAGAATAGAGGAAAGAGGAACATAATAGTAAATTACTATTTTGGGTAGTAAGCTCTTCTTGTAATTGAAATTGCATGTTTGGGTAGTGGGTTCTTCTTGCATAGATTGTGCTAAAACTCCTAATAGGGTTGGCACAACTCCTAATAGGATTGTAATCTCCTAACAAGGATTCAAAGTCTCCTAAAAAGGACTCATATGTACTATATGGTGTAATAAACTCCTAATAGGGTCCATCCTCTAACAAGGAATATTTATATTAGCACATCATCTTGTGGGAATCATTCCCACTAGGGTTTTCCCTTTGATCAAGGGTTTCCCTAATTAACATATCTAGTTTAGTTTTTTATGTGCATCTTATTATGGTTGCTATTTACTTTGGTTGAATGGTTAAGTTTATTTAAGGAAGATAAATATTTTAACTATTGGATAATTTATTCACCACCACTGCCCCCCCCCCCCCCCCCCCCCCCCTCTCAGTTATCTTGGTGGACTATTGTTTCTTACATGAGATGCTCCCAAAAATGAATGCACCTATACAATACCATTCAATTTTCTCTCTAGTGTTGCAATGATAGTAATCTCTAGATTATCTAGTTCTATTGGGCCCAAAACTCCATGCAAGTAGCCTCTCAAAAGCTCATTTTTCTTCCACAATAGTATCAACTTGGAATCATCTTGGTCCATGTGTTTGAACATAGTGAACAACACTTTGGTGGTATCTACCATGGGCCTTCCTAATAGGACATCCTTAACTTGATAATTGTTATGAGTAAAATCCTTAGTGTGAGTATGTGGAGGAGGGATGACTATGTGTATAAGAAGGTCCTAATCTTGGTTCATCATAAGGAAGGTCGGTGGTTGTACATAACCCATAGGTAGCTCATGCTTCTTGATGGCTTTTACTAGCTCATCCATTCCCTCCTTAGTAGTTACATTCAACTACCTCTTATGTTGGACCATGACCTCCCTTTTCAGCCAAGTAGCTATAGTGTCCATTGAAGGCATATATTTGAATGAAGAGGGGGTCTTTACTTTAGGTCCCTTTCCCTTATCAATCCTCTCTGGAGTCTATTCTCAAGAGAGATCACCAATTTGAGTCTATGTACTTGCTTGGGCTAAGGTCCTAGCCTTAGTATCATGAGGAGTTTTTTGAGGTTCCTCATGTATTTTCTCCTCCTCCAATACTTCATCAACTTAAAATTGTTGGGGCTTTTCTTCCTCCATTGCTTGTTCTTCTAAGCCTATAATAGGAGGAAGTGGCATTGCTAGATTTTTTCTAAGAATGAAAAATCCTAAAATGGTAGTTGGTGGTAGGTCTAGAGATCCTTGAGGAAAAGGTGGTAATTGGTTCCAATCCTCTCCTAGGCATTGACTCATAGGAGTATGCCATATCTTCTCCCCCACCATATCAGTCACCACTAGAATGAAATCAAAATTAGAGATGTCTGAGACATTTGTCTCTTGACCCTCCATGTCTAAAATCCACTATTTCTCTCATCCTCTAAGATCATAACCTGAATAGTTTCTTTTGAAATAGATGGTGTAATTGCAATAGATATTCTTCTTCTTTCCTCTTCCATGGCCCTAGCTAAGAGAGTCCTTTGACTCAAGGGGACATATTTAAGTTTTTCCCCTTATTCTTCTACTTTAGCTTCAGTAATGGTTTTGTTCACCTGTTGGGGAGGAGTATTCTTTTTCTTCAATCTTCTCCTACATGTCCCTACCATAGTAGGCTCAACCCTAGCCTTTTTAGGAGCTAAGGGGGAGGCTTCCTCCTCTTGAATTACTAGTGGCACCTTTTGTTCTTCCTCTTCTTTTTCCCTTCCTATTCATACCATAGTGGAGGCACTTACTCAGCCTCTTACACTTGAGTTGCTGGCTTATCTTGAGGCTCCACTTGTTTAGGATTTTATTCTAGTTTTTGAAGTGGCTGAGGCCTGACATTGTTTGTTTCTTACTCTTTTCTCCTCTTTTTTTTTTCTCCTCTATCTACTTCAAAATACTCAATTTCCTACTCACATTGATGAATTTTTTCTAGCCTCACTGGGGATTGAGCTAGGAAAGTTGGTACTATAACTTTTACACCTTTTCATTTGGCATGTCATGCTATGGGTTGTTGATGAAAAACTTGTGGAATTGGATCAAGTCTAAAAGGATTCTTGTACATGTTCTCATCCCTACCAATCTCTACATTCATGATCAATCTATCATAGATTGTGTCCCAATTGTATAATGGATCCAAGACATATTCAATGTCTTTCTTGATACCTCCTGAGAAAGATCTTCATTTTCAAGGACTTTTTTGCTAGATATAGAGTCATTATACAATAATCCCTTGTTTGGATATCACATTTGTCTATTTCATTCATCCAATGATCCTCTAATGCAGGAGCATCCTTTCAGTTCCATATTATTTTATAAATGATATGTTATTATACTTTTTCCAATTTTTGTCTTATTGAAATTGTAATCAAAACATTGTAAAATTTGGAGTTGTATGTCACTTATCATGAAAGGAAGTTGATGGGTCCTCAATGTAACTAATAGTCATAGGTGAATATGAATAATCTTGAAGCAATTGGAAAGTTTTTATAACTTCCTAAAATGATTATAAAGGGCACAAAGCTTGTATCCAGTAGATAGTGTGGAAAAAGAGGGAATATATTGTATTAAGTTTGGAAAGAGAATCAAGCTCTCTAGCCGTTGATATCTAGAGAACCATTTGATGTATTAAGGAAGTTGAAGTTAATGTTGAGTTCATGTAGTGCATTATTTTGATGAATAATGTTTCCAAAATATTATCAGATCTTTCCCTCATGCATAGTCGACATTCTCTCATTTGGTATCTCAGGTGTCAACTTGACATTGCTCAATTGAATCTCTTGGTAGTTATTTCATCATAGTTTATGTTTCAAACCCATTAATATAATAATGTAGTTGGAAATATAATGTATTTATTTGTTTTTACCATCAAGAATTCAAAGTTTCAAAGTTATCAAGTTTATTATTCATTTCACTGGGGTTATTGAATCACATATTTCTAGGATTTGTTATCAATTTACAAAGACTGCTAATTCAACTAATGTTCATACCATGTATGTATTCTATGAATAATCCATATTAGTAAATTATATTGGGTTGAAGAATAATTCCAAATTGAGTTCTTGGTTTTCTTTGCACTCTTATTGGGTTTTATTCCTTTTATATGGTATCAAAATCATATCAATCTTATGATTTGAAAAGGTGTTGTATCTTGAGATTTGATGCTCTGAAGGCACAAACCATGAAAGCACAGACCACAATAAGAAGGTGATAGCCCATGAACAATATATGGAATCAAGTTTGATATGAATTACATTGGTACAAAAGATGAAAGATTCAATTTGGTCTCTAATCAAGTTTTTATGAAATTACTTCTATTGATATGATCAGGGGATGAGTATGATTTTGAATTTATAGGAAAGGTGATTCTCTGTTCAATTTTTAGTGAAAGGAATCAATGATTAAGTTGTGGACTATAATGGTTGTGCTATATTATTAAAGTATTTTATATTATTATGTGTGTATTAATAAAAAATGAGCCTCTAATATATGTTCAAAAAGAAATAGTAGTGTAGATTTGGAGATTGTGGAATGGTTGCTAGTTCTACTTGCATCATCCTCCAATGCATCTTCATGTATAAAATGGTTCCTTTCCAAATGCATGACCATCCCTATGTTGTCAAAATAAGGGCAATGGGAGTTTTACTCTTCTAAGGGATATTTATCCCATTTCGAATCGAAGGTCATGATGTCTTGATTTTGTTTGATCTCAAAAGAAATGGTAGTGATTGGCCACACCAATGTCTTCTTGTGTTATTTACTCACTCTATCATATGTAGATGTGATTTTCTTGGAAATATTCAACAAAAAGAGCCTATTTTATGGATATATCTAGAGCTTCTTTGGGTTAACCATGGTACCAGCTACCCTTAGGTAGGTGAATGTTTTAAATTGGATGTAGTAGGCATTGATCTCTATGATTCTAGCTACTGCCTCTACTGACATCCTTTTGACATAATCACCCTCTATGAATAAGATGAATGTGAATATAAAATTGTCTTTTACTATCTGATACTCTTTTCTTTGATCCAAGAGTTTCTTTTTTATCAACTGAGGATATATCACATAGGGCTAGGCATTAGCATCTCGCATGCTACCTCTTTTGTAAAGTCATAGGTAGTTATTTGTTCTAGCCACAAATAAGTACACAAAATATGATGTCATGTAGAATTTTTAGTTAGCCTTAATAGCTACTAGCTATTCATCTAGGTTATCTCTTAGCATTGTGGCCCAATCAATTGGTATGTTGGCCATTCAAATGGTTTCTATGAAATGGACCATCCAAATATGAAGATTTCTAGATGCCAGTAGGCTCATGACTCTACTTAAAAGCACAATGTAATATCCCATGTCATCCTTCATGTATCCCCAGGTCATGTCTACTTTGCTAACTCTATGACACATTGGGCTTCTATCAATCAAGAAAGATGATTGAATTATCTCTTTGACTTCCTTCTCATTTTCTTCATACCATCTTTTAGCCCCTTCATAAGAAATTTGTAAATACTGATTGGTTCTAGGAAAGTGGAACACTTTCTTGATGTTTTGAGGTCAAAGGTCTAGGACTATCTCACTTGTGAAACTCTTAATAAAATTTTCTTCTATGACAATTTTTCTACATGAACCATGATAAGTTCTAAAGACTTCATGGAAGTTAGATTTGACACTGCATGGACAAGCCCAAATCTGATTAGTGTTGATACCATTGTAGATCATTCTCTTAGCTTATTGCAAATGGTAAGGAAGGCATTCTAGTCAATGTGCCCAAGCTTGGTGTCTCTAATTTTAGAATGTCCATCTTAAAAGTGAGATTTCCTCAGTGTACCTTGGTATTTGAAAACAACTAGTTTAGGAGCTACCTTTTTAGCCATTGAAGATGCCATTTGATCTACACAAGAGAGTAGATATTAGTCCAAAAAGATAAAATTGAACCTAAAAACAAAGCCTAAAGGAAAAAAACCTAGCAAAAATACTCCAAAAATAATGAAAACTCAATTGAATCTCCCCTATAAGCCCTAATATGCAAAATAATACACCTCGAAAGGTATGCTAAGTACACATGTGCACCTTGATAGGGTGCACATGTTCACCTTGATGGGGTGTGCATGTGCCCACATTTATATGCCTTTAGTGCATTGAAAAGATGTGCATGTAAACACCTTGAGGAGGTACGCACATGCATACCTTTTCCTTAGGTTAATTTTTTTCTTAGTTTTGTTTGTGACAAAAATGTGCACACATGTGCACCTTTTATAACTTAAGGATTATTTTTAGGTTTTTCTAAGGTGAGAGAAGGTACACACATGTGCACCTTTAAGATGTACACATGTGCACACCTTCTGATGAGGCCTAACCTTTGATGTTTGTGTTTTCATTTTGGTAGAGGGAAGCACACAATGCAAGGTGCAGAGGTGTGATTACCTAGAGAGTAGAAGAAAAAGTGAATGAAGGAGAAGGGTATCAATTTTATATAGACCTGAACCCTATGGTGTGCACCCTCTAGAGATGTACACATGTGCATGTGCACATCTTTGAAGGGAGATAAGTGTGCACTTGCATACAAAGCACACTTGCACACCTAGACACAGTGCACATGTGCACTATTGCACATTTATGCACTAATACAATTAAAATCTTCCAATTTTTCCTAGTTCTGATACCCCACACTTCCTTGATTAGAGAAAAAGGCTTGACTTAGACTCCTAATGGGGTCCAAAAAATCTTAGCTGTTGGAGAAGGGGTCTGGTAGACAAAACATTTACTAGGGGGTCTGGTGTGCATTTTCAAACCACAACACAAAGCAAGGCTTGTATGCAAAAATTATGCTCAAGAAGAAGGTATTGATTATGGAGAAACATTTTCTCCTATTGCAAGACTAGAAGGTGTTATAATAGTACTTGCTTATGCAACACATAAAGGATTCAAAGTATATTTGATGGATGTAAAGTCAACTTTCTTGAATGGAATCCTAGAAGAAGAAGTCTAGATTGGGCGACCTAAAGGTTTCATAGATCCTACCAAAAGGAATAGGGTTTGTAGATTAAAAAAAGCTTTATATGGTGTCAAACAAGCCCCTAGAGCCTAGTATTCAAGATTGCATAGTTACTAGGTAAAAATTAGTTTTCAAAGAACAAATGACAACAAAAACCTATACATCAAGGAAGGATTAGAAAGAAAATATTACTGGCATAAATTTTTGTAGATGATATATTATTCACTAGACATGATGACTTATGTAAATCTTTTTCTAAGGAAATGAGTAAGGAATTTTAAATTTCAGTGTTTGGAGAGATCAAATTCTTTGTTTACCTACAAATTCAATAGAATAAGAATGACATCGACAACACTCAATCAAAGTATGTCAAGGAGATAGACTAGTTGGAACACCTATGTCTACTTGACATAGTGCAAGGCAGGAGAATCCCCAAAGGAGATTTCCTAGCCCCTAGCTATAGAACCACATGGAAAAAACACAACAACAAGGAGCAATAATGCAAGATCTGATACCAAACTACAACAATTTATTCATAAAAGATAATTGATTACATGCAATATGCCTAGCTATAAGGCCTTCCAGGTTAGGGGTAGATACAAATAGAAAATTACAAAATCAGTTCTACAAGATCCAACAAGATCCAACTTACAACCAATCTCAACTAGTCCAGATACACAACTGGATCAAAACACCAAGAAGAATCCACACTTGTACCTACAGGTCCACCAAGCGATCCTCTAGTTCTCAAGCCACAACCCTAGCTCTTCAAAATTTGCATATCTTCTGTCCAAAAAAATTTCCTCCCCAAAAGACTCAACAAGACCTTTATTTATACTCACCAAAATGGCTTACAGAACATTCTAGAACATTACATAACAGAAAGGCTAACACAAGATCCTATAATCAAATTCACGATCAAAATTAAATACGCAAGTTAGCTCCCACTAAGAACCAAAAATAGACAACTCGGCACCCACTGGATAACTCAACACCCACTAGGAAATTAGTACTTAGCATCAATTAAAAACAAGCACTTGGCATCACTTGGCATCAACTGGAAATTGGCACTTGACATCAACTAGAAATTGGCAACTTGGCATCACTCAAAATCAACTAGAAATTGGTGCTCAACATCAACTAGTAACTGGCAACTCGGCATCAATTGGAAACTGGTGCTTGACATCAATTAGAAATTGGAAACTCGGCATCACTCGACATCAACTAGAAACTGAATAGAATGGGTAGGATAACAAGGCAACCCTGGATGCTCCTGCATCAGACACCCTAGGTTCAAAAAGATGTTCTAATAGCTAGAAGAACATCTCCTACGATTCAAAACATAAATCCCAAATTGGTTCTTCACATACATATCCTCCAGATCTTCAACTTGTACACTCTTCCCCTTGTTCTTCTTCTACTTCTTCATATCCATCTAAGGTGTTCTATAGGTCTACTCTCCACACTAATCTCCAACCTTCTTAGAATCTACCAACTCCACTTGGCAGCCAATACTCAAGTTCCTCCTACCAAGCTCTTCATTTTGCAAAGGAATCAAGGCACACTTCTTGCCACCTTTCTCAATAGTAAACACATTCTTGACACAATCATGCACAACCCTGCAATCATACTACTAAGATCTACCAAGTAACACATGACAACTATTCATGTCCACAATATCACACAACACTTGATCCTTATACTGCCCAATCTAGAAATCAACAAGGCATTGCTCCGTCACTTCCAAAGCATGCTCACTTTGCAACTAACCTATCCTATAAGGATAAGGATGTATCATTCTCTTCAAACCAAGTTTTTGAACCATCTCTTCAGCAACAAGGTTATCAGTACTACCACCATCCACAATCAGCTTGCAAATTTTACCACCAAACTTACAATAAGTCCTAAACAAACTAGTCCTCTGACAAGAATCCAATGCCCTTTCACCAACCAGTACTCTCTGAGCCAACAAAGTTTCTCCTTGCTCAAGTTGACTATTTTGGACTTCAACCTTAGTCACAATAGCAACTATCCTACCAATCATACATTCAAAAGATCTATGCCCCTTTTGACCACACTGTAAATAGTTAGCTCTGAACCCACCTCCACCTATCCTTCTTGTCTATTCAACAAGTTTTCGTTCACCTTCTACTTTTGGTTTAGCTTGTGCTGACCTATCTTGCTTCTCCTTCCCTTGGGAACTACCTTGATTCTTCCTTTTTAGCTTCTCTTCTACTCTCAAAGCATACTGATAAGCATCCTCAACTAAAGAAATATTTAGCATACCAACCTCAGCCTGAATATTGAATCTCAAACCAATAATATATCGAGCTATGTTCTCTTTTGACAATTCTCTATGCCTAGACCGAATAGTCAACTTGTAGAACTCCTCTGTATAATCTTTCATAGTCATATCCTTTTGCTTCAGATTTTGCAACCTTTTAAACAACTCAAGTTCATAATCAGCAAGAATGAACTTAGCCTTCAATTTAGTCATCATCAATCTCCATCTAGTGATCTCCATTTCTTCTTCCTCTTCTCTGTCTCTTTGTAGTTCCTTCCACCAAAGAGCAGCATGTCCTTTCAACTTAGTTTATACCAACCTTACTCTGAGTGGATCCTCAATGTTCTCAAGCTCAAAGTAGTCTTCCAATTCACCAATCCAATCAATCAAGTCTTCAAGATTCAAAGTACCTAAGAAATTAGAAACCTCCATCTTATGTTTCAACTTCAATTGAGATTTGGGTCTAGCAAACTGACCAGCCCTAGTCCCAATAGGTCTCTCCACATGATCAATTCTATCCTCACTACTAGATCTAGCAATTTCAAAGTTTTCAGAAACTTCCTCATAACCATCTTTAGTACCCACATGCCTAGGTACACCACCTAAAGCACTCACAATTTTAGCAATCATGTCACTCTTCATCAATGCTATCTGAGATTTGAACTCTACTCTAACCTCCTCTATTTTAGATCTAAAATCTTCTATAACCTTTTCTAAGATCCTTTCTTCCACAACATCATCAATCTCCTTAGGATCTAATCTTTTTGGAGGCATCTTCCAAATTTAAAAACCCTTCAATGATCCATCTACACACTTAGGAACAACCTTGGCTCTGATACCACCTGACACAATGCAAGGAAGGAGAAACCCCAAAGGAGATGTCCTAGCCCCTAGCTATAAAACCACACAGTGGAAACATAACAACAAGGAGCAATGATGCAAGATCTGATATCAAACTACAATAATTTATTCATAAAAGATAACTGATTACATGCAATATGCCCAGTTTTAAGGCCTTCTAGGTTAGGGCCAGATACAAATAGCAAATTACAAAATCAGTTCTACAAGATCCAACAAGATCCAAATTACAACCAATCTCAGCTAGTCTAGATACACAACTAGATAAGAACACCAAGAAGAATCCACACTTGTCCCTATGGGTCCACCAAGCGATCCTCTAGTTCTCAAGCCATAGCCCTCGCTCTTCAAAATTCACATATCTTCTATCCAAAAAAACTTTTCTCCCTAAAAGACTCAACAAGACCTTTATTTATACTCGCCAAAATGGCTTACAGAACATTCTAGAGCATTACATAATAGAAAGGATGACACAAGATCCTATCATTAAATTCACAATCAAAATTAAATATGGAAGTCAGTTCCCACTAAGAACCAAAAATAGACAACTTATCACCCACTGGATAACTTGACACCCACTAGGAAACTGGAACTTGACATCAACTAAAAATAGGCACTCAACATCACTTGGCATCAACTAGAAATTGGCACTCGAAATCAACTAGAAATCAACATCTTGGCATCACTCGGCATCAACTAGAAAATGGTGCTTGGCATCAACTGGTAACTAGCAACTTGGCATCAACTGGAAATTGGCGCTCGACATCAACTAGAAATTGGCAACTCGGTATCACTCAGCATCAACTAGAAACTGAAAAAAATGAGCAGGATAACAAGGCAACCTTGGATGCTCCTACATCACTACTAGACATAAGATTCCCAAAAATGATGATTTCAAAGTGGTAGATTGGACTACATAAAGATCAATGATTGGAAAACTTCAGTATGTAGTGCACACAAGACCTGATATTGGATTAGCAGTTGGTATAATGGCAATATTTTCTACTAATCCAAAGGAAAATAATATGATGGCAATAAAAAGAATTATGAAGTATGTAAAAGGTACTAAAGGTTATGGTTTGTGGTACAAGAAAGGAGACAAGCTTGAATTAAAATCCTACACTAATGCTCATTGTGCAGGAAGTATTGATGATGGGAAAAACACTAGTGGTGGAGCATTCTTTCTTGGAAAGAGGCTAGTGTCTTGAAGTAGAAAGAAGAAGAAATACATCTCTCTATCTACAATACATGAAGAATAAGTTGCAAGAAATATCAGTTGTTCCAATATCATTTGGTTCAAACAACTGTTGTCAAGTATGAAGGAATAAATCAAGGATCCATCATTTATCCTCTATGATAACACCAGTGCAATTGACATTTCCAAGAATCATGTGATGCATACCAAAACAAAGAAAATTGTAATAAAATATCATTTTCTGAAAGAGCTAGTGAAAGAAAAAGAGGTGAGATTGGAATATGTGAATACAAAGGAAAAATTTGTAGACATATTCACTAAGCCATTACCTAAGGATGCATTCTTGTATCTAAGAGGTAAAACTAAGCATTTGAAGATCAGTCAAGGTTGATTTTGTTGGAAATATAAGAGGAGTAACTAAGAGGGGAGAGGTGAATTGGTTACTACTAAAATAAATATTCGATCCCTTAGATGTCAGTACAAGATACAATCTAAAAAACTGCTTACTGTTGATGCTCGGTAAACATACATAAAATGTCATAACTCAGTAATAATTGAACGTGCTCGATAAATTATTAACATAAAAAATTTAGATATTATCTATGATTACCATTACTTTTAATTTAGTTGTAAACACATAAAATAAAATAGCATGAACACATTTGACACTGGGATATAACATGGAAACCCAAATTGGAAAAAAAATCCAATTGCAACTAGTTACTATTTTCACTCTTCTAAAGAAAGCCCTGTTAGGAGCCAACCATATTGAAGGTTACAAAATACACTGTTAGGTGTGACCCTATTAAAGGATTTAATCACCCTATTAGGAGTGGACTTATCAGAGGTCTTGATACAATTCAATAGAAATGCCACCTTGTTAGAGGATTTACAAATAGTTGTTAAGCCAACTCTGTTAAGAGATTTAGATAACTGCTACAATGGTTAGAAACTAAAAATGAGATGACCTGATTTGAATGCAACTAAATTGCTGATTAGAGATCTCTGTTTTGGCTTGTACTTGATCCTTCCTGTTTGAATATATCTTTTTTGCTCCACAAGGATATTCTACTTATCCTTTAAATTCACTTCCTCTTCTCATCATTAAATCTCCAATAAAATCTTCATACTTGCACACTTTGAAACCACAATTTGACCTTATATATTTCATATTGTTAAGTTAGCTCAAATAAAACTTAGAATAATTAATTTTCATCACCTTGGTTGACTGAAATCAATAGGTAAATCAATTAAGTTTAATATGCCAAAATAAGAAATTTCTTTGTTAGCCAACCTAACTTAGTAGAAACTAACTCAGAAGTGATTTCTTGTGTTAACCAATAGAAGCTTGGTTAACACTAAAATACTCACAAAAATATTTTAGCAACCAAGTGAGCTCGGTTAGCACTGGTTCTATCCAACCTTCCTTCATTAACTGAGTGAGCTTGTTAATACTCATCTTTTGCATACTTTCCTTTGATGCTTGAGTGAACTTGGTAGACACTACCTTTTGAACTAGGCAACCATAGGAATGCTTGGTAGACATAGAAAAATATCCTCACTACTCGAGTGAGCTCGATATATACTAACTGATAATGATATGACATTTGTGTAACATCAAAGACAATACACAATTAATCAATTGTATCTAACAATCTCCCTCTTTGGCATTGATGGTAACATAACATGTAATAGCACAATGAAATTTTAGATTTGTTCTTGAGAAATCCATCTATTAATATGAGCTTTTATTTCACTAGATTCTTCCTCTATCTACAACAACTTTTGCCAAGTTTATTCACAATACTTTCTCCCTCTTACAAAAAACTTCTCCTTCTTTGGAAAAACTCCTCCCTCTTTTAGTTCCAAAAATTTCTCAGAGATACGATAGTAAACTTCTCCCTCTTTGACAACACATGCCAAAGGAAAAAATTCTATTAATATCAATGTACCTTAAGTACTAATTCATTGCAATATGCCCTTATCAATTCTGCACCAATTGATTGATCTTCAACTTAGCTCTTGTTGATGCATCACTAAACTTTATTTAGTGAACTTTAGATGGGGGAATGACCCCTAGCTTACTTCTTAGATACAAAAATGCATTCTTAGGTAATGTCTTGGTGAATATATATACAATCTATTCTTTTGTATTCACATATTTCGATCTAACTTCTTTATTCTACACCAGTTCTCTTAGGAAGTGATATTTTATTACAATGTGCCTTGTTTTGGTATGCATTACTGGATTCTTTGATATATTGATTGTACTAGTGTTATCACAGTATATGACTATTGGATCCTTGATCTCTATCTTCATTCCTTCTAATAATTGTTTGAACCAAACAATGTTAGAACAATTAACTAATGGTGTCACATATTTTGCCTCTACTATGGATTGAGATGTACAATTTTTCTTTTTGGTTGTCCAAGATACTAGTCTTTTACCAAGAAAGAATGCTCCACCACTATTGCTTTTTCTATCATCAATACTTCTTGCCCAATCAACATCAATAAATACATTCAAGTCCAAATTTCCTCCAAGTTTATACCATTAGCCATAGGCTTTAGTGCCTTTAAGATATCTCATGATTCTCTTGATTTCCACCATGTGATTTTCTTTAGGATTTACTGAGAATATTGCCACTATTCCAACTGCTAGAGCACTATCAGGCCTTGTATGTACTACATACTGCAATTTTTCAATCATTGATCTATATGTGGTCTAATCTACTTCTTTGGAATCATCATTTTTTGAAAGCTTATGTCTAGTAGACATAGGGGTTCCAACATATCTTGAATCTTCCATTCCAAACTTCTTTAGTATCTCCTTGATATACTTATATTGAGTGATGTAGATACCATTTTTGTTCTATTGTATCTACAATGCAACAAAGAATTTTATATCACCAAACATGTACATCTCAAATTCTTTACTCATTTCTTTTGAAAATGCTTTGCACAAGTCATCATTTCATGTAAATAGAGTATCATCAACAAATATCTTTGCCGACACAATCTTTTTATCTAGTCCTTCCTTGATATATAGACTACTATTATCATTTGTTCTTTGAAAGCCAATCTATACTAAGTAATTATGAAGTCTTTTATATCGAGGTCTAGGAGCTTTCTTGAGACCATATAATGCTTTGTGTAACTTACCAACCATGTCTATTTTGATAGGATCTACAAAACCTTTTGGTTGTTCAATGTAGACTTCATCAATAATTCCATTCAAGAATGTAGATTTGACATCCATTTGATATACTTTAAATCCTCTATGTGCTGCATATGCTAGTAAAGTTCTAAAACCTTCTAGTCTTGGTACATGAGAAAAAGTCTCACCATAATCAATACCTTCTTCTTAAGAACAACCTTTGCACACTGATCTTACTTTGTTTCTTGAAATCTTTCCATCTTCATTTAGCTTATTTTTGAATACCCACTTAGTGCCAGTTACATTCTTATCCTTGGGTCTAGGAATAAGATTCCAAGTTTTGTTCTTTTCTATCTATTCTATTTCTTCATTCATTTCTTCAATACAACTTTCATTTTCTAGAGCATCTTTAACATTTCTAAGTTCAAATTCAGCAAGTAAACATATACTTTTTAATTTTCTTCTTTTCATTGTTCCATCAAAGTTGTCTCCAATGATCTGATCAGGTGCATGATGCCTTCTGACATATTTGGCTAACATAGGTTCTTTAAGCTTTAAATGAGTTCCACTGTCTTCATTATGAAATTTAATTTCAAGCTTAGGTCCTTCTATTTGTGACTTGGGTTCATCAAACTCAGTTTGAAATAGCTTGGTAGCCTCTGCTTGTGACTTGGTTCCTTCAAGTTGTAACTTAGGTTGCATTGTCTACAACTCAGTAATAGTTGGGATTTTGGGGACTCAAGAGATGAAACTTCCTTTCTTTCAGATAGATTTGACAAGGTATCTGGTTCATAGTAAACAAATCATATGTAATCCTTTGGCTCCTTGTTGTTTTCTTCTTCACTCTTTTTTGCAAACTCATTAATTCTAACATGAGCACTTTCTATTATTTTATGAGTAGATAAATTCAAACATTTGTATATTTTACTTCTATAGGAGTATCCTAGAAATATGCCTTCATCACCTTTTACATGAAATTTTCCTTTTCTAGGTTCTTTCAAGATATAACATTTGTTGCCAAATACTTTCAAGTAACTTACATTAGGTTTTTAGCCATACCATAGTTGATAAGGATTTTGTTTGAATCTTTCTTCAATTTTATTCTATTCAAGGTATGAAATATAGTGCTGAAAGCTTCCTTCCAGTATTTGAAAGCAACATTATTTTCAATCATCAGGGTTCTTGCACAATCCACGATAGATCTATTTCTTCTTTCAGCTATACCATTCCGTTGTGGTGTACTAGGAGCTAATATTGTCTTTTAATTCCTCTTTCAATGCAGAAATTATTGAATTCATTAGAGATGAGTTCACCACCTCAATTTGATCTTAAGCATTTCAACCTTTTTCTAGTTTCTTTTTCTACTCTTGCTAGATATCACTTGAACTTTTGAAAGGTTTTTGATTTTTCTTTTAGATACATTACAGTCATCATTCTAGAATAGTCATCAACAAAAAGAATGAAAAAATTTTCTCCATTGTAATTCTCTATTCCAATAGGTCCATATAAGTCTATATGAACAATTTCTAAGAATTCTTATAACTAATAGTTTTTTCTTTTGAAACTAGTCCTTCTCATCTTACTAATTTGGCAATTCTTGCATAAACCCATATCGTGCTTCTTCAAACTAGGAATGTCTCTTAAATTTTTATGTTTTCTTATATTGACTAGATTATCAAAGTTTACATGACATAGCCTTTTTTACAATAACCATCTTTCTTATATTTGAGCAATGAAACATGAACAATCACTGAGATCAATATAAAATAGATTACCTTTTGTTTGCTTGCTAGATCCAACCAGATTTCCTTTTCTATCCAATAGTTTGTTCTTTCCATTCATGAATTCTACTTTGAATCCAATGTTATTCAACTATACCACACTCAGTAGATTATGCTTTAGTCCTTCAACCCAATAAGCATTGTAACATCTAAGTTCTTTATTCAATGAAATACATCCTTTTCCTTTTATGTTACAAGGTTCATTGTTTCCAAATCTGACACTAGCTCCATCATAATTTTCCATGTTCTCAAACTTTTTTTTCTCTCTAATCATTTGATTTGAATAGCCACTATCAATAATCCATATATCTTTTTTTATAACATGAGATATAAGTGTCTTCTTATCTTCTTCATCATCAAATTCATCTTTCACAATAATATATACCATTTCATCTTCACTTTTATTAGAATCTTTACCTATAAAACAATATTTCTTACCTTTGTCCTTGCAGTTCTTGTAGTTCTTGGAATCCTTTTTACCTTTGTGCTTATTTCTTTTCTTTTCATCTTTGATACACCTAGTAGCAATGTGACCAACTTCTTCACAGGAAAAGTAGATCAAAGGAACTTTATCTTTATACTTTCCTCTGCCTTTGGAATACTTTCTTGCAAGTAGGGCTTCAACAACTTCAAGATCACTATCTAAAATTTCTTCTAATTCTTCTTCTCCACTTCCTCATTGATTGGACTTTGATTTCTTAATCTTTTCTTTGAGTGAGAATTTAGCTTTAAAATTAGATTCAATAAATTTTGAACTAGGAACATAGTTATCAAAGTTATCTAATTCAAAAGCTATCAATATTCCAACTAGAGCATCCAAAGATATTTTATTATTTGGATCACATCTCATCTCTTGAATAGTAGATACTCTAATTGAATAGATAGGAAGAAGAGTTCTGAGTACCTTGCTTATAACTATTTTCTCTTCCATGTCTCCTCCAAATGCTTTGATTACACTTACACTTGCTTTGATTCTTTCCACATATTTTGAAATGTTCTCATCTTCTCTCATTTGCACCTGATCAAAATTACCTCTAAGACTTTTAGCCTTAGCTCTTCTTCCATTATCATCTCCTCCATATGTGTATTGTAGTTTGATCCACATATCATAAGCTATCTTGCAGTCTTTGACTTCATCAAATTCAGCATAACTAAGAGTAGATGCAATATAAATTATCATGATGTTATGATTTTTCTTTTCAGCAATAGCTTCAATAAATAATGTTCCAGTGAGAATCTTGCATTTAGTATCAAGATATTTGCATCCTAAGTCATTGACGGTAGTGAAGTGTAACCTCATAAGTCTTTGTCATGCTGTAAAATTGTCTTTGTTTAGCTTGGGATTCTCTCTTTTGTAAGACATCCTGATCTTTGACTTAAGTCCTTAAAACCTTCTCTACAAACATCAAAAGCTCTGATACCAATTGTTGGAAATATAAGAGAATTAAATAAGAGGGGAGGGTTGAATTAGTTACTACTAAAATAAATCATAGATCCCTTAGATGTTAGTACAAGTATACAAACTAAAAAATTGCTTACAATAGGTGCTCGATAAACATACATAAAATGTTGTAACTTTCTTGGTAAATGATTAACATACAAACTTTAGATGCTATCTATGATTACTATTACTTTTAACTTAGTTACAAACACATAAAAGAAAATAGCATGAACCCATTCGACACCCAAATTTATACTGGAAACCCAATTTGTGAAAAACCACCAATTGCATCTAGTTACTATTTTCACTCTTTTGAAGTGAACCTTGTTGGGAGCCAACCCTATTAAATGTTACAAAAAACACTATTAGGTGTTACCCTATTAAAGGATTTAATCACCTTGTTAGGAGTGGCCTTGTTAGAGGTCTTGAGACAATTCAATAGAACTGCCACCTTGTTAGGGGATTTTCAAATAGCTATTAAGCCAACTCTGTTAAGAGATTTAGATCACTGATACAATGGTTAGAAAGTGACAATGAGATGATCTAATTTTAATGCAACTAAATTGCTGATTATAGATCTCTGTTTTGGCTTGTACTTGATCCTTCCTGATCAAATGTATCTTTTTTTCTCCATAAGGATATTTTTCTTATCCTTCAAATTCACTTCTTCTTCTCATCATTAAATCTTCAATAACATCTTCATACTTTTACACTTTGAAACCAAAATTGAACTTATACAAATATATCTTTCATATTTTCATGTTAGCTCAATTGAAAAATTAATCTTAATTGATTTACCTAAATTCTTCATTAGCTAACCCAACTTAGTAGAAACTAACTCTAAAGTGATGTCCTATGTTAACCAATAGAAGCTTAGTTAACACTGCAAAACTCACAAAAATCTTTTGGTAACCAAGTGAGCTTAGTTAGCACTAGTTCCATCCAACTTTCCTTCATTAACTTAGTGAGCTCAGTTAATACTCATCTTTTGCATACTTTCCTTTAATGCCCAAGTGAACTTGGTAGACACTGACTTCTGAACTAGGCAACCACAAGAATGCTCGGTACACACAAAAAACTATCTTCACTATCCAAGTGAGATTGGAATATACTAACTGATAATGATATAATACATGTGTAACATCAAAGACAATACATAATTAATCAATTGTATCCAACATATGCAGTATTGTCAAAAATGATTGCATATGAATCAGTAGATTAGGTACATGAAAGATCCATTGAAAGTTGTCTTTGGCATGAGATGTCAAAGAGGAAGAGTTTTCTATCATACATTTAAGAAATTTTATTAGTAAAGAGAGAGAGTTTTCTATCATAGGGAGAAATTGCAGTCAAAGGAATTGTTCTAGAAGAAGAGATTGATGTTAGAGGGAGTTCTCATTGATAGATGGAGTTATCATGGATGTGAATTAGAATCAAACTAAGGATATTATCCTTATATTTTTCTCTAAAATTTTGTTGTACTATGACATGTTGTGTTACCATCAATGCCAAAGAGAGAGATTATTGAAAACAATTATTCAATTGTATGTTATCTTTGATATTACACAAAATGTCAAGCCTTATCAAGAAAGTCAGTAATTGCCAAGCTCACTTGGGCATTACAGATAGTTTTTAGTTTATTCCAAGAGTTTTGATTATAACCAAGTTTAGAGTTAGTATCTACTGAGATCACTCAGACATCAAAGGTGGATCCTATATTAATTGAGTTCACTTGGTTACCAAATGAAAGTTAGCATGGATCCTATGTTGACTGAGTTCACCAGGTTACCAAAGGAAATTTAGCATGGACACTGTGCTGAACAAGTTTAGTTGGTTACTAGAGGAAATTTAGTTTAGAATTAGTGTTGACTAATTTGGTTTGGTTAACAAAGAGTTTCTCTGAGTTGATCAAGTACTCAATTCTATAGTAGCCAACTGACAACATATTGAATTTGGTTAATGCTAGTTGATTTAAGAGATGTTAATTATTTAATTAAAAATGTATTCAAGATGAATTGACAAAGTAATTCATACAAGTATAAGGTCAACTTGAGGATTGAAGTGTTTGAAAAATGGAATAGAAGAAGAAAAATTAAGGAAGTGAATTATAAGGATACTTGTAAGAAGATAGAGTATCAAAGTTAACCAAACTACAAAGAAGATTATGATCAAGGAGGATCAAGTAATCAAGAGAGAACAAAGATCTAAATCAATGCACCAAAAATTGGGTCAAATCATTGTTACTCTCTAATAATTATAGCTGTGAATCAAATCTCCTAATAGAGTTAGCCTAAATACTATTTGAAAAATGCTCTAACAAGGTAGAATTTCTAGATTGAAGTCTCTAAAGACCTCTAACAAGGCCACTCCTAATAGGGTTAGCTAAATCCATTCATAGGGTCACACCTAATAGTGTGTTTTTTAAACTTTAATTAGGTTGGCTCCTAAAAGGGCTCACTTCAGAAGAGTAAAAAATAGTAACTAGATGCAATTGGTGGTTTCCTGAGTTAGGTTTCCACATTAAATCTTGGTATCTCATGTTTTGATGTTATTTTCTTTATGTTTCTATAATTAGGTTAATTAAGGTTAATCACATTTAAATATCTTAAGATCTGCACATTCAGTCATGACAGAGTGACAATAATAATTTCAGTGTTAACCGAGTTACAACAGGTTTTTGTTTTACGAATTGTATTGACATTTTAAGGGACTTGGATTTGTTTTTGTGGTAACTGATTCGCCCTCACCTCTTAGTTACTCCTTTACATTTCCAATAGTTGGTATCACTCTTGATTGGCATGCGTGTTAGCCATGGGTGATTTTCTTATCTAGTTGTGGTCGGGTCATTACCTCCATAAACACAATGAGAGTGAGCTTGTGGTTACTACATGGTTGAGAGGCATAGCTATCTAACCACTACTAGGAACTAGTGTATAGAGATAGTCTACTTCTTGTTTGAGGCCAATGTTGGATGTTTACATGGGTTTTTGGTATATCAAGATTATATTTCCTTGTGATTTGTGCTTTACTTTGGATGCATTGATATTATTTTTTAGATGATTCTTAGCATTTTTACTTGATTTATTCCTTGTCATGATATTAGATATTATTTCTTAGATGATTTTTATTACCATTGTTATGTATTAGCAATGTTATTGGTAGATTATCATGTTAGATGTACTTGTTCATGTGATGTTATTGATGGTTTATTGGTAATAAAGTTTTCATAAGAATACATGAATGATCTTTTTAGAAAGTAGATATTTTATGCTCAAGGGTATGGTTAGGGCCCTTGAGGCTTCATTATGCCATTATGATAAGGAGGAAACAAGCATGATTATTTTAGTTTTGTTGCATCTTATGCTTCTTCTTTCCTTTCATTATAGTGTTTTTTATGTACATGCTTTACTTTGAGGATGTTGACTATCATAGATTAGAGTACCATGACTTGATGTGAGGTATTTTGATCCTCCCTATTCTTATTAATTCTCTCGAGTGTTTTCTACTTGAGTTTGGTGGTTCTAGTATTTTAAATGTGATGCTTTCATCTTTCCATGTTTTCTTTTATGCATTTTAGGGTGGTTTTCCTTCTGATGTCACATGGGAGAGAAATATCTTGCGCAACAGTGAAATATATCACACAAAAAAAGTAAACTATTACCTAGAAAATAAAAGTCTCACTTGAACCTTTTTTGTCTTATGCAATCTTGGAAAGGTATCTCATCTGAGTCATGGGGAACGCTCACATAGGAGCTAATCTTGACACGCGTGATCTTTTAGTCAATTTTGTCATATGGAAAATAGGGAGTATTTTTCACACACTTTGAGATAATTCTAAATGTACTTTTGGATACCCTTTTGGGAGTTCTCACTCCTTAAACGTTGACAATTTTCTTATGGGATATTTAGGTTGAAAATGTCATGAAATTTCTTTATTAAAATGTTTTAGCTTTGTAAATGAACTTGTAGGATTAAATTATGGAGGATATTTGGATTTTGGATTTTAAATGAATGTTAGTTATAATGTTATATTATATCTTGAGACGAACCTTGTATGATTAATTAATGTAGATTGAATGAATGTGTTAGTAAGTGATGAATGCTTGGGGATATTGGGTTAGATGAGCTATTACGTCTTTCTGTTGCAATCTCTTTTATGTTTGTTGTTGCATGTATCTATGCTTTATTCAAAAAAAAGTTCATCTTTGTTTGTATTTATTTTTCCAAGGATCTCTATGTAGGGCATTACATGTTGAGTTAGTAGAGAATATATAGAGAAAATGATAGTTATTATGAAGATACCCTTAGTTATGAGCATCACTGAGGCTATGAATTCAAAATGTGAAGTTTATCCTATGCATTCAAGCATAAGATATAATGTAGGAGCTCTATGAGAACTACCATTGAGAGTAATATTGAATGAAGATATCAATATTTTTATTCATAACAAAATTGTAATGTTGGGTAATGAAGGAATTGAAGAAATGTACAACAAAGAACTGTGTGTAGATGGAGTATTGAAAGATAGTTACTACACCTTAAAGTTCAAGGTCTTAGAGACATGGTGCATATTCCTAAAGTATTTTATATGAATTTATTAAGATATTTATTGAGATAAGTACATGATAGGTGACTCTGGCTTGATGAAGAAAAAACAATAAATATTACCAAGGAGATTGTTCATAAGGTCATAGGGTTATTAGTACAAGCAGAAGAATTTCCTCTACAAGTTAGAAACATGAATGAGATGAGACAAATAACCAAGAAAACATCCAACAAATTGGCTATGATGGTGGATAAAGTTAAACACAAAGGAACAAGGTTTGCAACAATGATAATTGGGTACAACATATATTAGTCCAACCATCCCAACAATGTGTCTAGGATAAAAATTTTGATTGTACATGAGATTTATAGTAAGGATAAATCTTACAACTTATTAGGTATAGTTGTCAATTAGTTAAATTTAAATATGGAACATTTGAAGGAGTGATAACAAAACATTAAGTATGGCTCTTTACTTATATGTATTCATTTGTATGTTAAGAAAATTTTCCCCAGTGTAGAAGAAGTAGTATGGAATGAAAATAGACCTATAATTTATCAAATTAATGAGTACATTGATATTGAGAAAATTAACAAGTATGTTGAGAAATTAGGAGGATAATTCAAGATGAATATGTAGAGCTATTTAAAGGAGTTTCAACTCAGAATGCACAAGTGCTATTAGATTCCAACATTCATAGTGGAAAGGTATAGAGACACTTTTTGTTTTATTGCCAATGCTGAAAATTACAA
This sequence comes from Cupressus sempervirens, assembly GCA_028749045.1. Taxonomy (NCBI): domain Eukaryota; kingdom Viridiplantae; phylum Streptophyta; class Pinopsida; order Cupressales; family Cupressaceae; genus Cupressus; species Cupressus sempervirens. The sequence goes on along the minus strand of CM053790.1, from coordinate 633,196,426 downwards.
GATTTAGCTAGTAGAAATCATAACCTATTGGGTTCCATTCTTGGATAACTAATTTCATAGACAAGCAAGAAGCAAAACTGCATTTCCCAATCAACAGTTGAAGGTGAGTATGTGGCAACAAAAATGACTTATTCAAATATCATATGGATCAAGCAATTGTTGGAATGAATGAAGGAAGAGATCATAGACCTAATGGGTTTCTATTTTGATAAAAGAAGTGTTATTAACATATCAAAGAATCCTATAATGCACATGAAGAAAAAGCATATTGCTATCAATTATCATTACTTGAGAGAGCTAGTTCGAGACAAAGAAGTTAAATTAGAGTATGTGAATGCTAAAGAGAAAAATTACTAGAATATTCACAAAAGCTTTACCTAAGGATTCTCATGAATATATTAGAGGTAAACTATGGGTGATTCACTTATATATAGATACATAAGAAAAGATGGTTCTTTGCATCAAACCAAATGTGCTAATCAAACTATCTTATAAATTGTTGAATAGAGTTATACTTTAGGAGTTGCCTAAAGTAGTAGTGAGAAACAAGAACAAAATGATGGATCAATCATATAGAGATGAAAAATGAAGAATTCATAATTGAGATAAAGGTGTCTACATGAAAAGATGCATGAATTGATATGACTTTGGCATTGTAGTTGAAGAGGGAGAGATTATCTAATTACCATAAGAAAGAAAGAGAGGTTATCGAGTAGAGAAATACTATCAAGATGGAGAAAATGAAAGAGAGAGATAATGATGCAAGTGGAAGAACTTACTAAGAGAGAGTTCATAAGTTTTATTTGAGGTATTTCCAGACCTAATATGATAGAAAAAGCTTATGTATTTCACATCATATTTACAAATATGAGAATCAAAATGAAACTAAGGATATTAATGAATGTATGATACATTAAAGGTGTTTCTCAAGATCGTAGTTTTTTTGAATTGCATGGTAACTCAAGGTGCTTCCATCAATGCCAATTAAGAGGGAGATTGTTGGAAACTGTAATTGGAATAGTTGTTATGTTCTCATTGATTTCAAACCTATTGGTGAGATAATTTTCTATCTAATTTGAGTATCATATCTATTTGATTGATGAAAATGATTTGAAGTTGTTCAGAACAAAAGTATATAGAGGAAAGGTTGAGTTATGAAGAGGAAACAATAAATGGACACTTTATTAGTTAGACCTTGATAGGATAAAGTAAATGTTTAAATCATGTTGCAAAATGTCATGCCCAAAATATAAGGGCAAAAACACACACAATTTTTTTTTTTTTTTTTTTTAGAATTATGATTCAAAAGATAATATGGTGGACAAAAAGGTCAAAGTTTTAATCTATGATGGAACTAATTAACTAGTCTCTTTTATTAACTTAATATTTTGATCGACATTAAAATTTAAGTCATTTAACATTAAGAGAATTTAAACTCTAAAGGATCAGTTAAATTTAACAATTCAACCCATACAACTACATTTTAAAGACCTTAATCCAAAATCTAATCTCACTTAAGGTATACACACACAATAGAAGTAAACTTGTTATCGGTTATACTATCTACATTTTAATTTATAATATCCTCCAACATACCTATAACAATCTTATTTATTAATTTATCCCTTATAATTAAAATTGAAGACTAAAATCAATTTAATAATCTATAAGTTAGTCTAAACTTTATTTAAAACTATTACCCAATTTAAGTTCAGCATTTAAAATGCAAATATTGAGATTAATCTAATTTAACTCCCAATATTATAAAACTAGTTAATATAACGCTAAATTTATTTTAATTATAATACTCTAATTCCAAATTAACACCTTTAAATTAGAACTACTTTAATATTCAAACAACAACCACACTAATATATATACTAACATCTAAACTAACATTCTACTAAGCTATCCTAAAAGTAAATACTACTAACACTAACAACTTATACTAATAAAAAGAATAATATTGAACTATTAATCAAATGTCTACCTTTTAATTTAAAAATTATCTCCAACATTCTTATAACAATCCTAATTGATATTAGTCTATCATTTATAATTAAATTTGAAAACTAAGATTAATTCAAATAAATGTGTAAGTTAAACTAAACTCTATCCAAAACTATTATAATTTTAGTCCAATATTAAGATTTAATCTGTCCAATCCATAATAATATAAAACTAAATAATATCCTAGAATCAAAATCAACTTATAACAAGAGGTAACTAAAAAAAATAAACTAACTAATTTAGAACTAACTCTATAACACAACTTAGAAACACTAACTAACTTAATACTATCCTAAGTTAACACTAACTTAGAATACTAACTATTTTCTAATGAAAAAAGTTAGCTACTGATCTTACCCTTTTAATAATACTAATCTAACAATAAAATCTACTAACTATACTCTAATGATACAAACAATAACTACTAATCTAATTATAATTTAGAGCTAAGCTTATTTAAAACTATTGTGAAACTAATCTTATTTAAAACAACTAATTTCTATCTAACCTAGTCTACACCCAAACTATACTAAGAACTATGCCTATACTAAGGAAGATGATATAACATTTCTCACACACCCACTAACTAACCTAAGCCATCCCTTATGCAAGTGAGACTGTCCACTAAGGACAGTGCACTGCCCCATGTACCTGATGGCTGATGCAAGTCTGGCAACACTATCCCACTCTGCCCATGATGCGTGAGGGATGAGGGTAGTCTAATGCCAACACATGACAAGGAATATGGGTGGGTGGATTAAAGTTTAGGCAAGGATTTTTGTTAAATGCCATTCCTCCTTGCACCCCATATTGACATGACCACTGTACTGCGTATAGGTGGTGAGGGGGGGGGGATTGTTAAGTCAAAACCCATACAAGGGAAAAGTTATACGTGGGTGGGATATTATGCTCCAGTTTAATATTTTTTTTTTGTTGAAAACATCAAACTCTTCCTTGCCCTCCCCATGCGATATGACCTCTGTACTTGCTATAGACGGTTGAAAAAATAAATGATTATGATTGGCATTGAAATGGTAAGGTAAGAATGGGGGGGAAAGTTAGTAAGGGTAGTAAAGACATAAAGTTTATTAGGTGGGTCATATGGGAAGGAGGGAAGGGGGGTAAAAATCTAGCATATAATATTACTTAAAACAATTTTATTTACCTTTATATATATGAGATTTGAATAAAGTTTATTTGTTGAAGAATCAAGATAGGAATATTCTCTGTGGCCAAAAGACTTAATTTGCATTTCTCCATACAATTTCCAGAGAGTGGTTTTACTCCTGGGGATGCATTTTTTTTTTTTAAGCCAAATTTTACCAAGTGTTGATATATTTTGCTATATACTTTTATGTTTTGTAATTCATCAAATAGCAAGGTATATGAACCTTTTCCTTTGAATTCAAGGGGATGCAAGATTTCATAATCTTATTTAATTTTGTCACTAATATAATTTAACAAGGAGAGGAATGAATTTGTGATCACAATGTATGATTTTGATTACATTTTATACTTAGACATCAATTTGGAAACTTCAACATAACAAATTGCATTCCATTAACATAATTGAAAACTTGAAAATCCATAAGTCAAAGACATTATCTATCATTCTATTTTCTCACATACATATGCCAAAATTTGAAATCACATGAGAGCATTGCAAGGAGAATTTCTTAATCTTTTCCTTTCTCTATTATTCATCCTGGTTCAAGGCTCCCTCTAGAAAGAACTAGTAAGAAAACCTGATGTCTTTGCCAATACATCAAAATTCAAATATATTTTACATAATATTACAATTCAAAAGAAATATCCTCAAAATCCTTCACAAGTACTCTCTTCCAATACCTTCAAAACTTCAAGGAAACACAATGAGAAAACAAGAGCTGACTTGGTGAATCATCACAACATCAAGAACAATACAAGCATGCACCCTAACCCAATTTTGCACAATAGGTCCAAACATAAAACTTGACTAGAGGGGAGGTGGATTTTCTCAATGGGAGACGTCAATCACCATGCCATAACATAGCCCTTTTGAGGCTAAAACTTCAAGAACTTCCATTCTTCTACAAGGCCCTTTTGAGGCTAATACAACAAGGATTTTCATTCCTTTTTCCATGTTCAAGAATTCACAATATCAAACAAGGCATGTGATGACAAGTAGGAGCCCATACACCCTACCCTCTTTCCCTCCTCTCACCATGAGAGGAGACTCTACACCATTGAGGTCCAACTAAGGTCCTACCCTCGTACATGGTCACTTCTTCCCTATCCAAGGGTGAGTAATGCCAAAACAATCCCCATGGAATCCCCTAAAAAACAAATCATCAAGACATGCATACGAATGCATCAAGAAAAACAAAATCCCTCCAAATACATCCCAACACACAAGCAAGCAAAAATAAGAACAAAAAAATACTTTATGCAAGATTCAAGCATGAAAAACATGAAGAAAAAAATGAAAAGAGTGAAGAACTCCTACCTTTACCAAAAGAGTTATGGCAAAAATGGTAGTTTGAGAAGAGCTTTTTCTTTTCTTCCTTCAATCTTCCAACTTTCTCCAAATCTAGAGATTGGGTAACAACCCCAAAACTAGTCCCAAAATGCCTCTAAGTATCATCCCTTAACTCAAATAGACTTCAAATAACTCAAGATGGATTTTGGGTCACCAACTCATGTAGATGACAATCAATTTTCGTAATCCATAAAAAATAGAGCTTTTGAGTGACCCTAAAAGTCAAACTAAGAGGCTAAGGGGGTGGAAAGTACTCCCCACCCATACCCTTACCCCTAGGGCACTTAAATTTAATGATTTTAAGCCTTAAAGACTTAATAGGAACAAATAAAAGCAAGGAGAATAATAAAGTCAAATAACAACCTTTTAAAGATAGACAATGCAAGGATAGCACATTTAAACAAGGGGTTCAATTCTATCTTTCCTTTAGGTTTCTTGGCTACATGTCCTGCACACTCATTGCACACATTAGTAGGTTCAAGAAATCAAATGCATTATGTAATTTACGTATAAGAAAAATCATATAAATTAAAACATCCATTTTTCTAATGGTCAATTATTTATCTAATTCTACACATATTTTTGACCATTAGAATTGCATAATTAAAATATTAGTTTTGCATTCATTTACTTTATCATCATACATGTTCATAAAACATTAAATGACGAAATCAAATATCTAAAAGTAAAGCACCACACATCATAAATATCATAATAATGTTCAGTGCATCAAATAATGTTTTGATATATTGAGTCATGAGTATCAAAATAATAATGTATCATTGATGCTAGGATGGGTCGGGGCAAGGCCTCACACGAAAGGAGAAGATAGTAATGCTCAAGCCTTGAAGGTGTGATCAAAGATAAATCAACTACATAGGCTTGACCAAGCAATAGAGTAGAACATAAATTAATTTGAAGTATATGCCAAGTGATGCTAGTGTTAACTGAATGCTAGAACAAGCCAAGCAGAATTAGTGTTGACTAAATGTACCAAGCAATAAATTTAGCAGTGATTGAGTACCCCAATGATGATTGAGTGTCAGAGCACAATGTTGGTCAAGGAACTATATTTTAATAGTTAAGGAGAAATCTTAACTTCCAGTTGACTAAGTTGATTTTTTCAAATATGGAAAGCATGTTAAACATAAGAATTGATGAGTTTGATCATTAAATACTAGGAGAGGATTGGGTAAATGACCTAAGGAATGAATACCAAAAGAAGTTTCTAGAAAATAAGAGGATGAATACAATGATAATTAGATACATTGTATGTGAAGGATCTAATTATAAACCCTAAGATCGACAATGATGTTTAAGTACCAAAAGATCATAATTACCTATTTAAGGATGGACATGGGAAAACTTTCAATGAGTGTAGAGAGTCTATATGTGTGAAAGAGTTCTAGAAAGTTGGAGTAGTCATTTATGTTATTGGCTAACAAATGTAAGGAGAAGATTGAGAAGAGTTCAGAAGAGGTGAAAAGTGATTTCTTGAAGGATTGCCTAGTAGATCAAAGATTGAGATGACAATAGAGACTAGAAAATAAATCATTTTATGAGCTAAATTGAGATTTATACATGCAAATTGAATTACACTTAACTGATTGAAACCTATTGTTACTTTCTAACCATTGTAAAAAGTATTTAAAATCCTCTAATCAAGGTTGACTTAACTGTCATATTTAAATACTCTAATAGGGTGACATTCTAATGGAATATTCTAAACATGATGATTAAATCCTTTAACAAGGTCACATTTAATAGTCTGTTTTGTAACCTTTAATAAGGTTGGATCCTAATAGAGCTTACTTTAGAAGAGTGAAAATTAGTGACATGTTGCTAGTGGTTTTTCCCAAACAAGGTTTCCATCTCAAATCCTAGTGTTAAACTTGTGTGGATGTTGTTTATGGCATTTTACTAATCAATGTTTACATTCTACAAGCCTATTATATTTAGGATAGTGGACAACTATTTGATGTTATGAAAAGATGATAGTAAAGGTTGAGCTATGGAATGGTAAGATCTGAAGTTGTTTAAGTGATTATTTTTTCAATTGGTACATCTGAACCTTGGATAAATGATTCACCCCCCATCTTAGTTATTCTAAATATTCTAAAATAGAATGGAGGCTACATAAAATATAAATAAAAATCACCAAAAATAATATTGTATTATTTTTTTACCCTAGTCTAGATTGATGATTTTTATATACATATATCCTTAATGAATTTGCAATTAATTTAGATAACTTAGATGCAAACATCAAGAATATGATGAACTCTTCTGAGATGTTATAGAAGGGATATTGTGTCACACCCCCTTTTACCATGTTGGCAAACTACTCTATTGCCAAAATGTTAAAATAAAAAATACATCCGAAAAATAAAGAATAATATTACATTAGATAAATGAAGATATAGAGATAGAAAATAATATAAGAGATCTCTTATTATAAAGGAAGAAGGATAAAAAAGGGAGGGTACAAATAGTGTCATTGTCAAATGAAATCCTACTGAAGTCTGTTAGATTGGCTTCTAATGGCTCAAAAAAATAGTAGAATATCTAACCTATGTAATAATGATATATGTGCAAGGAAAATGAATCACAACACGGTAGAATATGTTATGAAGACTTAAAATACAAGAATATACGAAACCATAATGGAGAAGCACAAGATACTCACTAGTTATTGGTTTTCATCCATTTTAAGATTTTAATTTCCAAAGAGCTTCAACTAAAGCAACAAGAGAGGTAATGGTATGATGCAGGAGCATCCAGTGGTGTAAGGGCAATCCTATATCACCCAAAAATATGCTTAGAAATAGTTTCTATTTAATGTGTTTTCATTTTTGGATACCCATTTGGGTCAAATAAAGGTTCCAACTCTCATAGTTCCACTATTAGAGTTCTAGGTTAGGGTTTTAAAGCACCTTGGGATATGTGTAAATGCCAAAAAAGTAGGACTATGTAATTAAGCCATAATTATGATGAGTTAGAGGTTGTAAATTGGAGGGAAGGTTATACTTGTAATTTAAAGTACTCCAGAAAAAGAATCAAGTCAAAAGGCTTCATGGTTAGAAAGTTATTGCAATTTTTCAATTCCTAGAGACTTCCTAAGAGTGCTTCAAAGTTAGATATGGGGCACTAAATAGCCTTGTACAAGGCCAAAAAATGGGGGATGAGAAAAGATATCCATAGGGCTATAGAGAACCTCAAGAGCTTTCTAGAAATGTAAATAGTTCATTAATCGAAGTTACGGTTCAAAAGTTATGCCTCCCAGAAGTTGGACTACCATTTTTGGATTCTTCTAATTTTACACCAACTTCTAGTGTGATTTATGGAACCTTTTATTTTGGTAGTGGATGCCAACTGGCATATTCTACAATGTATTCATAACCCTAAACTATCTGGGGCTTATTTAAGAACATTTCTAGCATTGTAAAGGAAGCTCTTAGTGGAGTTAGAGAGAAGGTACTATGTGGAGGATTTCTTTCTCCAGAATCATATTGTTGTAAGCCCATAGAGAATTTTCCATTGATAATAATATTTCTCTTTTCCTATGTGTTCATTCTGGTCTTTGGATGTGTCTCCATCATGGTAATAGAGATTATTTAAAAATCATGCATATATTTTTGAATTACAGAGCTGCAAGGTTATTTTATCAAGGCTTTTCCATGATATTCAAATGAATAGTTATTTTCAAGGCTCAAAGTTTCATTCTTAAAAAGGGATCATTAGGTTAATTTTAGTTACAAATTGACACATTATAGTTAAATGTCAAAATCAAGATCCCACCACATAAGGCATGGTCAACAAATATAATATGATTTTTTTAGCAAATTTCAATGGATGTTATTATTAGATGCTAAGTTCAAGACAAAACAATCTGATTCAAATTGGAGAAACAATTAGTGGAGTCTAGAGATTAGGACTTAATATCAGCTTCAACATTTGATAAATAGTTCAAACTTAGATCATTAGTGAAGGTTTAGGGAAATCCATAACATACATATTAAGTTGGAGGTAAAGTCAAACATAGAAATACTCATAAAATGAATTAAAGGAATGAACATCAAATCAAGTGCTAAACAATACATGAAATTGGGCTTGCACAATTATGCATAAAAAATTATGATGTTACATGTTGAGTTTCAACTTCATTAACATATGTTTTGAAAAGAAATAATCTTGCAAAGTAGTTTTCCATTTTTATCTAAACATTTAAATTGATGAAAATAATCAATTGCTCAACATTTCTCTCATAATTAAATAACATTAGATTATAATATTTGATATAAGAAATACATTTTAAACCAAATTATGTAATTATGCAATGTATTTTTTCAATATATCTAAAATCTAAATTGACCAAAACAAAAAATCATTCAATACTTTTTTTCTATATTTTAAATAACATTAAATTACAAGAGTTTATATTGTGCAGGTATATTTTTTAACCAAATTATGTAATCATACCATACAAACTTCACTTTATCTATAATCTAAATTGATCAAAATAATAAATCATTCAACATTTCTAAAATAATTTAAATAACATTGTATTACTAATAGTTGATATGACCATTTCTGGTTCAAATCAAGAAATGAAATACATTTAGAAAAAGAGGAAATGTGTTTATTTTATCATGTAGAGGGTGAATAAAAGGTTTTCTTTTTCTTTTTTCTTTTGAAGTAGTTTATTAAGGTTAGAAATGTGTTTTTCCTTTGATCATAGTATTCCTTTCCACACATTGATATACATTTTCTAATGCATTAATATCTTATTGTATGTATTTATACCCTTTAGAAGTATTGAAAATAATGTGTGATTCAAGAAAAAAAAGGTATCTAATGTGTGTGTATCATATCCCTTGATCAAAATCTAAGATTAATTTAACATTTTTTTTACATACATGCAGAGTGAGTGAAATCTACAATATGAAAAGTTGTGTGTAATGATACTAGAAATATTAATTTCTACTCCTAGAATTAATTTATTCAATTTCATCATTAGATTTTCTAGAAGTTTAGGTTTAGGTATTTTGGTTGTGTTAGCTATAGTAATTTTTAGAACTATGTAAATATTTGTCTTGTCAGCTAATGTTAGATATTTCTAGAATAATGTAAACTTTCCTATAAAAAAGGGACACTATGTATTCATTTCTATCATCATTGTGGATAAAATAAAATCAAGTTTTATTGTGCCACAACACATTGTGTTTTGTGCTTTATTTTATTATGTCTTTGTGCATCTAGCAAATTGGTATGGGAGCTAGTTAAAAAGTGGATTTTGAAGGATTGTGCATAAGGAGGATTGCCATCGAAAAGGGGATACGAAGTCATATAAATATTTTTATTGTGAGGGTGTTATTAACATTTGAAAGTATCTTGTTTCCTTATTTAAGGTTTGGTAGATATGTGTATTTTTTTTGTAAATTTTAATAATCGTGGCTTCAAGGAGTTTTAAGCTTTCAATTGTAATGTTTTATGGAAATAATTATGGTAATTGGGATTTTAGAATGAAACTTATATTTTTTTCCTAGGAGTTATCAAATATAATTTTAAATGGTTATGTTGAAAATGTAGATGAGTCTACTTTAAATGCTAATCAAAAGAAAAAACTTGATGAAACCATGCAAAAGAATAAAAGAGCTTTGTAGATTATTGGGCAAGCACTGGATGACTCAATTTTTTAGAAAAATTAAGTCATCCGTTATAGCTAAGAAATATTGGGACATTCTTGAGACTGCATATCAAGGTACAAGTAAGGTAAATATTGTTAAATTGCAAGCACTTAGAAGAGAATTTGAGAATTTACAAATGAAGGATTCTGATTCTGTAGAGTAGTTTACAAATCATGTTATGAATGTGGTTAATCAAATAAGGGTGAATGGTGATGAGCTTACAGATCAAAAGGTTGTAGAAAATATTTTAAGAAGTTCATCTATTAAATTTGATAATCTTATTGTTACAATTGAAGAATCTAAAGATTTAACAACATTATCTTAGATGAGATACTTGGATATTTATATAATCATGAAGATAGGTTGGACAAGCATAATAACACTTCATTGGATAATTCTTTCAAAACAAAAATGACATTTGGTAGAGGCAGATGAAGATGAAATGCTAGATTTAGAGGAAGAGGAAGAGGCATAAATAATTTTCAAAAAGAAGGAAAGAGTCTAGATCAAGGAGGAAGGAAAAATAAATACTTCAACTTAGTAGGATGATATAACAACTTGACATCATAGAGGTATTATAAATCCTATGTTCAATGTTATTACTGTAAGAAGTTTTGACATTTTATAAATGGGTGTCAAAAAAAATAAGCTGATATGAGTAAGCAAAGTGATTTTTTTTGTAAGAGTAGTTTTGAGACATTTTTCATTACTTGCAATGTAGCTCAAGAGAGTTAAAATAATTTTTGGTTTCTAGATAGTGGTTGTACCAATAATATGATAGGTAATAAAGAGTTTTTTGAAATCTTGGATAGATCAATTGAATTAGAAGTGAAGTTGGGAAATAATGAGATAGTGGAAGTAAGTGGAAAAGGTATAATCACTGTCATGACAAATCATGGTAAGAAATCTATTTCTGATATGTAATTTGTACCCAGTTTGAAACATAATCTTATAATTTTGGGTTAGTGTTGTGATCCCATAACACACCCCATTTTGAGACATAAAATGGGGAATCCTTAGTTTCAAAAGTATCTATGAGGCATTTGAAGCCTTGGTCATTTAGGATTCTCCCTTGGGTCTAGGTACAACCATAATCTTTATGAGCACTATCGAGTAGGTTAAAAGGCCAAAAATTAGTTTAAAAGGGGAATTTTTTATTGCAAGTGTGAAGAGTTTCATTGCGAACCATTCAGAGGTGTGCAGTCATGCACCCTCAGAGGTGTACACTTGCACACCCTTGGGGGTGCACACCTACACATCTATGGACCCTCTCAAGGTGTGCACTTGTGCTAGGATCTATAAGTAGACCCCAACCTCTCCTTCCTCTCCTCACTTATTCTTCAAACCTACATGCAACTCCACCACACCCACTCTCATTGTGCTGCTCCATTATCTAGATCTTGTCACCTCCAACTAAGGTAGGACAACCTTTTGGAGGTGCACACCTCTACATACAAGATCAAGAAAAAATCATCCCCCTCCAAGGCATTTCTCTTGCACACCTACATAGTTATACACATGCCCACCTTGTGCACATGCACAATGAGTGCAACAACTTATTTTTACATCCCAAGGAAAAATTAATACAAACTAGCACACCCTATGCACTTGTGTAGGTGCATTAGTATGAAAAATAAATATCTGGGGGGTGGGTTCAATATTTTGTCAGTTCTAGCTAGTTTTTCCTCATTTTTTGTCAGTCTAGGAACTAACTAGGTTTCATTTTGATTTTTCAATATCGGTACATTAATGTTTGCCTCTTTTGTGTAGATATAGTGGCACCATCATCATCCTCCATGGCAGAAAAAATGTCACATAAACCTATAGAATTCAAGTACCAAGGAGCTCCTAAGAAGTCCAGATTCTAAGATGATCATGTGTAGAGATTCATGACACAAAAATTGGCCATATTGACTAGAATTCCTTTTTGAAAGTTTGCGAAAAACTAAAGAAGAGATAAAAAATGATATCAACATTGATGTAGAGTGGTTTGGTGAATGCCACTTTAGACCCTATATAATTTCATTTAGGTATCTTATGAGGGGGTAGATATATGGTATAGGGAAAATGAGAAAGAGGCTAAGGAATTAGTATGATCCACATTCTTGATTGACATGACACCTTTGGACTAGAGAGTGGGAAATGTGAACATGAACTAGGGGTAGATGAATGATGAAATCAAGTATTTGATTATTCTCCTTAGAAGAGCAATGGGCCTCCCTATAATAGGTCAACTACAAACATGGATGGTTTACTTTGTTAAGACCATTAGGACCACAAGGATGCCTATTGATTGGGCCACCATCCTGAGCGATAACTTGGAGGAGAATTTGATCTCGATCAAGACTAACCCACACTTCCATATGGCATCTTATATGATATATCTACTCGAAACAAGAACCACAGACTACCCAAGATTGCAAATGAAGGGAAGCATACAAGATGTAAATGCTTGGCCCTATGTGGTTTACCCACAACTGGTGAAGAATCTCTCACTATAAAATGTGGAATATAGGGTAGTGAATGATGGATTCATAATCACCTTCATTAGGTTCATCGAGGGAGACTATGCCAAATAGATGTTAGTAGAGATAGTGACAAGAATTATTGAAGTAGGAGTTTACTACATTCAATTTAAGAAATTGGTAGATGGTACTCTTTTGTACCCCAAGAAGCTCCCAAGGTACCCTTTAGATCAGCTTATACTTTTGGAAATAGCCCACCAACTCACTTTTGCATATGATAGAGTGAGGAAACAACACAAGAAGACCTATGTTTGGCCAATCACTATTGGCATGTTCGAGTTAAAGAAGAAACAAGAAAATAGTAATTTCAACTTAGAATGAGATTAGTATCCCTTGGAAGACTATTAGGTTCCTCCTCCATATTTTGATAATATTGGAATGGTTCAACATCTAGTTGGGAAATAGTTTGCACATCAAGAAACCCTCAAAGACCATTGGATGAATGTGATAGATCACTATGATTTTTGCATTAGGGACTATTGTAGGATGAGTCTACATCTGGTAGAAAATGTGCTAAAAATGAAGATCCCCTTAAAAGGCATAGAAAAGGATGTCCTAGAGGTGATGGATCCTTTGTATAATAGGGATAAAATCTATGATAGGCCCCCATTATGAATGCTGAATTATGGCACAAGGACAATGATGAAATAGATCATCAGGGTAGACATATAGTGGAATTGATGAGGGAATAGATCTAGAAACCATTTTGGATGGATCTAGTTCCCAAGAACACACCTTTAAAAGCTACTACCAAGCCTCTAAAAGGAAAAGGTTCTAAGGTCAGCATACCAACCTACCTTGCTAAATCACTAGTGAGGCCAAAAATGGTACACCAACATGAGTAGGAGGTTGAGTATTTCGAGGCTAATAAGGGAAAAGGAAAAAGGAAAAGGGTATCCACTTGGGCAAGGAAGAAAGTAGCTAAGGTCTAGGCAATAAAAGCCCAATAAGAGATAGAGCTAGTAGAGAAACCTCAACCTGAGAAAATTCCTAAGAACCACAAGAGAAATAGGAAGTGGAAGCATTGGAAGGGCAAGGAGTTCCACCACCAAGAACCTTAGAGGATGAAGCCTTCTCATCAGTCCTAAAGAGAACCTAAATATAAACAATGATGGTAGGTGTCAAGAGAAGGAAATTAAAGAAGAAAATCACTCCCTCACCCTAGGTTCCAAAAACCATTCTAGAGGAAGAGGATGATGAAGAAGGGGAAAAAATTGAAATTTTCACCTTAAATAAGAGTAATCACTCAGTTAAAGCACTAGAGGAGGAGAGTAGGAGAAGCTTTACTATAACACCTCCATATACCCCTAGAAAACCTATCTAAGTAGAAACTTCAAAAAATGAAAAATAAAAATGGTTAGATAAGATGGAGGGTGAGGGAGCCAATATTTTTTACCTATCATATTTTGACTTCATGCCCATAGGCACAAAGATGGTGGGTGAGAAGATAAGAGATACTACAATAAATGAGACATTAGGAGAGGATTGGAATCAATATCCTCCTCTGCCTCAGGGACATCTTGGAATTCCACCATCACTACCACAAGACATGGCCACTATAAAGGCTAAAGGGTTAATAGCTCTGCCTCCTCTAACAATTGAACTAGAAAGTTAGAACACTAAGAAAGGAGAATATTAACAACTTCATTATGATGAAGTGTCTAAAGAAAGGAAAATAGAAGAAGAAACTTAAAAAGTTCCCTTAGATATAAAGGCCAAATACTTAGCCCAACTAAGCATAGAAACTCCCTCTGAAGAACTTCCTTGACATGAGAAGACTCTATAAAGGAGTAATAAGGGAAAGGAACCTACTTTAGAACCAACTTTTTCGAAAAAATATATGTCCGAATGGGACCTACACTATCATGGCCAAAGAAGGAGGTCATGTTTTGATAGAAGTAGATGGAGTTAATAGAAGAGGAAGGAATTAAGGGATTGATAAAAGCAATAAAAAATCTTGAACCACCTAAGGGTGATCATAGAATACTTTCCTTCATTATGAAGAATCAAGACAAGGACTTTCTAGCCCATATCGCCATTCCTCCTCCTCATGTTGACACTAAAGAACTGACTCCTATGGATTACCAAATGAAGGAGATCATATTGGGAAAGCCCATGGTGGACATGAAAAAAGTGATGCTTACTATAGGCATCAATGAAGTGTTTAAACACATGGATCAAGATGAGTCAGAGTTGAGAATACTAAGAAAGTAGAATGAGCTATTAAAAGGCTACTTGGATGAAGTGGTGGGACCCATTGACCTATAAAATCCTTCTCTTGCTCTTGTAGATACACTTGGAAGGAAGTAGGAAGGGCCACAAATGAATTCATTTTTGAATGCAAATTAGTAATGGTGTGACAATTTTGAAGAGAGAGGAGTGCAAATAATATATGGAAATTTGAACCTATTGCACCATATCCAGACTAATGTCGAAAAGTTGGTTTTTATTATAAACCAAGTTTTTGTGCTGATGGATGAAGGGTGTACCTAAGCTAATGATTTATAAGAACTCGAATCAATAAAGGGTCAAAGGTACTAGATGCTAATGGAAGTATACTTAGTAGAGGAGCTAAATAAGTTGGATGATGGGATAGAGCAGATATCCTCAAGAAATAAGGCTATGGAGGGATTACATGATAGAATTGAAAAAATAAGGAATAAAGCTCAACAACAATTTTTGAAAGCAAAAAGGTACTATAAAGCCGCTATCCTTGAGATTTTTGAAGATCAATCAAAGACCAAGCTTTCCTCTGTGAAATCAATAGTTCAAAAATTCAAGGATACATTTGAAAAATGCTTTGTCTGAAGGTGATGTATGATAAGCATTCAAAATTGAAGATGCATTGTTGGAACTCCACACCAAACTTGAGGATTTTGTGGATACTAGAATAGAAGTAAGTAACTACTGATAAGTGGTCAAGAAAAAATATGATGCATTAACTTTACCAAAGGCTAGTGAAGTTGTAGAGATAATAGATAATTTCAAAGGTAAACATCCAAAAATCATTTTTTGTGTAAAGAGGAAGAAAACCTAGATGCTATAAATTTAGTTTTGACACTTGTAAGAATTTTTAGATTTTCAAAACCTATCACTAATATACATAGGTGGACATGTATGCTTTTTCTCAAAGGTGTACTGACAATTTGGAGAAGACGTAGTGCACTAACATTTAATTATCAGTTACTATTTTAGAGAACTCCATGCATTAGAAACACATTTTGATGCTAGTCCAACTCCTAGAAATGCCTAGACAAGGCCAAGCTTCCATTTTTATAGCTCTTAGAGACATCCACATCATCTCTTAGCTTCTATCTTCTTATATTCCCATTATTTTACTCTTTTGTGTCATGTAAAGGCTCATGCACCCATTAATTGATATAAACAAGGGTAGACACCTACATAGCACCATTTAGAGAGTTAGTTTTTAGATAATTAACTTTATTTTATTATTATTTAACATAAGTTTGCATAAAAAGATCTCTCACTCCTAACACAATGGGAGGAGATGGTTTCTTTTAAATACATAAATGTAATATGTACTCTAGGCCATTATTTTGATGCAAAAATATATGCTACTAGTATTCTCATTTTGAGTGTAGTTATTTTTGCTAGAGCATTTTATTTTTGTGAATGTATGTTCATGAATAATAATGGAGCCTATTGTTTTATTGTGTTGTTATAATTGTGTGATATTTTTTTTCTAGTGTTTGCCTTATGTTAACAAATTATGTTGTTGTGATGAATTGGAGAAAGGATCATCTTTTTTATTACATAGTGGCTTGTCTCATGTGAGTGTACTTTTTGTGGCATCATGATTTGATGAAACATGAAACATCTTTTCATAATTATTAAAGTTCCCATCGATGATTGCATCAATGGACTTGAGGAAGTGCTTCTCATAATTATATTACTTTCCTAACAAGATCCTTTTGATGATTTAATTCATAGATGTGTTGTTACTTTGGCTTATTCCTGTTAGGAATTTCCATTTCAATAATTTATTTGAAATCTATTGTTACTCTATCTTTGTTATTTTCTTTATGAAAACTTGGTGAAAATAGGAATTCATATAGTTGCATTGATAAACTACATTCATCATAAAATAGAAAATACAAAAATATATCTCTTTTGTGTTTGCATTTAAGCAGCAGGTTGTACAGATTGTTTAGAACCAACAAATGCCTCATGAATATTCACATTTATCTTTGATTGAGTTACAAGGAAGGTTGAAAAAAATCCATCTAGAACCTTAGAGTTGGTCATTGATCAACATCTCAAGAGAGACATTTGAAAGGATCTTTGTCATTCAACATCATGCAAAATGACAACTCAATAGAAGTGGTGCTAGAAGGAGGGCCACAAAACCATTTGGCACAAAAAACCAAGTTGCTTCTTGAAAATTTTGTATTTTTTAGATGTTTAGAAATTTTTTTAAGTCTGTCACTATCAAAAGGTGTGCATGTAAGCTTTGAAGAGGTGCACTTTTCTAGAATCAATAAAAATAGGAAGATCTTTATCCACCATCTCCCTTTTAGTGAGCTTTAAGGTCTTGACCTAGTGGAAACAAGTTCCTAGAAATCAATCATTTTTGCAAGCCTTGTAGTGATAATGGAATACCAAGAATTCTCCCACCTCCACCTAATCCTCCACTAATGACCTTCTTTTGCAAATGTAGTAGATTCATGAATCAATTTGAAAGGTGTACTCAGTGACCTTCCTAAGAACCATGAGAAATTTTGTCCAAGGTTTATTTATGGACAAACATGGACAACTAAGGATCATGTAAAGTTTTTTAAAGAAAGATGCAATCAAAAAAAGATTCAAGAAGAGAATGTAGTTCTTCACTTATTCCTATACACATTGGGAGAGGTTTCCTTTTACTAGTATGTGAATTTACCACCAAGATGTATCCAAAACTAGGTGGCCTTTGAAAAACTATTCTTAGATCAATTCAACACATTCACCAACCTAACTATGATACACCATTAGTTTATATCAATAAAGAGGGATCCAATAAAGACTTTTTCATGTTTCAATCATTGCTTTCACATTGCATACTACAAGTTGGAAACACCCTACACTATACCAGTTGAAGCTGTAATCCAAATTTATACTAATGTCATGGAGAACCTCAATGTTGACTTCCTAAAGAGATTTCCTACTATAGATATTGATACATTGGACAAAGTCTTTGAAGAATCAATTACCTTTACTAAATAGACCAATCCTAATGGTCATAGGTTAATGGTTCAAACTCATGATAGTATGATAGTACCAACATATCCTACTAGAGCACAAGTAATTCCTAGTAAATTCATTCCACTAAGTTCAATTGCATTATAATAGGCACCAACTATGCCAACTCTAACTATAACCTACCCAGGATACAAATCTCCAAAAGTTTCTTTGCTTGAGAAAAAGTCATCACCATCTGCTACAAAAGAAAATAATATCACAACTAAGTTAGGTCAAATAAAGAAGGCCATGTCTTAGATTACCAATAAGCTAACTTGTTTGAGATTTTCATAATGGAAAAATAATAAATTCTAGAGAATGAAGGCAGGTCTATACAACAAAAAATATGGTCGCAATTCTAGAGATTGAACAAAAAATATTACAAAAAATATGGTCGCAAATAGAATTCAAAAATGGAAGAACAAGTTAATGAAGATATCATCTTTCTATTCAATCAAGAATCAGACCTTGAACTAGCAGAGATGTTCACTTTTCATAATGACAATCAAAATACTTACAACTTATGAAATGGAAGGGAACCTATGGTTGATAGAATTCCTCCTGTATTGCAATCAACATCTCTAAATCCAAGAGGAAATAAAAATCTTGCACCTATTAGAGCACCCTATGTTGGAAAAAAAAATTAAAACCAAGGAAATATACCTATGATACTAGAGAATCCTACTTGGTCAACTAAAAAGTATATTACAGTTGATGATTTTAAAATGAAAAAGGAAAATATATCCATGTTTGATATGATACAAAATTTCCCCATAAGCATTGCTAAAAAATCTTGATCATACCAAAGAACACGTGGCACAAGCCCTCAGAGGATACTATCACAATAGGTTAACACTTTTGAGGCTATGACCACCATGTCTAGAGACAAGGATGAAGTGCTTCCTTTCTTTCTTAGCCTTAGAATTTTTTGAAAGGACCTTGATAATTATCTTATAGATTTCTAAGGTTCTTCCATGTCATGCCATAGACCCCCAAGTTCAAGATATCATAGACATACATGTAGTGGAAATTCTAGAAACATATGGCTTATTACTGAGTAGAGAATGGACCTGGTGCCTAAGAGGATGGTTCTCAATTGATTTTACTCAACTATGGTTACCTTGGAAAGGATTAAATAACCAAATTAATATAGACGCTAAACCAAAACTAAAGACAATGATCACAAAGTACAATGCACCCAATGGAGTATCATTTCTTTAATTAGACTTAGGCTCTTACAAGGTAATATCTCTTGGTATAAGTTCAATAAAAAATTTAGATAATCCAAATAGTGAATGATTAAACCCTACCCCAAGGGAAGAAATCATGACCCAATTCATAGATAGGATGGTCGCAAATTTGTAATGCTTAGGAGAAAAAGTAGATGTAAACATTTTTCTCCTTCTAGGATTTTGTAGATTACACAAAGTAAGTCATTCAAAATTTGAGTGCTTACATTTCCAAGAATATATTTCTTAAGTATTAAATCAAATAATGCATTTGAAAAATAATCAAACCCCAAGTGAGATACCAAAAAGAATTTCAAGTCCTACATGCATATCTAAAGTCATGATTAATAACGAGGAAAAATAAGATCTAAATGCATCATACAGTGACATCTCTTCAAATAGTGGAGTTTTATCATCCCCTCAATTAGGGATGGCTAAAGTCCTAAGGAGAAAATACTTCATGAAAGGTCTAAGGTTGGACCTCAGTAGTTGTTTGACCTAAACTACAAATTGATAACATCATAGAGTTGATAGGGGAAATTCAAGATGAACAATATAAATAGATGATCTCCATATCAAAGGTAAAAAATGTTAACTCATAGAGTCCACCACATGAATATTGTAAAGGATCCCGAATAAATAGTCCTTAAATGTTTATTCATGCATAAGCTATTGTTTTTTCATTTGTATGTTGTATGTGTGTTGAGTATGCTTGGGAGGGATTGAATCATGTTCCTTGAATGTCTTCTTTTCTGTTTTTCTTTGTATCTTGAAGGGATTTTTGTGGGTTGTTTTGGCATTACTCACCCTTGGATAGGGAAGAAGTGGCCATGTACCGAGGAAGGGCTTTAGTTGGACTCCAATAGTGTAGAGTCCATTCTCATGATGAGAAGAGGGAAAGAGGGTAGGGTGTTATGGGCCCCTACTTGTCATCACATACCATGTTTTGAAATTTTGAAAATTGAAGAAATGAAAGAATTAATATCCTTTTAATATTGGCCTCAAAAGGGCATTTGTGGAGGAATAGAAGTTCTCATATTTTTTAGCCTTGAAAGGGCTATGTTGTGGTATTGTGATTGACGTCTCCTATTGGGAAAATCCACCTTCTCCCTAGTTTGGTTCAATGGTGAACCTATTGTGCAAATCGGGAAGGGAATGCATGCTTGATTTGTTGTTCATGATATGTTATATTTGTCTCTGGGTTAGATCTCATCTTCTCCATGATCAATGTGATGTATTGAAGCTATTAAAAGGATCCCTTGTTAAGGACCTATAAGAAAATTGAAATTGTACTGTAATATTATGTAAAAAATATGTATTTAAATTTTGATGTAGTGGCAAGGATGTCGAGTTTTCCTACTGGTTCTTTCTTGATGGAGTCTTGAATCAGGTTGATTAATAGAAGAGAAAAGATTTATTAGCATTCTTGCATTGTATCTTATGTTATTTTAGTTTATGAATATGTGAAATGTGGAATGGATAACGTGGTGATGTTTCAATTATGCAATTTTCAAGTTTATTTAAGGAAGAAATTCGATATGTGGAATTCTCAATCCAATTTTGTATGTATTAGGAGATAAAATAAATCTCTCATTGTTGATATAACAAATTGTTCAACCATCTTGTTAAACTATGTAAATGGTAAATCCAAATTGATAATAAAAGGTATACACCCTTGTTATAAGATTAATTGCAAAACATAAATTGACAAAAATATATACACTTGTATTAAAATGTATGACAAAAAAAAAAATTCCTCTTGGGAGATTATTCTAGTTGGAAAATTATCACACTAAAAAAAAAAAAAAAGATGTCCTAAGAGCAAAATAAGCCCTCTGGATTTTGTATGGGCAAGTGAGTTTTGTTTCAATTGGTAACAGAGAATATTATCTGTAAAATGCTTATTTTAAATCTTAGTAACAAAAAAAAAAGAGGAAATAATAATAATAAAAAATATAAGTCTATATACAAATATATAAGTTTCAAATATCCTAAGCAAAAGTTCTGACCTAATAAACTTTTAGCAATAAATTCTCTTTTCACCCCCTTTGAAGTCTTCACCTATGCCACCTTTTTCACTACGTCCATGATCCTAGCACATGATAGGAAATCATTATCCCACTATGTTTAAGTACCATCTTGTGGGTGCCAAGTTGTACTTGGAGGTTAGGAAGTAATGGCTCTAAAGAAATAACAATAAGTTTATGTGTTTTTAAACTTTAAAAAAAAATTGGCCACCCTTGATTTGACCCTTCACATCCACTTCAATGTCTCCTTGGCCAACATGGGGACCTCAAGATTCATTTCAGGAGACTTGGGTCCATGTGTGGAGTTGGAGTTAATGCCATGCACAACAAATGCATAAAGGAAGTTGATTTAATCGACCACCACCAACTTTCTTGTTATGCACTTCATGTATTTTCATAGGCATCCAAAGTGGGGGGGATCTATGCTAGGATATGCATAGGGAGTATGCTTTGACAGTGCACCAACCCTTGGGAAGTGCATGGGTAGTTGTGAAAGCAAGTGGGAGGGAGTTTAGGGGAGTAAAGGTAGATAGGACTTTGAGTTGGTTAGTTTAGGTTTTAGTCTAGGTTAGTATTGTTAGGTAAGTTTATTAGTATAGGTTCATATTGTAATTTATTTTAAGTGTTTGTAGATGCATTCAAAATTTAGTAGTTTATATATATATTTTTAAATTGTGTTAGATGAAAAAAAGTTAAATTAGTGTAATTTGATTTCTAGATATATTTTTAGTTAGCTATTAAATATATTTAGTTTTAGTTAGTAACTTGTGTTATTAAATTATTATTAATTAGGTAGTTATTAGTAAGAATTTGGTTAATGTGAATTTAGTTAAATTAATTTTTGTGGAAATTAGCATAGGTAAATATTGAAAATTATTTCCAAGTGGTTAGCTAGAATAATTTTTGATTTATAGTAGTTTTAATAATTGGATATTTTAGTGTTCGTATCATTTGCTATTGTTTTTTAATTCAAGAAAGTTAATTCCTATTATTAGTTTAATACATTGTATAAAGGTTAGTCGATTTATTTAATTTGTTTAAAGAGATATTTATTAGTGTTTGTTAAGTTAAAATTTAGTATAAATTAAAGTTGAATAGTAGATTAGTAAATTAGTTCATTTTAACATTAGTGATTATATTGCCTTTAAATTGAAAGACAGTGTTATTGTATCTTAAATTGATTTTGATTAACACAAGTTATAAGTTGAGTTTGACTATCGGTTTTAACTTTAAGTATTGAATTCATAACTCGATAGTTGTTTAGCATTTCATGTTACTATTGTTCTAAGGATGTATGAGCTCAATTGGGTAATTTAAAATGTAATTTTGTGTTATATCTTTCAATTAACTTAACTTAGTTTTGTTACATTAATTAATCAATGGAACTATTGTTAGCTTAAAGAATAAATTTGACAACTGAGTGTCAATACACTTAACCAAGATCAAGAGTAAGTTCTGAGTAAGATAAAGTGTCGAGCTATAACAAGTGCCAAGTATAATTGGTGCTGAGTGTAACGGGTGGCAAGTGTTAACAACTGTCGAGTGTAACAGGTGCCGAGTGTTAACAAGTACCGAGTATAATAGTTGTCGAGCGTTAACAAGTGCCGAGTGTAACAGGTGTTGAGTAATACAGTTTTGTTTAGGTGCCAAGCTATCCAGGAAACAACATGTGCCGAGTATCAGCAATACTTCAGGAGCCGAGTAACTCAATAGATCAGCATAAAAGTTTGAAATTGCACAAACTATGATGCAAATAGTTTTTGTAGTCGACATAAGGTAAAATTCAAGGGATTTAATGATAAAATAGAATCTTTTATTTTTTCCATGCAATTCACATGCAGCCAATAAGAAAAATGATAAAGGCATGCAACCAATTAGTAAAAGATAAGTATTGAGTGGGAAATTGAGATTCAATATGGATCGTAGATCCAAATCAAACCCTAATTCTTTGAAGTCTTTATAAGGAAGACAAAATTTCATTGTAAATATACATGAAAGGACATACAAGGGTGCATAAGAAAATCTATTTTCAAAAGCAAGGGTTATCAGATCACAAAGGATCAAGATCAAGAGAAGGCGGAAAAGGAGCCTGCATACAGCAATCAAGGATTGTAATCTATTAGGTTTATTGTATCTAATACTCTCTAGAAATTATATTAGAATGAAAATCCTATGGTGATAGGTTAGCTTTAAAGCTATTTTTTGGATCCTTTTGATTAGGTGATTAAAATCCTTTAACAAGGTGACACTTCATGTTAAGTGTTTGTAAATCCTCTAATCAGGTCACTATTAATATAGTGTAAAGCCTTTAATAGGGCAGGCCTTGAACAGGGAAAACCATCAGAAGCGGTTGAACAATATTGCTGCAATAAATTTTGTGGGTATCATCCCCGCCCCAGTTTTACCTTCTTATTCCTGTAGGGTTTCTGGGTTACCAAGTTCTAGTGTTATGAGTTATTGATACGTTGAGTTTTGTTGCATGTTTATTTGATGTATTTACATGCATGCAATTTACTTTTAGTTAAAAAATTTATTAGATAAAGTGTGATACTTATGATTCACCCCCCACCCCCTCTCATAAGTACTCTTTTCATATTTGAATATTCCAACAATTCGTATTAGAGCTATCTAGGTTCTCACAAGGAAAAGCCTAATAGCTTGGAGGAAAAGATCTAAAGATGGAAGCTTTCAAACTTAGAAAGATCATTGAAAATCAGGTGATAGATGTGCAACTTGCTCTGCATAGCTTGGAGGAATTCATAAAAAAATTGAGAAACTCATTAAAAAAGAGGAAGGATCTAGCCATAGCTGAAAATGATATACACCACAAGGAGATTGATACCACCAACATATTTTCTAGTGTAGACACTAAAGAGTTTGATACAGCAATAGCAGAACTGATGCAGAAAAATAAAATTCAAGCAGATGAGATAAGATCTCTCAAGATGGAACATGAATCATAGGCTATAATGATATGTAAAATTACTGAACAAAAGAAAAGAGTAGTTGATGATAAGGTCATGATGGAAAATGACAAAAGGAATCTTGCAAACAGACTTGAAGAAAAATGTACTGAATTGACAAGGATCTCAAACATGCAGATGGATACACTTGCTCAAATGATGAATCTTCATCATGAACTCAATATGAAAGATATTGAGATTTGTACTTTGAAGATACAGAAGGAACAAATGCAGAATGAATTGAACAGAGAAAGAGAGGTGGTAGAAAATCTCAACAAATCAAGTGAAGCCATCAAATATTTTGAGCAAATACTGAAATCTCCAAGATCAACCCATGATACAATAGGGCTTCGATATAACAGCACTGAAGTTGGAGAATCATCAAAGAGTGCAGAAAAAAGAAGTGAAAAAGGTAAAGATGTTAAACCTATATGTCATTTCTGTGGAAAGAAAGGACATACATCTAATGTTTGTAGAAGCAAGAATGCCCATCAGCATGACAAACCCAAAAGCATAAATCATTGTCATAAATGCAAGAAGCAAGGTCATCAAGCATATGAATGCACAACCCAAGCTATCAAGACATCAAGATTTGATGGACATTGTTATAATTGCAAAAAGTATGGACATAGAGCTTTTGAATGTAGATCAAAGTCTACGTGGACAATAAATCAACCAGCAAAGACATCAAACCATGAATTTTGGAATTACAACACCAGGTACAACTGTCACTATTGTAAGGAATATGGACATATCCCACAAAATTGCATAAGAACACATTTTAGAGGGAACCAAAAAAGATGGTTGAGTCAAACTACATGTTTTAGTTGCTTAAAAATTGGTCATGTCAGTAGGAATTGCCCAACAAGGTCAAAGGCATCAAGTTCTGAGTTCAGCAATGGAAAGGCAATCATAGATGTTGGACATATCAGAAGTGAAATAAATAAGACATGGAGGAAGAAAGATAAGTATAGCACATCAAGTATAGAGATCACTTCACCTAATAGGTCAAGTGATCACAGTTCATCAAATTAAGCAAAGAATAAGTGTGTGAGATTGATAAACCAAGTCAATTAGCATAAGCAAAGATGCTAAGTCAAAATTGAGAACTTTTGTGAAGATCTGTCAAAGTTGTCTTCAGGAGCTGAGTTGCTAACAACGACCGAGTTGATAGTTGATGCCGAGATGTGAAATATCAATAGGAGCTGAGTAAAGTAAAACACAATGGGAGCCGAGTCATGACAAAACTTTTCAGGTGCTGAGTAGAAAGTTGGTAGCGTACTAAGCATTTATTACTCTATTTTGAAAGGTACATAAATCCAATTTTCGATCATTTTCCCACCATTCAAACGAGAAGCAAAGCCAAGAAGAGTGGAGAAGATTAAGATCAGCTTAGAAGCCATTTGTGAAGATTTCAATAGTGATTCAAGACAAGTTTCATTGATTTAAGGTATTTTACTTAAGTACCGAGCTACGTAGGACTTATAAATTTGTTTAAATCATAAAACCTAGTTTGGAAAACAATGGCATCTGGGTCAGGAACCACTAAGGGTATAGAGAGTCATGAAGTATAGTTGGTCAACAACGAAGTTAAACAACCTGAATTTAAGCCCATTCCAGAAGTAGCATACAAGAATGATCCTACAGATGCATTATCAGTTATTCCGGATAAAGTTGTTATGGTCCAAGATGTTATAATTGCAAAATTGGTGCCATAGGAGATTTAGAAATCTATAATGCATATGATAAACTATGTGAAAAAAAAGTACTGAAAAATGAGTTTTCAATAATAGAAAGAAAAGGATTAACCAAAACCCTAGCATTTTCAACTGTTTTCAAAACTGAATGGGTACAGATAGTTCTGAGCCGAATACATGATGGAGCTTTTTGGTTAGAGTCAGGGCCAGTAAAATTCACCAAGAAAACTATTCATAGGGTTATTGGTATTCCAACCCTAGATCGGCCAAAGACCCTGTGAAGTGACAAAAGGGAACTAATAGAGAAAAATACAGGTGCCAAATGGAACAATAGAGGAATGACTATCGACACAGTCACAAATCCCCTACTAGATTTTGCTGTGAGAATCATTTCACATAAATTCTACCAATCAAGCAGGTTAAACAGTGTACCTTGTATAGCAGTTGATGTTGCATATAAGATAATCAAAAGGGATCAGACTTATGATTTGGCAGAGCTCATGTTTCAATAGATTAATGAAAATATGGGAGCTATAAGGAAGAGCAAAGGAGCTCAATGTAAATTTGGATCAGTTTTGATGTGCGTGTTTTTCTATCTGATGAAAGAATTTCCTTCTATGGGTAAGGTAAGATGGAATCTAGACAAAAAAATTGTTGAACAAATTAATGGATACATTGAACAGATGGGTGAAAATTTTGATGCCCAAATGACTGGTTACTTTGAGGACTTCAAAAAGTCTTGGAAACAAAGAATGAGAATTCCAGTCTCATTGACTGAGAAACATGAAAAATACATTTGTTTTCTTGTAGATATAGATTATAACTACATACAAGTAGGTATACCTAGAGTAAGATGGCTTAGGCCACTAGGTTATGAACTTGATGTTGATCAAGCCTCTATAGCAATAACGGCCCTACTTGCAGAAGAAGCTGATAAAAATGCAAATTTTTTTGGAACCTATGATGTTGTCAAATCAAAGGTGATAATAGATTTGAAGATTGCTTCAGCAGTAAAGAAGAAAGAGAAAATGGTGAGACAAATCAAGATAAAATTTGGCGTGGAAGAAGAAGGAACAGCAAAAGAAGAGGGAGAAGACATTGAAGAAGAAGGAGATAAACTTCAAGGTCTAACTCAAGGGTTAGAAGAAGATAAAGAGGAAAGTATTGAGGTAGAAGAAGCCAAGGAAGCACCAGTTAAGAGAAAGACCACAACTCCTTCTGCTCCTCAATCCAAGGGGAAGAAAGTAGCTTCTCCTGCACCAAAGAGACCTACCACAAGGGCTGCAACACAAAAAGTCCAAGAAGAGGCAAAAGGAAAGAAGAAAGACTCAAAGAAGACTGTTGCTGAGTCAAAGAGGAAATTTATTCCCCAGCCTGAAATAGATGAGGAGAAAATAGAGTCAGAGGACAATAGTCAATTTCAAGTGGTAAGACACGAACCCCAGACTGCTATTGATAAATTATGTTCAAAAATTAGGAATGATGATTTAAAAGGTTTAAAGAACTTGAACTTTTCTAAGCTCACCAAAGAAGAGAAAAATAAATTAGAGGAATCTGTGTATGCTATGATGGCTGAATATAAGCACACACCTCTAGAATTAGATGAATCTATGCCAAGAGAATTGTATAAAATTGTAGAGGATAAATGGAATTTTTGTTTACAAATGGAAAAAGAGATAAGGGAGTCAACATTAGCCAGATTGTTGCCTGATTTGACTAAAGATCAAGTAATAAATGCAGTAAAAAGGCATAATAACATATTCACTTCCAAGTATAGAGCATTCAGCATATTGTAGAATAAAATTGAAGAGGTAGTTACTAAATCCACAAGATTGTGGAAAATAGTTTACAAGAAAATAGAAGATGTATATAATGAAGAATACAAGGCAGAGGCAAGCACCAAGATAAAGGAAAAGAAGGTGTCAGAAACCAAAGAAAAAGAGAAGGAACTAGTAGAGAAGAAGAGTAAAGAAGAAAAGGAAGAAGAGGCACATAATGAGGAGAAAGAGGAAGAGAAAGATACAACTAAGCCACAAGATCAAAGTATGCAAGACATACAGGTATCTCCTCCTAGTCGTCCTCATGCCACCATCACACCTGCAGATATCATAAAAATAAAAGATGTTACAGACACTTCAAATCCAAACATCAATCCATTAACTGTAGAGGATTTGGAAATCCTTGACCAATCGTCACTAGTAGCAAAATTAAGTTCAAATCCTGTATTGGTCAGTGTTGATGAATTACAAAATCCAGAAGTTAAAACAAAGATAGTCAAGGTAAAAGCACAAGTGCCACCTTTGACCATAGAAACTACTGGTATTCTATTTCTTCCACCACCACCTCCACCAAGTATAGTCACTTATACACTCCAAATGCTGAGTACAACAGCAGGGGAAATAAAAGAAACATCTGAACAACAAACATGTTCAACCCTACCTAGTGATCAAAAAAGGGATATTCAAGCTGAAGAAAAAGATGAGACAAAGAAGAAGGAGGAGACTGCAATACAAACACTAGTTGCATTACCCAAATCTGGTACTCCAACATAGACTCTTCAACAGCTGAGCACAGATGGGTTATAGCTACAAATCAAGACACTAGGCTCGAGCTCATCAAAGGCAGTCAAGAAACTTCAATGGAGTTCCTAAGCTTGATGAAGAAATAAAGATCCCATATTATGAATCTAGCACTCTTACTGAAGAAAAGATTAATGAAATTCAGAGTGCATTGGACAAAAGAAGGAGACAAGAAGCACTAAGAAAAGAATACAAGCATAAGCTTACCTTGAATGAAATTAAAGATATATTCACAGAAGCCTTTTGCTTACAATCTCCAGATGAGTCAAGACCAATTATAGAGAAACTATCTGATATAGTTGACCAAGTGACTAATGAAGACCAAGAAACAAATGCCATATTTCTTGAATGGTCAAAAAGGAAGTTCCAAGGTAAGGTAAATAGTAAAATATCTGGTGATATAGCACTGTCATAAGAAGAACTGGGAAAGAAAGTCATAAAAGTTAAAATTATACTAGGAAACATCTTTTCCCTGTACAAAAAGTTGTGTGATTTTTCCACATTCACATAGGAAACTAGCCACAAAATACTAAGCTTGGAAAATAATCTGAAAATTTCTAGCATGCAACTCCCCACAAATCCAGCTCAGAGTGAGAAGCATTTTGTCCAATCGCTTCACATACAAAGAGAGTTAGCTGTCTTAGTAGTAGAGGAGGCAACCACAAAAGCTAAATTGATGCAAATTCAATCATCAATAACTCCTCATTTGGAACTACTTCACAAGGAGCAGATAAATGCAGAGACAGTCTTCAAGAAAGACCCCAATATTTCTTCATCTGATGGACTTGTACACCTAGCAGCAGAGATTGCCATCTAGCATAAGACATTGGATGTCGCATTAGCAAATTGGGATGTAGCTCTGAAGGTACTCCTTGAAGTAAATAGCACATTTTTGGCTAAGTATGGTATTTCATTGTAAGACCCTTGACATAAGTGTCAAAAAGGGGGAGAATAAGTAATAAGAGAGTAATAAGAAGTGATTAAGTATGGGGGAGTTAAGTACAGGAAGTATGATAAAAGGGGGAGACATCAAATTTTGGGAGCAAAATATTGAGATAGCAAATTTTGAATGTAGGATAAATTAATGAGTCACAAGGATTTTAATTAAGTGTTTTTTGCCACTCATGTTAAAGGGGGAGATCATTAGCTTAAAGAATAAATTTGACAACTGAGTGTCAATACACTTAACCAAGATCAAGAGTAAGTGCCGAGCTATAACAAGTGCTGAGTATAACAAGTGCTGAGTATAACAGGTGTCGACTATAATAGGTGCCAAGTGTTAACAAGTGCTGAGTGTAATAGGTGCCGAGTGTTAACAAGTGCCGATTATAATAGGTGCCAAGTTTTAACAAGTGTCGAGTGTAATAGGTGCCAAGTGATACAGTTTTGTTTAGGTTTCGAGCTATCCAGGAAACAGCATGTGCCGAGTATCAGCAATACTTCAGGAGCTGAGTAACTCAGTAGATTAGCATAAAAGTTTTAAATTGCACAAACTATGATGCAAATAGTTTTTGCAGCCGACATAAGGTAAACTTCGAGGGATTTAATGATAAAATCAAATCTTTTATTTTTTTCATGCAATTCACATGCAGCCAATAAGAAAAATGATAAAGGCATGCAACCAATCAGTAAAAGACAAGTATTCAACAGGAAATTGAGATTCAATATGGATCGTAGATCCAAATCAAACCCTAAGTCTTTGAAGTCTTTATAAGGAAGACAAAATTTCATTGTAAATATACATGAAAGGACATACAAGGGTGCATAAGAAAATCTATTTTCAGAAGCAAGGGTTATTAGATCACAAAGGATCAAGATCAAGAGAAGGCGGAAAAGGAGCCTGCATTCAACAATCAAGGATTGTAATCTATCATGTTTATTGTATCTAATACTCTCTAGCAATTGTATTAGAATGAAAATCCTATGGTGATAGGTTAGCTTTACAGCTATTTTGTAGATCCTTTTGATTAGATGATTAAAATCCTTTAATAGGGTGACACTTCATGTTAAGTCTTTGTAAATCCTCTAACCAGGTCACTATTAATACAGTGTATAGCCTTTAATAGGGTAGGCCTTTAACAAGGAAAACCATCAGAAGTGGTTAAACAATATTGATGCAGTAAATTTTGTGGGTATCATCCCCACCCCAGTTTTACCTTCTTATTCCTGTAGGGTTTCTGGGTTACCAAATTCCAGTGTTATGAGTTATTGATGCATGAGTTTTGTTGCATGTTTATTTAATGTATTTACATGCATACAATTTACTTTCAGTTAAAAGTTTTATTGGATAATGTGTGATACTTATGATTCACCCACCCCCCCTCCCCCTCTCACAAGTACTCTTTTCATATTTGAATATTCCAACAACTATAAGAGTCCTAATTATCTTTTTAAGAGTGATTATAAATAGCCATGTGATAGGTCTTTTAATTTAATTGAATTTACTTTTTTAAGCCAACTAATTGATTTATCAAAGAATGTTTAAGCTTATCAACTGTGTGAATTTAAGTTTAATTAATAAATCAAAAAATAAATAAAAATTTACGTGTGTTTTTGCCCTTGTATTTTGGGCATGACATTTTGGTATCAAAGCCCATGTTTCAACACTAGGAACCTTAAGTCACTATGCTTTTGAATTTAACTAAAACTTTAAATTGTGTAGGATGCTTCCTATTACACAAAGCAACTGACAAGGTAGAGGTCACAGGGTGAGAGGTGGTAGAGAAGCATAGGAGGATGGACCACCACCACCTCCACCAATGAACCCGAATCAGGATATTTTGGATGCCCTCTAGATATTGATTGGCATAATCTAGTAGAGGATATCACCTATAGTATAGCCAGGGCAGCAGATTCTCGAAGGGGAAGCATAGGATCTCGGAGGAGGTGGGGCTAGATATAGAGAGAGGAGTAGGAGTCCCCCATTGAGGCAAAAAGAGGGACAGGGTGAGCATGAGGGTGAGTCGATTCATCAGAGAGGACCACCACTTGGTAGACCTCCTAGACATATAGGAGATGCTATCAGGGAGTTGATATGATTGAGACCACCACTCTTTACTAGTTCCATGGAGGGAACAGTAGTAGAGGCCTGGTTATAGAGTCTTTAGTGGTGTTTTGAATTATTTACTTATGGGAGTAATCTGAAGGCACATCTAGCAACTCATTAGCTGAGGGGTGATGCTTCCAATTTGTGGCATTAGTAGGAGACTATAGGAGGAGTGAGGATAGATACACTCACATAGGAGTCATTCTTGGAGAGATTCAGAGAGAGGTACCTATCTAAGAACTTCAGACAAGAGCAGATTGAGGAGTTTCATTCTCTATATTAGAGGGGTCTCACAGTAGCTCAGTATGAGAGTAGGTTTCTCAAGCTCCTTCCTTATGTTGAATACTTGAAGGATGAGAAACTGCAAGTTCATCGCTTCATCATGGGCCTAAATTTCTCACTCTAGGGTCTAGTTTATTTGGACTTCCCTACCACTTTTAGATAGGTAGTTGAGGTAGCAGTAGTTGTGGAGGATACTTAGGGTAGACATGAGTCACAGGATCAGTCTCAAAACCAAAACTCAACCTAGTAGAAACCCCCTTGGAAAGGGAATCAAAACTACACAACAGGGTCCTCTAAGGGCCAATAGTGTCACCAATAGAAACCATAGTAGCAATAGCAATAGAAACCCTCATAGAATTATCAAGGCTCCAATCCAAAGTAGTGGTAGTCACAGGGTCCCAAGCAAGATCAGAAGGTATAGACCCCACAGTCACAGTTAATGAAGACTCAATAGTCTTCCAGGAGTGGTTTCAGTGAAACTAGTAGGTCAAGATGCCCATAATAGTCTAGATCAAAGGGTGCATGATCTTATACCTAAGGACCATGCTACACTCGTGGTGACATGGTTCATATAGCTAGAGAGTGTCCATAGGGATATTCATCTAGTGGTCAGAGAGGGGCATTGTCAGAGATGATAGTTGGAGACATAGGTAGATCCCATAGAGTTTTTGTAGCTGTTGACAACCACCAGGCTGAGCATTACACTACAGTTATCAAGGCTATAGGTATTATTCAGGGTAGTATGGTTACTATTTTATTTGATTTTAGAGCTATCAACTGATGTATATCTCTAAATGTTGTGGAGCATTGTGGGCTAGTGGTAGTTAGACAGGATGTTAGTTGGGAGGTAGAGTTAGCTTCAAAAGCCAAAGTGTCAATTAGTTCCATGGTGCATAATTTCCCAATTCGGATTGGAGACATGTCCACAATGTCTGATCTATGCATTATGCCTTTAGGTTCTTATGATGTTGTTTTTGGCATGGATTGGCTTTATGCCCACAACACCAAGATGGATTTCTGACAAAAGAGGGTAGAATATGTGGATATAGATGGTACCTCTAGAGTGATCCTTGGGGTATAGAGACCCATATCTCTTCGTATGATTTATGCTATGTAACTTAGATAGTGCATGCAAAAGGGATGTCAGTTGTTTTCTATCACCATTAGTGACAAAGAGGAATATTCTGAGGGGGATCCATCCCTTGATGATTTCCTAATCTTGTAGGAGTTTTAAAATGTATTTCTTTTAGAGCTCCTTGGTAGGCCTCCACCTAGAGTAGTGGATTTTCATATTGATCTTGTGCCAGGAGCAGAGCCAGTATCAAGAGCACCATACAGGATGACTACTCATGAGCTTGTTGAACTAAAGATTTAGTAGGAGGAACTCTTAGAGAAGGGGCATATTGGACCTAGTGTGTCACCTTGGGGTGCACTAGTGATCTTCATAAGGAAGAAAGATAGATCACTAAGGTTGTGTATTGATTATCGGCAGTTGAACAAAGTAACCATCAAGAACCAATATCCTCTTCCCAAAATTGATGATCTCTTTGATCAGTTATAGGGTGCCCAAGTATTTTCAAAGATTGATCTAAAGTCAGGTTATCATCAGTTGAGGATTGTAGATAGTGATATCCCCAAGACTACATTCCATATGAGCTATGGTCACTACAAGTTCACCGTAGTACCATTTGGCCTCACGAATGCTCTAGATATGTTCATGAGCCTCATGAATGGATTATTTCATACCTTTCTAAATAAGTTTGTGATTGTTTTCCTTGATGACATTCTTATATATTCTCATGATGAGGAGCACGAAGAGCACCTAAGACAAGTATTACAGAAGTTGAGGGAGAATAGGTTGTTGGGTAGCTTGTCGAAGTGTGCATTCTATAGACCTGAGATACATTATTTGGGTTATGTTATTTCAAGAAATGGTGTCTTAGTAGACCCATCAAAGATTAGGGCCATCGTGGATTGGCCAACACCCACTAGTGTCACTGAAGTAAGGAGCTTTATGGGACTAGTAGGATATTATCGATGCTTCATTGTGGGATTTTCTAGATTAGCACACCCCATCACATCTCTTTAGAAGAAGGGTAAGAAGTACAAATGGTTAGAGAATCACAATAGAGCTTTCCAAGAGCTCAAGAGAGCCCTCACAAGTGCACCGATTCTTGTAGTACCAGATCCTTCTGTGGATTTTATGCTGTGCACTGATGCATCTTTGGATGGTATAGGGACAGTGCTTATGTAGGATGGATGACCTATTTCTTTTGAGTCTAGGAAGTTGAAGACTCATGAACTCAATTACCCTACTCACAACCTAGAGCTTGTAGTAGCGGTTCATGCTTTAGTAAGGTGGTGGAACTTCCTTCTAGGTCATAGATTTGAACTTCATTCTGACCACTAGAGCTTGCAGTACATATTTACATAGTTGAACCTTAATGCTAGGCAAGGGAGGTGGATGGAGTTCCTTTGTGAGTATGATTTTGATGTTCATTACATTAAGGGAAAGGAGAATGTAGTTGCAGATGCCTTAAGTAGAAGGAACCATGAGCTTTCATCTATGACTACTTGTATTGACTTGAGAGAGAGAATCTTACAACACTTGCTAGCAGATAAGCTTTATGCAGAGGTTAGTCAAATGGTGCATTCTCAGAGACCCTTGGAAGGGAAGTATTCAGATTATTCTTTGGAGTTTGATGGGCTCTTGCATCATAGAGGATGTATGTATGTACCTTCCATTGGGGGTTTTCATGAGCTCATTATACTTGAGGCTCATAGAGCACCTTATGCAGTGCATCCTGGTGTTAAGAAGTTGCATGCAGATTTGAGATATTTGTATCACTAGCCAGGCATGAGAGTGCAGATTGCTAGCATAGTTGACACATTGACCAAGGTTGCCCATTTCTCTCTTATGCATACTACATACACAACATGGAACATAGCTTAGGTGTTTTTGCGAGACATTGTTAGAGTTCATGGCGTTCCTCATAAGATCATCTGTAATAGGGACTCATTGTTCACTTCATCCTTTTGGAGAGAGTTGCAGGCAACATTGGGTACTAGGCTCAATTTTAGTATAGCATACCATCCTTAGATCGATGGTTAGACTGAGTGAGTGAATCAAGTTTTGGAGGACATGTTATGTATGTACGTGATGGACCATCAAGTCAAGTGCAAGGAATATCTACACCTTGTCAAGTTTTTCTATAACAATGGGCACCATTCCTCCATAGGTATGCCACCTTATGAGGCCTTGTATGGAAGACCTTACAGGATGCCCTTGAGTTGGAATAGGATCAAGGATTGAGTATTTATTGGTCCTCAGTTAGTAAAGGAGATGGAGTAGTAGGTGACCCTAATTAGATAGTGCCCGAGAAAGCCACAGGATAGGCAAAAGAAGTATGTTGATGCGAAGAGGATAGATCGAGAGTATCAAGTTGGTGATAGAGTTTTCTTGAGGGTGCAACTGCACAAGAGTTTGATTCAATTCAAAAAGGGCTCTAAGTTGGCACCCCAGTTCATTAGACTGTTTGAGATCCTAGAGAGGATAGGACCAGTTGCTTACCGTTTAGCTTTCCCACCTAGCCTATCATGCATCCATGATGTGTTTCATATTTTAGTACTTAGAGGATACATTTATGATGAGTCTCATATTATATATTGGGATGCTTTGTAGGTGGAGTCAGATGGCCAACTAGCGTTGGAGCCTATCCATATTATTGCTCAACAGACCCTAGCACTTCGAGGTCGAGAGCTAGACCAGGTTAGGGTCTAGTGGGATTGTTATGATGAGGTCACAACTTCATGGGAGGATGTGACACAGATGTCATATCAGTACCCATATCATTTTGATGAAATCCAGGAGGAAGTTCATGCCTAGTGGGGGAGGATGTGAGGCCTCGCCCTGACCCATTGTAGCATAGTTGATACATTGTTATTTTGATACTCATGACTCAATATGTTAGGACACTATTTGATGCACTGAACATTATTATGCTATTTTATGATGTGTGATGCTTTACTTTTAGATATTTGTTTTTGTCATTTTTATGCTTTATGAAAATGTATAATGATGAATTAAATGAATGCAGAACTAACACTTTAATTATGCAATTTTAGTGATCGAGAATATCAGTAGAATGAGATAAACAACTAATTATTTGAAAGATGGATGTTTTAATTTATTATATTTTCCTAATACATATATACATGTATGCTTGTGATTTTCTTGAACTACTGATGTGTGCAATGAGTGTGCAAAATATTTTAGCTGAGAAATCTAATGGAAGACGAAACTAAACCTTTGGCTATTGGTGCTTAATTTACATTTTTTGAATGTTGTTATATGGTCTTAAAATCCTCCTAGCTTTTGATAGGTCCCTATTAAGTCTTTAAGGCCTAAAAACATTAAATTTAGGTACCCAAGTGGTAAGGGTATGGCTTGGGAGCATTTTCCACTCCCCTACACCTTTTTGTTGACTTTTATCATCACTCAAAAACCCCATTTTTGGTTGATTGCGAAAATTGATTGTCTCCTTCACGAGTTGGTGACTTTAACTCCACCTTGAGGTTTACCTAATGTCTAGTTCAGTTAGGATCATATTTAGAAGCATTTTTTGAGAAGTTTTGGTTGTTAACGAATTTCTAGTTTTAGAGAGGAATTTTTTTTTGGCAAGATTGAAGAGAGGAAGGAAAAGCTCATCTCAAAATTGTTCATGTTTCCATAACCCTATTGTGAAGGCAAGGATTCTTCATCTCATGTTGCTCATGTTGTGCATGTTTATTCATGCATAAGCTATTGCATTTTCATTTTTATGTTGTATGTGTGTTGAGTATGCTTGGGAGGGATTGAATCATGTTCCTTGAATGTCTTCTTTTGTGTTTTGGTTTGTATCTTGAAGGGATTTTTGTAGGTTTTTTTGGCATTACTCACCCTTGGATAGGGAAGAAGTGGCCATGTATGGGGGAAGGGCTTTAGTTGGACTCCAATAGTGTAGAGTCTGTTCTCATGATGAGAAGAGGGAAAGAGGGTAGGGTGTTATGGGCCCCTACTTGTCATCACATACCATGATTTGAAATTTTGAAAATTGAAGAAATGAAAGAATGAATATCCTTGTAATATTGGCCTTGAAAGGGCATTTGTGGAAGAACAAAATTTCTTGAGTTTTTCAGCCTCAAAAGGGCTATGTTGTGGTATTGTGATCGATGTCTCCTATTGGAAAAATCCACCTTCTCCCTAGTCTAGTTCAATGTTGAACCTATTGTGCAAATTGGGAAGGGAATGCATGCTTGATTTGTTGTTCATGATATGTCATATTTGTCTCCAGGTTAGATCTCGTCTTCTCCATGATCACCGTGATGTATTGAAGCTATTAAAAGGATCCCTTGTTAAGAACCTAGAAGAGAATTGAAATTGTATTGTAACAATATGTAAAAAATATGTATTTAAATTTTGATGTAGTGGCAAGGATGTCATTTTTTCTTATTGGTTCTTTCTCAATGGAGCCTTGAATCGGGTTGATTAATAGAAGAGAAAAGATTTATTAGCATTCTTGCATTGTATCTTATGTTATTTTAGTTTATGGATATGTGAAATGTGGAATGGATAACGTGGTGATGTTTCAATTATGCAATTTTCAAGTTTATTTATGTTAAGGAAGAAATTCGATATGTGGAATTCTCAATCCAATTTCATATGTATTAGGAGATATAATAAATCTCTCATTGTTGATATAACAAATTGTTCAACCATCTTGTTAAACTATGCAAATGGTAAATATAAATTGATAAGAAAGGCATACACCCTTGTTATAAGATTAATTGCAAAACATAAATTGACAAAAATATATACACTTGTATTAAAATGTATGACAAAAAAAAACTATTCCTCTTGGGAGATTATTCTAGTTGGAAAATTATCACACTAAAACCAAAAAAAAGATGTCCCAGGAGCAAAATAAGCCCTCTGGATTTTGTATGGGCAAGTGAGTTTTGCTTCAATTGGTAACAGAGAATATTCTTTGTAAAATGCTTATTTTAAATCTTAGTAGAAAAAAAAGAAAACAAAATAATAATAATAAAAAATATAAATCTATATACAAATATCTAATTTTCAAATATCCTAAGCCAAAGTTCTCACCTAATAAACTTTTAGCACTAAATTATCTTTTCACCCCCTTTCAAGTCTTCACCTACACCACCTTTTCTACCTCCATGATCCTAATGCATGATAGGAAATCATTATCCCACTTTGTTTAAGTACCATCTTGTGGGCGCCAACTTGGACTTGGAGGTTAGGGAGTAATGGCTCTAAAGAAATAACAATAAGTTTATGTGTCTTTAAAATTTAAAAAAAAATTGGCCACCCTTGATTTGACCCTTCACGTCCACTTCAATGTCTCTTTGGCTAGTGTGGGGACCTTGGGATTTGTCCCAGGAGACTTGGGTGTGTGTGTGGAGTTGGAGTTAATGCCATGGACAAAATATGCATAAAGGAAGTTGATTTAATCGACCACCACCACCTTTCTTGTTATGCAATTCATGTATTTTGATAGGCATCCAAAGTGGGGGGGATTTGTGTTGGGATCTACATAGGGAGTATCCTTTGACAGTGTGCCAATCCTAGGCAAGCACATGGCTAGCTATCAAAGAAAGTGGGAGGGAGATTAGGGGAGAAAAGGTAGATATGAATTTGAGTTGGTTAGTTTAGGTTTTAGTCTAGGTTAGTATTGTTAGGTAAGTTTATTAATATAGGTTCATATTATAATTTATTTTATGTATTAGTAGATGCATTCAAAATTTAGTAGTTCATATATATATATATATATATATATATATATATATATATATATATATATATATATATATATATATATATATATATATATATATATATATATATATATATATATATATATATATATATATATATATATTTTAAGATGTGTTAGATGAAAAACAGTTAAATTAGCGTAATTTTATTTCTAGATATCTTTTTAGTTAGCTATTAAATACATTTAGTTTTAGTTAGTAACTTGTGTTATTAAGTTATTATTAATTAGGTAGTTATTAGTAAGAATTTGGTAAATGTGAATTTAGTTAATTATTTTTTGTGGAAATTAGCATAGGTAAATATTGGAAATTATTTTTAAGTGGTTAGCTAGAATAATTTTCGGTTTATAATTGTTTTAATAATTGGATATTTTAGTGTTAGTATCTTTTTCTATTGATTTGTAATTCGAGAAAGTTAATTCCTATTATTAGTTTAATACATTGTCTAAAGGTTAGTCAATTTATTTAATTTGTTTAAAGAGATAATTGTTAGTGTTTCTTAAGTTGAAATTTAGTATAAATTAAAGTTGAATAGTAGATTAGTAAATTAGTTCATTAGTGATCATATTAGCTCTAAATTAAAATAAAGCATTATTGTATCTTAAATTGATTTTGATTAACACAAGTTATAAGTTGAGTTTGACTATTAGATTTAACTTTAAGTATTTAATTCATAACTCGATAGTTGTTTAGCATTTCATGTTACTAATATTCTAAGCATGTACGATCTCAATTGGGTAATTTAAAAAGTAATTTTGTGTTAGATCTTTCAATTAACTTAACTTAGTTTTGTTACATTAATTAATCAATGAAACTATAAGAGTCCTAATTGTCTTTTTAAGAGTGATTATAAATAGTCATGTGATAGGTCTTTTAATTTAATTGAATTTAGTTTTTTAAGTTAATTAATTGATTTATCAAAGAATGTTTAAGCTTATCAACTATGTGAATTTAATTTTAATAAATAAATAAATAAATCGTGTGTTTTTGACCTCGTATTTTGGGGATGACAAAATTGAACTAATAAAACTAGTGAGAGGAAAAGGGATGACCATGATGATAGCTAAAAATGAGATCAAAACTAATAATGAAGAACAAATCATAGTGTCTCAAGTAGACATTGATGAAGGGCTAATCACCAATGTTTGGTATCAAGATATTGTGTATTGCCTCTTACAGAATCAATACCCTCATTAGATGAATAGTTCCAAATGTAGAGAACTCATGATGAAATGTGAATCATATATGCTTCAAGAAATGAAATTTTACAAGAATAATTATGAGGGAATTTATCTAAAATGTTTTGGATGTGAAGAAGAAAGAGAGGTACTGGAACAATATCATGACAACTATGGCACTAGACATCTATCATCAGAGGCTAAGACTCATCAGATTTTGATATTAGTTTATTTTTTTCCTACAATTTCCAAGGACACATTTGAATAGGTACATTCTTTCCACACTTGTCAAAAAAGTTCCAATAGGGAAAGAAACTCAAATATGCCACTACAACTAGTTTTTGAGGTATGCCCTTTTGGTAATTGCAGGGTAGACTTTATTGGAAAAATAAACTCACCATCATTAGTAGGAGATATATTCATCCTTACAACTACAAATTATTGCACAAGCCAAACTAAACTAGAAACTTTCCAAAATTATATAACAAATGTGGTTATTGATTTCTTAGAAGAGCACATTGTCACTAGGTTTGGAATGCCATTCTTCCTAGTGTGTGATAATGGGTCATCTTTTGCATCAATTTTCCTTAGTCAATGGACCTTGGAAAATCAATTCATAATCATGTTTTCATTTAATTACTATCCCCAAGGGACTGGTGTGGTTGAGTCCACCAATAAGCTCTTGATCACAATGATAAAATGCTTGCTCATGGAGAATCCAAAATATTGGCACACCCAATTAAAGTATGCATTATAGAAAGAAAGAGTCAAGATTAAAAATCCTTTAGGAACATCCCTATATCTACTTGTCTACTGAAAGGAACTAGTATTCCCACTCAATCTAAAGATTTGAGTGTTGAAATTTATGAGAGGGTATACTAAGGATCCTGATAGAGTCCAGATCAGATTGATGAATCTCAAGGAATTGGATGAGAAGAGGACAGCCTTAGAGAACATGTCAAAACATTAGGCTATCATAAAATGTTGGTTTGATACGTGAACAACCATTAAATCTTTTAGAATCTAAGAACTTTTTCTTCTATGGGACAAGGATAAAGAAAAACTAGGCAATCATACCAAGTTTTAATGCTTGTGGATTGGTCCTTATCAAATTGTAGAGATTTTGGGAGAAATTAATTTTAGACTAAGTTCTTTACAAGGGGATTTGGTTCCATTTCTAGTCAACGGCCAGTTTCTAAAACATTATTTTTAAGCCTAAAATTTCAAAATTTCAAAAAATAAAATAAATAAAATTACTTTCTACAATTGTGTTTATTTTTTGCAAGTGTGTTTACTTTTAGTAACGAGTTTTCTTTTAATGTTTTGTTTGTCTTTCCTTGTTAGCTTGGGGGTGGGGTGCAATCAAAATTCCTTCTTAATACATAATTTAGATCACTCCATTTGGTTTTGACTTTAGGGAGGAGGTATTTCTTTGTCAAAGCACTTAAATGATTTTGTTTCTTGTACCAACTAAAAAATATGTGTTTCTTGTAGTGCTAGAGGACTTCTAGTCTTAAAATCAAAATGATAGATTGATAGCTCTCAACACTTTAGAAATTTAAGAACTGATTACCTATGCATTTTTTCAAATCTAGGCTGACAGTAGAAAGCCATAATAATTCAAAATGTTCTAGTTTAGATAGAGGGTCTCTTCAAAGAACTACTAAAATCACTATTTGGCATGAGAGTTTCCTAAGAGTTCATTAAAAGAGGAATGTAAGAGTTATCAAACTTAAGAATAGATTTGGAAAGGAACACCGATTCCTTGGCATGGTCAGGGTAGAAAAGGAAGAAAAATAAAATTACAAAAGGTGTTACATCTAAAGATTCCAGATGATTGCAAAAGGTAATAAAATATAGGGATATGCACTTCAAAGTGGCTATCCTATTGTATACAAAAGAATGAAAATGCCTTAAGGAAGAATCAAGTGGAAACATGTGAGCTCCATGAAGAATGTTAAAGAAAATTACCAAAGACTCATTAAGAAAGTATTCATAACTCACAACGAGCCATTAGAATAGATTCTCTCATGTGGCTAGATAGTGATGGATAAACATGTTTACAAGGATTTTCAATGTCTGGACCAGTGGATCCAAATATTTTCTTTGAGTTCCTAGATGTTCATGATAGATGACACCTTGAGACATCAATGAGAAATTGGAACACTAGCATACTCTAAGCTTAAAAATTCAAGATTATAAAGTTTTAACTTACAAAGGACTTGAAAGTTACATAATTATTTGAAATCCAATAGTCACTTGACACATGTTGAAAGAATGCTTGCTAACAAAGAAATGCCTTTGTCATTTCTTCCCTTTTGTTTGGCCTTTTTGTTGTATTCCCTCAATGCACAACCCATTTTGAGTTACAAAATGAGGAACCCCTAGTTTCAAAATTCTCTATGAGGCATCTAGTTCAAAGCCTCAGTGATTTAGGATTCTCCCCTAGGTCTAGATCAAATCTCAAACCTTAATTGAGCACTATCAAATAGGTTAGAAGGCTAAAAATTTGTTTAAAAGGGGTATTTTTGCATGCAATTTGGAAGAGCACACTTGCGCACCCTTCAAAGCTGCATAGTTGTATAACTTTAAGGGGTGCACACTTGTGTTAGGGGTCTATAAATAAACACTAACCACTCAAGTTCCTCTCCTCACTTGTCCTTCAAACCTCTATGTGATCGCACATCTATACCCACCATTGCTAAGCTACTTTGTTGTCTGGATCCCCTCACCTCCAACTAAGGTGAGACATCCTTTTGGAGGTACACACATATGCACATGCACATGTGCAAATCATTAAGAGGTGTACACTTCCATGTACAAGATCAATACAAACTCACCCCACCCTCCAACAAATTTATCGTGTGCACATGTGTAGTTGCACAATGTGTGCAACTGCATATTTTTCCATCTCAAGGAAAACTAGATGCACACTAGTGCACAAACCAAACATTGGGGCGGGGGGGGGGGGGAAGGGTTCACTATTTTCTCATTTCTAGCTAGTTTTTCCTCAGTGTTCTATCACTCTAGGCACTAATTGAGTTTCATTTTGATCTTTTGACATAAGTATACTAACATTTGCCTATTTTTTTCAGCAATAATAGAATCATCACCATCCTCCATGGAAGAAAAATGGACCTAAAATTTTATCATTCAAGTACCAATGAGCTCCTAAGAAGTCCAAATTCCAAGATGGGCAAATAGAGATTTGGGACACAAAACTTGATCATATTGATTGGAATGCCTTTTTAACACTTTGAAAGAAATTAAAGGAGAGATTAGCAATGATATCAATATTGACCTGGAGAAGGTTGGTGAAAATCACTTCACACCATACATCAATTCAATCCTCTAAATTGATCATGACATTGGCTAAACACTACATGCCAGATGAGAAGGTCGTGAAGAGTGTCACAAGAGAGATAGCCCTTGACCT
Source organism: Cupressus sempervirens (assembly GCA_028749045.1). Taxonomy (NCBI): domain Eukaryota; kingdom Viridiplantae; phylum Streptophyta; class Pinopsida; order Cupressales; family Cupressaceae; genus Cupressus; species Cupressus sempervirens. The sequence goes on along the minus strand of CM053790.1, from coordinate 633,153,174 downwards.
TAGACCATGAAACATTGAGAAAGTTTTCCACCTCCCTAGGGATGTCCAATACCTTTAGATATCCTATGAATGCGAAGAAAGATGGTTTAGGGAAATGAGAAAGAGGATAATGATTTAGTACAATCCACATTCTTGATGGATAGGACACCATTGGGCCAAAGAGTGAGAAAGGTGGACATGACTTGAGGGTACATGGAGGACAATATTAGGTATTAAATTGTTCTCCTTAGTAGAGAAATGGACCAACTTGCAGTAGGTCACCTACAAACATGGATGGTTCACTTCGTTGAGACCATCAAGATCGTAAAGATGTTTATTGAATGGGCCACATCTTGAGTGATAACTTGGATGAGTAGTTGATCTTTGTCAAGACTTACCCACACTTCTATATTACATCTTATATGGTGTATCTACTGGCATCAAGAACCACAGAATACCAAGGATTGTATAGGGAGGGAAGCATGCAAGACACAAATGTTTGGCCCTTTGTGGTTTATCCACAACTAGTCAAGAAGAATCTCCCACTATAAAGTGTGGAATACAGGGTAGTGAATAATGGATTTATATGTGTTAGAGAAAAAAGTTAATTTAATTTAATTTATTAAATTATCCCTTCTTAAGATTTCACTTTATGCACTTATGCATTCACATTTAATAATTAATAATTAATTATTAAATGTCTTTTACCTTTTAGGTTACCCTTTTTTTAGGTTTTGATCTCCTTCTATAAGGAGTGATCTTTATAATTATCTCTTATCTTTTTCATTTTTGAGAATATTATTTGCATATTTTCATAGAAAACCCTTTCCTATTCTTGTCTTTTTCCTCTTTGTGATAGGTTCTTACATGTAGTTATTCTTTGGGCTTTGTGGATTTGTATTGCTCAAATCCACCATGGTATTAGAGCTAGATCTACTATATCTTGTTTGGTATTTGGAGAAAAAGAAGAATGAGAGTTTAACATACCAAATATTTAATTTTTTGGGTATTTTTTTGTGAAAAAAAGGGGGTCTTCAATTTTTAGAGCACTTTGAGGCCAAATAGACCTCATGGTTGGATTTAGAAGGCATCAAAATTCCTATTATCATATAAAGTTTATCAATTTTGGACAACATTGATCTGGGAGGCAAATTTTTTTTCCCAACAAGGCCATACAGTCTAATGTATGCATCTTGAGGTGGTTTTTTTTCAAAAAGAAAAATTAAAAAAATTTGAAAACCAACTTGTAAAGTCATTTTTTTTCCCACAAAGTCATTTTCTAGCTCACAAAGCTATTTTCCAGCACCACAGGACATTTTCTGGCACCACTGAGAATTACTGGCACTGTTGGTAAGCTTCCAAGCCAATGGTGGTCTTTTATGGTGCCCAATTTTTTCTTCCTTGGCCCCCAATGATCATCTTCTGACATTGCTTTACACATCTAGTGTTGACCTCCTTTCTATGGTCATTGTTCCACTTGAGCCTCACCAACCTTTGCCACTATGGCTATGCCACCAATGAATCTACCATCCTCTACCCACCTGGCCTCCACTACCACTTTGCTCATGGTGGTTGTAATTTTTTAATTGTTTTTCTTTAAAAAAATAAAAAATTCTTTTATTTCTCATAAGGGGGCCCTATCATTTTTTCATGATATCTTGAGCATATGGTGGTCTTTTTTTGATCCAAAAGAAGCAATGAAAAGCTAGTTTTGAGATGGAGATAATGGAGAAGGTAGTGGGATTTGTTTCTAGTTTGGTAACTATTTTTTTGCTTGAATTCCATTGATGACTTCTATCTTTTGGGAGGCATAACTTCTTCATTATAGCTTCATTTTTTGATGCCAAAAAAAGCACTGAAAAGCTCTTTTCGAGAAATTTCAAGATTTTCTATCATTTCACTAGTATTTTGTACCAAGTATTTGTGATTCATATCTAAATTATTTTTTCTCTTCTCTCATTTACACATTTCTTCTAATAGTTGGGGTTCATTTTTTGCATTTTGGGAAGTGTTTTGTCATATTATTTTTGTTATTTACTTATGTAAACTAGAACTAAATTAAAACAAAATTAAAGACCTTCTAAAAAAATGGCTGAGAACTCTTATTGTCTATAATTTCTGATCCCTCATAACTATCACACATGGAAGACCTTGATGACATGACTTCTCTGGTCAAAAGGGTTGTGGTCTTGTTTAGATGTAGTGCAACCAATTTCACAAAGGCCTTTTAAGGTCATGCAACATAGAAACAATATGGATGAGACAATGGGGTTGATTTCTTTATAGGTATCTAATAGTCTACAATTTCATCTTGATGGGTTCAATACCCCTCTAACTATGTGGACCAAGCTTCAAGTCTTGTTAGGTAATGTGAATGAGTTTGGGGTACTTTAGATAGAGGCAAAACTTACCTCTCTTCTACCAAATTCCTTTCTTACATTGATGATTTCTTGATGAAGTCTAATCAATAGAGATCTATATTTTAGGGTTTTGGAAAGATGAAGAATGATGATGAGTGCATTTATCTAATTCTCTCTAAGCTTCGAAGCAATTTCAAATTTTTACTTCTACCTTTTATTCCACCAAAGATGATTTAGGTAATAGAGTTGTTATGCCTACTTTTGAGGTTTTTTGTGATCACATGACTAGAGAGTAGTCAAAAATTACATAGTTGGATATTATGACTAGTTCTAAGATGAAGGCATTGGTAGCTTAGACATCTACAATGATGAAGGAGAGGACACATAAATCTCATTCTACAAAGTCTTATATTGATTCTAGCACTCATAGTCCATTAGGGACAATTCCTCCTAAGGGATGTAAATCAAATCCAAAAAGACTAAAGTGTTCTTATTGTAATAAGTCTAACCATGATGAGTCACATTTCTATGAGAAGAAGTTAGAAGACTATGCCAAATAGGTTTTAGATTTGACAACTCTCCTTCAAAAGAGCAACATTGATATTCCTTCTACTTCTTATGGTCCTTCTCTGTCATCATCATTTTATTTAGATGGTAAAGATATAGGAAAGGGTCATGCACTATGTGCAACTACTATTTTTCATTCTTCTAGATGGTTACTAGATTCAGGTGCTTCATACCATATGACATCTCAAGATTTTTTCTCTTCTTTTGAGGCTTCTCCTACTCCACACATTTTGATGGGGAAAAACACTATTATGAATGTATGTGGGAAAATTTCTATTGACATTGATGATGGTTCATTTCATGATTTACTTTGTGTTCCATATTTGTCCTCTAACCTTCTCTCTATTTATCAGATTACAAATAGTGGGACAAGGAAGACAATTGAGTTTTCACAAGATTCAACACACATTAGAGATAGTGAGACAAAAAATATTATTTCTATAGGGAATGTTGATCATGCTTCATACCTATATTCCTTCTCACATTTTGGTTCACCATCTCCACTATCGGAGACTCACTCTCTTTTCTCACAAGAGTCTACTGAGGTGAATACTGGTTGCTTGAACTTATGTGTTGTTCCTAAGACTAGTTTTGGGACTTCTACACCTCCACCTCTTATTAAGATTACATCTCTTGCATAAGATTACTCTTAGGATTGCCTATTACTGTAGCTCTAGTCATCAAGAAACCTATTGCAGTTGTTAAGGATATATTAGAAGACACACATCTCTTCTCAAATGATAGATTCAACACAACTACCATCCCACCTCCATTAGAGATTCTATTTTAAGAGTCTTATGCTTTCTCCTTTGAGCATCAACTAGGACTTCTAGCTATACCTTACATACATGGGTTTTATCATCCTTTTTCACTAGCTTTTTTTCTTCTGATTGAAGCTAGATTAGTATTTTCATTGATGCGGGAGTTTTTCCATTCTAGGGGAGCTATGCAATCTCAATCTTCTATCATGGAGGCTTTCATTGTTCTTATGCTCTTGAGAGATTCTCTTGATATGTTTCATTTGTGCATCTTTTTCTATCTCATTTTGGAGTAGGTTTTTTCCCATTGGGTTTTCTCTATTTCTCCATTTCATAGAAATTTGATCGTCAATGGGTACCTCATGAGGCCTTGCTACTTAGACCCAAGTTTGCTTTCAACATTGTAGTTTCCTTGCATTATTTGCAGCTACATTATTTATCATCTTAAGGGGGGGTGTTAGATCAAAAGGTTAATTTAATTTAATTTATTAAATTATCTTTTCTCCCTTCTTAAAATTTTATTTTATTCACTTATGCATTCAAATTTAATTAATTAGTAATTATTAAATGTCTTTTACCTTTTAGGTTACCCTTTTTCAGGTTTCAATCTCCTTATATAAGGATTGATCATTTTTAATTGTCTCTTATCTTTTTCATTTCTTAGAATACAATTTGCATATTTTCAAAGAAAACCCTTTCCTCTTCTTGTATTTTTGTTCTTTGTGATAGGTATTTACATTCGAGTATTCTTCCAGCTTTGTGGATTTGTATTTCTCAAATCCTTCAATATGCACCATCATTAGGTTTATTGAGGGAGATTATGCCAAATAGATCTCAATAGAGGTAGCGGTAAGAATAACTAAAGTAGGATCCCACTACATATAGTTTAAGACATTTACATATCTTTTGGTAGCTGGTACTCTTTTATACCCCAAGAAGCTCCCAAGATACCCTTCAAATCAGCTTATACTTTTGTAAATAGCCCACCAACTCACTTCTACATATGGCAGAGTGAGTAAACAACACACGAAGGTTTTGGCCAATCACTATTGGGGAGTTCAAGGTAAATAAAAAAGAAAAGATATTGCTACATATTTTGATAATATTGGGATGGTTAAACATCTAGTGGGGAAGTAGTTTGTGCATAAAGAAGCCCTAGAAGACCATTGGATGAATATGATAGATGACTATGATGTCTACTTTAGGGACTATTATTGGATGAGTCTACATCTGGTAGAAAACATGCTAAAAATGAAGATCCCCCTAAAAGCCATAGAAAGGATTTCCCAGAGGTAATGGATCCTTTGTATAATAGAGATAAAATCTACCATAGACCCATTATGAATGCTAAAATAGGAAGGAAGGAAAATGATGAGATAGATCATTGGGGAAGACATGTAGTAGAACTAAGGAGGGAATAGATCCAAAATACATTTGAGATGGATCTAGTTCCCTAGACCATACCTTTACAAGACACTCCTAGGCCTTAGAAAGGAAAAGGTGTCAAGGTCACCATACCAACCCACTCTACTAAATCACCATTGAAGATGGAAATGGTACACCACCATGAGCAGGAGGTTGAGTATTTCAAGGTTGACAAAGGAAAAGGTGAAAGGAAAAGGGAAGACCCTAGGGAAAGGAAGTAAAAGGCTAAGGTCCAAGCAACAAAAACCTAGCCAAAGCCAGAGCTAGTAGAACAAGCTCAAGTAGAGAAACTTCTAGAGAAACCATAAGAGCAATATCCAAAGTAATAGGAAGTGGAAGAACTATTAGTTGAGGATATTTCTTTTTAGAGTCCGCATTTTTATTCTTTCTCTTTGGTTCTCTTGGCTATTTTCAAGTGTTTATTTTGAACCATTGGTTCTACCAAGCATCGGATGCAATTTGAGGTCAGACAAACCCTTTTCAATTATTCATTCATGAACATTGTTCTTCCAATCTCTACTCACTTCAAGCTTATTGTTGACCAAGTATGATCCCTAGATTTCTCTTGTAAACATATTGATTGAGGTCATGTCTAGAAATTTTATTTTCTTTAATAACTCTTGAACCTCTTGAACCCTTTGTACCATTTGAACTAAGTTCAAAAGATTAAAAAAGTTCATCACTTTAACTCATTTTTCGGTCTTCATGCAATATTATTGGTGGGCCTCATCCTTACATGCCATGGAGTTCAATTCTTAGAAGATGTGCTACAACTAGATGCCTCATTGGGTCTGACACACCCATGTGTGACTTCATTAGTAATGGAAGGGTGATAAATTAAAGTAAGCTAATCATCAAATTTCATGCCAAGATTTATTTTAAAGAGATGAAAATGAAATTCAACACGTGTAGAGGCAATATATCATTTAAGTTACTTTCTTTTTATTTAATGACAAATACCATCTTGACCCATCCTCCTTTTCCTACAACATGTCTAATTCATTATGTCCTTCCCATGATTAATGCACTATTTTTGTTGCGAAGTGTATATGGGTCGAACTTCCTTTTTTTTTTGAAGGCACCATTTTCTTCAGTTGGTTAAGTATCAATAGTAGGAGTCTAAGGAAGGAGAAGTTCCTTTTGTAGTTGTCATAGCCTTTTCTCATGAGGTAACTCTTGTGTTCTTTTGCTCTCTTCTTTCACCTATTAGTAGGAAATATTGTGTTTGACTCTAAAAACTTGAAGAAACAAAAATGACTTCTAAATCATGAGGTTCACTCTACACATTTTGGGGAATACCTATAGTTTGTCTAGTAAATTGCCCATTATATCAGACATAGACCTTTTAGGAGTTTTCCTAGGAGTTATAACATAAAATTTGTGTGAGAAACTTACAGAGCTCTTTTCTACCGAAGTCTTGGATACTAACTTCCTTATGGCCTCCACCTTCCCCTTAGCATATCCATGTCTCAAATTCATTTAAAAATGTATTTAGATGTATGACATTCCCAATGGAAATATTTTGAGTAAGGATAAAAGTATATTGTTGAGTATTACTTAAGAGACCATGTCCAAGCTATTTCATCTTGAAGAACAAGAGCTTATAGATTTGATTCTTGCCTTATCACTACCCAAGTTTTAAGAAAAGTCCAATGTTTATATAATACCATTGAAATGAGTTGGATTGAAACGCCTTACAAAGGTGGCTCTAGGTTACCCAAAGTCCTCTACAAAGGTCAAATGATCTCACAAGTTCATGATGTGATGGTCTTGTTGCACTGGATTTGTGGTTCTCCAAATGTGTCTTCTTTTGAAGAATGGATGTACTTCTACATTCAGATTATTTTGAAAGGATCCTAATTTCTAGACTAGGCCGAATTGATTGCTAGTTCTTTGAGAAACTAGCTCCAAGGAACTTTAACTATGTATTTATACTTACCATATGTCTTTAAGGATTTCTATATGTCTTTATCCTTACCATACGTGTTGGCCAGTACCCAAGATTTGTAGTATCTACCTCATTAACTTTGGGTAGAATATATCACCATATATAACTGCTACCCTATGTTACATAGAGACAAGGTTTTGGAAAAATTTAAGAAGGTTCATGATATTTCCTTAGGGAAATTGTGTTTTAAAATGAAAGGTCCTACTCACTGTAGATTCTCTTCTGAATCTTAGAAGTTTTTTCAAACTTTTTATAGCATTTACATCCAATACCCCAAGTTCACTTATGTGAGGGTAGGTGGTTTTGATGAGGAACCTTTAAGACTCCCTAGATTTTCCCTTGATTGTTTCATCTTTGTAGAGGTGTCTTAGCAACTGATATCAGTTAAAAATAAGTGTTCCACTGATAAATTTTCTAATGTCATTTTTCCACTCAAGCTAGGTAAACTAACCTGTAGGAGTATGGAGGATGCTACATCCATAAGTTCAAATTTGATGAAATTTCACTTTGGTTCCTATCATGCTAGATAGAACTTTGATAACAAAGGGATAGATCATAGCTTCTTTGAATCCTATATGAAGCTTTTTCATGCTTCTAATATTGAAGACTTCTGGGAAGATTGTGCAGATGAACTAAAAGTTAGGAAGGGAGAGTATGGAAAGTTCACCATTTCCTAAATTAAACTCTTCCATTTAGATTTGGATATAGATGTCTTGGCTATTAAAGAAGATAAAGTAGCTTTAACAAACACCCAATAACCAAGTCTTTGATTTTTAGCAAAGCATTATAAATTAGGATTCTAAAGAAGAAAATAATATTCTTGAAAGAATGAAGACAATGCTTGAAAGAAGAAATTCTTGGTAAATAATGAAAAAGAACAATGTGCTAAGAAATAAATTGATTCCTATTCTAATTTTCATCTCAAATTTGTAGATAATAGGAGGTTTACAAGGATTCATAGGGTACCAAGTGATAACCCTCCTCTGGTAAAAAAAAGCTTGGTCTAAAAGAAGAAATAAGATGGCAACACCTATTGGGCCTAGTGAAGCTATTTAGATTGATAGTGAAACTGACATGGATACAAGTGGCATACTCATTGATAACATTTAGAGGGTTTAGATGAATGTGGGTACCTCTCCTCAAAGGATAGAGAATATTAGTACCTAAGTTAAAAGAAATGAATCTCAAAAGGTCCTTGATTCCACAACAAATTAGCTTATGGCTTCAGTTAACAAAAAGAGGAGCCTAGTCCCTATTTGCTTCCCTATTGACAATATTGTTAGCAAGTGAACTACTAGAAATTAAAAATCCAAAAGAACTAAGAGTTTAGCTAGAATAATGTTCAATCAAGAAATAGGCAATAGTATTGCTAAGGTGGCCACTTATAATCACAAGGATGACATTATTACATTGGACTTGAGTAATTTTGAAATTACTCACACCAATCTAGGGGTGATCAACTGGGAGAAAAAAGAACACTAAGTGGAATCTTCCACGAAAAAAATTATTCTACAATCACAAAAGGATGGTGTTGAAAAGAAGAGATTAAAGGAAGAAATCCATACAATGGCAGAATATATAAGGTCATTAAAAGGGAAAACTTTGGCAACTGATAGTTCATCTTGACCCATATTTGAACCTAGTGCACCAGAAAATTAAGAACTAATGGATGACTTAAGAAAGGGGAAGGCCATGATCTCTATCATCCACATTTGGATATATTGTTTGATAAGTTTGCTTACTAAGTTCATATGGAACTTGCACAAGATATTTAGTCTTGGTAAAATTGTGATAAGTGAAGCTTGTATACAAGTGATTGTATGGAAAGAGGAGTTTAAATGATTATCATCTATGGTCACTCATCTAGCAGATGTAGAAGAGTATGGTTTGGATAAATTCCTAGAGGAGAATTCATTGCAACTAGTTGATGCAGGGCTGATCCATATATTACAAAAGAATATATCTCGGTGGATTTCTAACTATGGTTCAACCATCTCAAACATATAAAATTTTGAGAAGGAATTCAAGATGACATTAATAAATATTTGCAAACTATTAGTTTGATCCCTTTGGTGTCTTTTAAAGAAGGAGGTTAAAATGTAGAAATCTTGGTCAAGCAGTATGAAGAACCCCTCAATGTAGTAAAAAAATGGACTTGATTTGTCTGTGGAAGATCTTACTAGACTTGCTAAAGTAGAAACTATGATCAACATGTGCAACCAACAACTTCTAGAATATCTAGATGGTGTCACCAAAATGAAATAGGATAAGGAAACATGGAAAAACAACCTATAGAGTACAAAGAGCCCTAACAAAAATGTCATTTTAGAATTCAAAGGTGCATATAGAGTTTGGAAACTTCCATAGGGACCTTTCACCCAGGATGAAGATGAAGAAGTAGAAGAGTCCTTGAAGAAGCATGATGATGATTGTCTTTAGGGCATCCTTACTTTATGTTCTTTTCAAGCCCTAGTTCTAAATATATTACTTCTAGGGTTTGTGTGCCCATTGAAAAACTTGGCTTTCTTAACTATTTTTAAACTATCTGAGAATTGTGATTTGATGGAGATTATCAAATGTTACTTTATTTAAGCTAGAAACCTAGTAATGTGAAGGGTTGAAAATTTTTTATGGATATCATACTATGAACTTAATCTTCTTTTAGTTGTTATGCAAATGTTCAGTTTTCCAGCTTTATATAGAAACATGACTATTTTTGAATGAAAAAGATCTTATATATATATATATATATATATATATTCAAAGATTACATGCTTTGGATTGTTTTCTATTGTTTTAGGATTGAATCGACATTGAATTTTTGGATCTCTTTCAATTGTTGGATGCTCATATTATGTGTATCTTGGATAATATATCTATTTCATATCTATTTTGAATCATGATTGATAGAGAAATTGTGTGTTCTCTCTATTTTAATTCAATTCTTATTTTATTTAATTGATATTTTTTGATTATCCCTCTATCCAAAAATAGATGAGTAGTCTTAAATTTTTTTGGTTAAAAGTAATTCTTATTTAGGAAAACTTTTTCATTGAATATTTGATAAGGGAGTTGAACCTTACCAAAACTCAAAGACGAATTGAAGAGGTTAAGATCCCTCATTTGTTGGAAGATTGTATTTGTCTTATGATTTTGAGGAGAGAGGTTTTTTACTATTGGTTTTATTAAAAGACAAATCTATTTACCAACAAGAACCAAAAGATAAAGGAGTCTTGCCACCAAGAACCTCAAAGGAAGAAGCCTCATTGCCAGTCCTAAAGAGAGCCCAAAGAGAAACAACAGTGCTAGGTGTCAAGAGGGAGATATTAAAGAATAAAAGCACTCCCTCACCCTAGGTTCCATAAACCATTCCAAAAGAAGAGGACAAGGAAGATGGGGAAAAATTGAATTTTTTCCCTTAAATATTTGAACTTGCTCAACGAAGATGGTAGAGGAGGAGGGAAGGAGAAGCTCAACTTGAACACGTCCTTCTACCCCTTGAGAACTTATCCAAGTGAAAATTTTAGAAGATAAAAAAAATAAATGAATAGCTAATATGAAAGGTGAAGGAGCCAATATTTTTGACCTCTCAAATTTTGACTTCATACACATAGGCATTGAGATAGTGGGTGAGAAGATAAGAGTTACTCCAATGAACAAGATGTTAGGAGAGGATTGGAATAAATTTCCTCCTCTACCTTAGGGACCTCTTGACATTCCACCACTATAGGACATGGCCACTATAATGGATAAAGGGTTAGTAGCTCCACCTCCTTTGACAATCAAACTAGAAAGTTAGAACACTAAGGAAGGAGAATATTAACAACTTCTTGCCAATGAAATATATGAAGAAGGAAAAATAGAAGAAGGAACTCAATAAGTTCCCTTACATACAAAGGCAAAATTCTTAGCCCAATTGAGCACATTAAATCCCTCCAAAGAACTTACTAGACATGAGAAGACTCCAAAAAGAAGTAATAAAGGAAAGGAACCTACTTCAAAACCAACTTCTTTAGCCAAATATGTCACCATAAAAAACTACACTATTATGGCTAAAAAGGGAGGCCTTGTTTAGATATACAAAGTAGATGGAGCTAATAGAAGAGGAAGGAATGAAGGGATTGATAAAAGAAATAAGGAAGTCTGAGCCACCTAAGGGTGATGCTAGAACGCTTTCCTTCCTTATGAAGAATCAAGATAACAACCTTCTAGCTAATATCACCATTCCTCCTCCTCATGCTGAAACCAAGGAATTGACTCGTAAGGATTACCAAATGAAGGAGATTATATTTGGAAATATTATGGTGGACACAATGAAAGTGTTGATCAATATAGGCCTTAAGGAAGTGTTTAAACACATGGATCAAGATGAGTAAGAGTTGATAACACTGTGAAAGAAGAATTAGTTATAAAGAGGCTACTTGAATGAATTTTTTGGACCTATTGATGTGGAAAATCCAAAGATTTCTCTTGGCGATACACTTGGATGGAAGCTGGAAGGGCCATGAATAAGTTCATTTTTGGAAGCATGTCAACAATGGCATGATGGTTTTGAAGAGAGGAGTGCAAATAATACATGGAAATTTGGATCTGATGCACCATATTTAGACTAATGTCAACAGGTTAGTTTCTATTGTAAATCAAGATTTTGGACTAATAGATGAAGTGCATACCTAGGATATTGATTTACAAGAACTTAGGTTGTTAAAGGGTCAAATGTATCCAATGTTGATGGAAGTATACTCCACAGAGAAACTAGCTAAGCTAGATGATTGGATAGAGAAGACATCCTTAGGAAAATAAGGCTATGGAGGGATTACATGAGGGAATCCAACAAAAAAAGAATAAAGCTCAAGAGAAATTTTAGGAAGAAAAAAGGTACTATAACACCACTACCCTTCAAATTTTTGAAGATGAGTCAAAGACCAAGCTTTCCTTAGTGTAATCAATGGTTTAAAAATTTAGGGATACATTTGAAAATGCTTCATGAGAAGATGATGTACGAAAAGCATTTAAAACTGAAGAAGCATTGTTGGAACTCGACACGAAGCTTGACAATTTTTTTATACTAGAATAAAAGTAGGTAACTACTAACAAGTGCTCAAGACCAAATGTGATGCATTAGATTTATTGGGGGCTAGTGAAGTCATGGAGATTAGAAATTCAAAGGTAAAAATCTAGATGTTGTTTTGGTATAAAGGGTAAGAAAACCTAGATGTTGGAAATTTAGTTTTGACATTTAGAATATTTTTTGGATTTTTGGAACCTGTCATCAAGGTGCACAATTGCAATTTTTCTTACATGTGTGTCGATAATTTAGAGAAGCAATGTACTGACAGTTAACTTCCAACTATTATTTTAGAGCATTCCATGCATCAAAAACACATTTTGATGGTAGTTCAACTCCTAGAAATGCCTAAAGAAGGACAAGTTTACATATTTAGAGCTCTTAGAGACATTGGCATCATCTCTCATCTTCTATCTTCTTGTCTTCTCATTATTTTATTCTTTTATTTCATGTAAAGGCTCATGCACCTATGAATTGATATAAACAAGGGTAGAAACCTACTTAGCACCATTTAGAGAGACAATTTGTCTATAATTAGCTTTTTTTTATTAGGTTTTAGCATAAATTTACATAAAAGGAGCTCTCACTACTAGCACAAAGGGAGGAGAGAGTTTCTTTTAAGTACATAGATGTAGTATGTACTCTAGGCTATTGTTTGATGCAAAAATATATGCTATTGGTGCTCTCATTTTGAGTGTATTTATTCTTGCTAGAGTGTGTTATTTTTTTGAATATATGTTCATGAATAATAATGGAGTGGTGTGTTTTGTAATGCCCCGCCAAAGGATCCAAAGAATTAACCTAAAGTTTCACTAAGTTTGGTAGATTTTTTTTTTTTTTTGAAATGAAAGTTAAACTACAACATACATATAGTAATGGAAGCTATAGCAACAATCTAACAGAAAGTAAACATAAACATACATAATAGGTTACATTCTTCAAGGATCCCTTAACATTGAATCACATCTAACATTTAACTAATTATGTTTCCATCTAATACTACATCCACATGAGATAATAATGATAAGTCCAACATTCTTAAATTACATTTTTGATTTCTCAATCATCCACTGTACATGCCACAGGGTATGAAAGATTAAAAGAATATACATCCATGTAAATAAAGTACATCATCTTACTAATTCTAATCCATGATGCATTAACAAAAATCAAACCACACATCATACATGATACATCATCATAAGAGATAACCATAAATCATCAAACATAATTAAATAATTGCACAGTTCTTCCCAACCATAAATAGCATCATTAGACCATCATGGATCCTAGCCATCCCTCCATGTGTAACATCCCAAGTCATCAAAGAGATCATCAGTATTATCATAGTAGGAATGTCACTCCTAAAACATCCTACATCATATGCAAAAAGATATCTAACACACTAAATAAATCATAAGATAACATCATCTAACAGATGAAAATCATCAAAGTAAGGATACATGTCCACCATCATAATCCACAAATAGAATGAAGATAGATGCCAACAAAGAATTCATCAGCCACGGTGTCTCAGATGGATCTCAAATTATAAGAGTGATAAAGCACTACCACCTGAAAGCATGGAACCTAAATGGTCCACTCCCACTGCGTTGAGGAGATAATCTCAAGTCTCAAATAGGTTAACAATTCACATAGCACAAATACTCTCTAAGTCCAGGAATCCTAAAAGTATACTAACTCAAAGGTTCCAATCACAAACTGACATCTAATCCTAGAGGCACGCAATGACATGTAGGAAACCTACTCTGTAAGTGGGCAAGTTTCATCATATAAATCATGTAGAAGTTACCCTAGCAGTTAGCTTAGGACTCCAGGGTCTCTATTGATCCTTATGTAGCCACTAGTATTCTCTCATACTGACAAGGCATACTACAGGATGCAAGGTCACAACCAAGTGTTCTCTCTACTCCCATCCTAGTCTGTACAGGCACTCAAGGCATGGGCGAGAACAAAAAAATTATCTTATTAGGTTCATTTAATCCCCATTTAGTGTAAATGTTATCACTTATTAAAACAACTTACAATGAATTACCCTAGAAGCCACTTAGGGCCCCAACCCCCATTGCAAGCCACTTCCCGAAACTACAAGTAGATAACCTACCCTAAGCTCATGGATTCATAAATCACAAAATCACCATAGTCCTATACAAGAAACTAGAAAGAAAATACCAAAAGATAATCCATAAAAGAGCATCAAATCTCCATGAGCAAATGAAAAGCATCCATAGATAATCATGACCACAATAGTTCTCTATTGGTAATAGAAGGTATCACTGATAATCAAAACTATCCATTGGTTCTCAATAAGCAACCAAAATATATCTCAAAATCATACTGATCGAAGACTCCAAAATGGTTGAGTCAAAACATGTCACAACATGAAATCATCAAGAAATAAATCAACATTTCAGTCCCATCATGGCGACTAGAAAGTAATCCAAGGATAACTAATCGATGACTAAAAAATGATTAGGTCAAGTGTCTCATACACATATATCTCAGCTTCACTCATGAAGACTGAAAAGAAATAACAAGCAATAAATACAAACATCTCATAGAGCATGCCATCACATTACCATGGTTGGGTTTATAAATATCAAATTCAAGACGTTATCATGACATCACACTCATAACCCCCAAGCCTCTAGTAGATGTCCTATAACTGGTCAACACTAGTCAACCCAAAACCCCAAAACAAGAAGCATAGAGAAAACACAATGCAAGCACATGTTTTGGTTTGCTAAAATTTAAATAGTTGAATTGAGTATGGAGATTTCAGTTTCTATTTGCAAGTATATATTTCAAGTATATAAGATTAATCATTTGACGTACAAGTAAACCCATTTGTTCCCTCAATAATATTATCCTTTAAAATTACATTCTAAGAATAACTAAAGGATAAATATTTACTCATTAAATCATTTGACACTTAATAAAATCATTCGCTTTATTAATTAATCTTAATTAAATCAATTAATAATGAACATATGTATGACTCTTTATCATTCTAACAATACTTAATTAAAACTCAACTAAAATTTAGGTCTTTAAAAAACATTAAAATATCTAAAGTCATTATTCAAGTCATTAGAATAAGACTTATTAACTTCGATGTAAATACTTTAAAACCTCGTTAAAAGAATCATATCAATTGAAACTGTATTACATAACTTAATTATTAATTAAATCTAATTAACTCTAATTAATTAATTTAATTAATAATTACATAACCATACCAAGAACCCAAAAAATATCAGTTGATTAATAACTAACTATAATTTGTGAGTTCAAAGTCAACTGTAATCCAATTCTCCAATATTAATAGTTCAATAATGACTCGTTATTATTTAATAACAAGTTATATTGGAAATCTTATTAATAAATCTATAATGACCACATTCGTCATTCTTTCAATGAATACTAATATTTCCTTAACAAATTTGTATTATCGATAATCATTTCAACCATTATACTATTATTTATTAATAATTTGTTAGACCCAACAAACATTAATAAATAATAAACTCATCAAAAGTATTATTAATCGATCTAGAGAAACCTTACATAAACTTCATTAGTTAATATTTAACTAACTCTTAGCACAATTAAGGTACATCAATAATTTACATAACGTATTAATAATAACATAATAATTCAAATCATAGCAATGTTATAACAACGTTATAATATAACAATGACTCTTTGACAATTAATATCATTAAAGTCTCTTAATTTAAATCATTACAATAATCATCATTAAACATCTTTTATTAACATAATATAAACTACCATCTCTTAATTATTTAATATATATTAAATTGTATTTAATATACATTAAATAAAATTAATATTAAAAGTCGATCATTTTCTAATCCCTCAATATTCAAATTAATACTTCAATATCTCTTTCTGATTTAACAATAATTGACAAATTATTATTAAATCGATATTTCATTTTTAACAATTATCAACATAAAAATTTATAAAGTAACAAGTATTAAAATGAATTAATGGATATATATATATATATACACACATAAATATACATACATACATACATACATACATACATACATACATACATACATACATACATACATATATATATATATATTACAATATTCTCATATGAAATCAATTCTCAAATCATATCATACCTTATCAATATTAATATAAAACAGTGTATGGAAAACGCACCTACGGCACGCAAAATTGTCGTCGCTGTTTGAGCGATAGTGCCGTGCACTGATGGCTACTGCCGTAATCGGCCCTGCGACCACAATCGTAGGTACGGCTGCATCAGCAGACCATAGGTTGGCAGTTATAAAGGAGGGTGGGGTGGGGTAAAAACCCCACCCACTATATAATTTAAATTATTATTATTATTTTTAAATGTTTTCCTCAAAACATAAATCGCATGAGCGATCCGTATTTTTTAAATATTGTTTCATTGTGATAATAAAACAACATTTTTAATCAAGTATATACATATATGTATGTATGTATATATATCTATATGTATGTATGTGTATATATATATATGTATGTGTATATATATATATATATATATAAAGAAAACAAATATCTAATTTTATACAAGAAGGGCTTTCCATTTAGATGAATTAAGAATTCTTCCCAAAAAGGTAATTAACCCATTAATTCTTCTGATAGGTTTGATTATAAAATTTTAACTTAGAATTCTTCATTAAAATACAAACCCTTGTCTAATCAAATCCTCGATTCTATTACAATTTGAACCCATACCTGATTTAAAACTAATTTCTTTTCATGAATGGAAGCTAGGGTTTTCTAATTGAGTTCTCTATTGATTTCTTCACACAAGGAGAAAATCAACATGCAAATCTGAATTAAACATTCATCACAAGAATTATCCAAGCAGTCATCTAGCAGACACGATGAAGAGAGGAAGAGAAAGTGTGCAAAAATGGAATATGCAAAAATCATGAGTGCACCTGGATACTGATGCTAATTCCCATCTCCTCAAAATCTGTAGAGCAAGCTCCTTCCTTCTCCCACGTTCCTGGTCCTCCAACCACACTCCAAATTCTCTCCCTAAGCTTCTAAGAGTGCCTCCTTATAAAGAACTCTTAGGAAGCACCTAGAATGTGTCTAGAAGCAACCATAAGGTGTTGACAACTAAGCATGGGTCTTTTCCAACCTTCTAGATGAGTCTTAAAGTTGTAGACACCATGTGCTTAATTTGTGCATCAACTCCTATGTTGTTGATGACACGTACATAATTAGAGTACAACCTCCTATGTTGTCTACATGATAATTCTCGAGAATTCGCAAACTTCTAAATATTAAAATAATGCACATTAATTAATTTAATATTCACTTTACTCTTTTCAATTTAATTTATTAATTTTTAAATCTTATGCACTCACTTTAATAACTCCACTTGTTTTATCTTAATATATTTATATTTTAATCACATGCACACATCATGCAACCTATAATCTTTTAATAATTAATATCTTTTCCACTTTTAAATTCATTTTCAAAACTTTAATTGCTAAAATATTTATTAACTTAAATAAATATTATCACATTCCAACTTTTAAAATTATAACTTTTATCTTCAAATTTAATTATTTTATTTAATTAATTTCCTAATTAATTAAATGAAATAAATATTAAAATACCATATTAATTTTCCATTAAATTAAACCAATAATTAAATCTTTTAATTAGGCTTAATTAATAGAAAATACACTAAAGACTGATAAAGTAAAATACGAAAAACTCACTATAGCAAAACACATACGAAATCAAACCAAAAGGGTTAATATCACGAATTATGTCATCTGATGCATTCAGAGGGTACTCAACTTAGATACTTGTCCTAATTTCCGATTAGGACAAATGGCTTAAAGGGTTGGGATTTGGACTTGAGAATTTATCTCCCCTCTCTTACCATTGAGATAATGCGATAGGGTACGCTCATCCTGGCAATTCAGGGAAGTTAATACCTGGTACCTGCAACCTGCATAAAAACCATGCATGTACATACTATATATATATATATATATATATATATATATATATATATGCTAAGCTAAATAGGCAATGGCAGGAAGTGGTGCATTGTGTAGATCTCGACTAGCAGGTGACTACGACTTTCTTCCTTACCCACATCAGAAATGCCATACAAGAACAAACACACACATCATACACATGCAAGTATAGGGTAAGTATCCATAAGAAAGCACATATGATAATAAACCATCTAAGCTAATCATCATCAATAACTGAAAGCAATGTAATAATCATCATCCATACATGAAATGTAGAGTCTAAGTAATCTCATCACACATCAATTGAATCCATAGCACAATATCTGATAGTCTCAAAACAATGTTGTTAACCATCAACATAAAACTAGCCCTAAAAGAGTTCGACAGTGATAACAAAAATGCGACCTAGGGGTAGGAACTATATGTTTTATGAGGGGATTTCACTTTGCTAGGGTTTCATGCTATCTTGCAATTTTCTTGCATATGACTCTTTGTTTGAGCTTTCCTTCTATTGTTTCCACTTGTCAAACTACATTTAATATGGGAGTTTTTAGGCCAGGTTATAATGGCCCTAACCAATGGTGACCCAGTTGTTGATACTAGTGTTCACATTGCTACTTCAAAAAGCCATGGTGCCTCCATTGAACAAATGTCCTTACAAATTCATCTTGAAGGTTTTTCACGAGGTAATCCTAATATCATCCTTCCTTTGCAATAATTTGATGTTGCTTGTGATTGGTTAGAAAATCATACCTTAATTGGGTATTTTGTGGGTAGGAATACTCGAAAAACTATGCTCTGAGAATGGGTTAACAAGAGTTGGACTCCTCATGGAGTCCACCTTGACGCTGTATAGAAACCATATCAAAGGTTTTTTCCTATTTCGCTTCCCCAACCCATCGTAGGAAGACACAATTTTTAGTAATGGTGTCATGCCCTAATTTACAAGGTGAAACACAACCACAAAATTTTTTCTTTGAATGGAAAAGTAAAGATAAATTTTATAGAACTACACTTGTTACAAACGTTCTATCGAACTACAGAGTGTATAGACTTCAATTCATGTTTCCTCAAGGATGTTAGAAGATATTAATTTGATCGTCGAGTTTGGAGATGATAAAGTTAATTTGGTGAAAAGGAATTTGTTTCCATTTGATATCATGTATTTCAAGTTTCCACAGGGGGGCCAACTTTTTCCTATCATTAGTTGAAATTCTAGGTTATGTCACATTAGTTAAGTGATGTCATTATTCCAGAATTCACAACCTATCCTTGGATTGAGGCATTACGTATGTGGATGCAAAGCACAAATTTTGCAGCAAACTCGTAATGGTTCCATAATTGTGATTGTGCAGATGTCTTATAATTGTCCTAGGTAAATAACTTTACAAGTGTTACTTTTTATGTCCAAAACTATTCTAGTTGTTATGATAGAGTAGGACTATTAAGTGATTTTCTTTCATTTTATCCTTTACCAACCTCGATCATATTGATGGCTTGCTAGTTTAGTTCTACTAACTAGACTACAAGGTTAATCATCAACTATGTTTTATTATTCTTATTCTCTATTATTTAGCTATGCCAAATTTGGTGGAGTTCTTAGACATTGTTATTACATTAAGTTCCTAACTACTCCTATACCATTATCTTGACTATTGACAACATATTTATATGTGTATTTTATTATTATTATTATTATTATCTTAATATTCTCTAAGATCTTGTTATTGGTTATCATTGACCAGTGTCAATTGACACCCACATCGAATTATACAAAGGTTAGTACCTTTGGCTTGTATCCCAACTATCAAATAATGGGTCAAATAATTAAGGAAAATATAAGGGCTCCAATTATAAGTTTAATTACAAGATTGATTTCTAATTTACACCTTACATATGGCCTTACCACTTTTTTATTAATTAAGTGATGGTTAAATACAGATAAATAAAGAACTTACATAATAATTTAAATCCTATATTTATTTAATATATAATTTTCTATAGTTGCAACTAATCTTATCATTATGTAGATCATTTATTAGGATATATATATATATATATTCCAAATGTAATTGTTATGCATACTGCTCTTTAATTATTTTATTTTAGTTATATTTTATTATTATTATTTTACAATTATTTGTACATACCACTATTTAATTATTTTATTTTAATTATTTCTCATTATTATTATTTTAAAATTACTTTATTTACTAATTATGTGGATTTAATTATTAAATAATAATTATCATATCATCCTAAATCTTCCACACTAATCCTCTTAGCTGCCCATCTACTTACACTATGCTAATAAATTAGTCAACACATTTATTTTTCTCCATATATAAATAAAATAAAACACTAATGCCTACTAAATACCATGATACATTATCTAATTACTTGACTAATAAAATATTTCCACCATATCCATTGATTTTACTACTACCAATTAATTATAGCTAATTCTACTAAGTTTTTTACCAAAAATTCTTGACCAATCACTAATCCTTAATAATCTATTAACTTTCTTCCTATTATAAATTATACTCTACCTACTAACTACATCTTATGCAAACACGCATGCCAACTAACCCTACTAACTAAATCCCTTAATATACTTATTAACTCCCTAACTTAATTCTTATGCCCCAAGGAACCTAAGTACCTAGGAAGGTGAATCACTCTTTTTCCAAGACATGGAGGTGACCATCCTGACATGCCCTCTCCTAGGCACCTATGTACTCTTCCCAAGGTGATTGGATGGTGGACACTTTACAAGGTTTGAAAAAATATTAATCTTTTGTCTCACTTACCTTTTTCATGGGATGATGCGCCTAAGGGGAAGAAAAAGGATTATCTAACTTTATGTCAAAACCAAGGCATAGTTTATGCATTAAACATGTGCTCATAAGGAAAGATATGCCTAGGGGAGGTGGGGACAAGTTTTGATAACAATGCCTTTTCCCTTTCATTGAGGCTTGATGTCTAGATTTAAGTCTTCTCCTTGCTTACGCTTTATTTTAATTTATATCTTATTTGATGATGAGTAAGGGTTGGTTGGCTAGGCATAGATAACATGAGTTTTTCTTTATATTGTTTAGTGTTTTTTTTTATAATGTAAAAATTCCTAAGTTGGTTGAGTGGTTCTTTCAAGGATGGTCTTGTCTCATATAGGAATAATGTTCTCTCTCTCTCTCTCTCTCTCTCTCTCTCTCTCTCTTTTCTTCTAAGGAACACAAGTACACTTAGGTCCCTTCAAAAGTCACGTGACCATCTTGGACTCTCCCATTTATATTATTTTCCTTGTAAGTTACTACCACTATGTTTTAATAGGTTTATTTAGGAGTCAAGATCCTAGGGGATATTCTTTGGGATTAATTTATTGGCCTATAATAGGGAGTAGAATATTTTCCATTTCCCATACAATTTCCAAAGAAGAATGTGCATCTACAACTTGTGTTTATTTTCTTCCTCATAAATTTTTAACTATACATTATACTAAGGTTAATTCTCTCCTATTTCTACCATGGAATTTTAGAGAAAGGAGTTGATGATGTGATGATGTTATCCAATCTAGGGATTTATTAGAACTAGAAACCCAAATGAACTAATAGATCTATATGTACAATGAACTAGCAAAATACAACAATTTTCTTCCATTATATTGAATGTGTAACATACAATTTTACCATGAAATTATTAATATTAGATCAGCTATAATTAAGGAGATCTTTCATACTACCTCTATGAAATATTCCTACCTAATGATTTACCATGAACATAAGGAGAAGGATCTCATTACTTCTTCATAATACATCAAGTCACATATTGTGAAACTCATAATGAATATTTCTTGCAAAGGCTACTTTTTTCAATCTTCTCAACTTCATAATTTCAACCATATGCAATAATATGGAATTTTCATTTTACATCACATTGAAAACACAATGGAGACTTAACATCACAACACTTTTTGTGGTAACATGGGAAGATTGATCTCTCTACACACTTGATTTTCCAGCATTGTCAAGGGTGAAACCCAATATCTTCAAGGAATCCATCTTCACAAAACTTGCAAACAAACACAAACTAGGAACCATGGAGGCTCACCTCCCATCCTAGGCTTCTATGAAGCCACCCACCGAGCAGGGAAATAAGATCAAAATCGGGTTCCATTCCAATCTTACAAATGCATGAACAACACATTACAAACTTGAACAATCCCATCCCAGGGGTATTTCACAATGGTTCACCAATGGAACCTTGAACATAGGGTGAAGGTGTGCTTTCAAAAATGAGACTTGCCATATCATACCATATCTACAATAAACAATTTTTCATGCCCTTTCGGGGATTTTTCACAAACCAACAATTCTCATGCCCGTTTGGGGCTTTCCACAAGCATCCTCCAAACATATGACCAACAACTATAACTTACTTGAAGCACATACTCCTTTAACTTCCTTTGTTCACCATCTTTCCCTTATCACCCCCAAAGAAAGATATGAATGAATATGGCATAGAATTGAGTCCATACTCCAAAGTTCTTAAGTATATTTCAAGTCCAACTAAGCCCTTCACCCTAGACATCTCTTCCGTTCCCAAAGGGTGAGTAAAGCCCTCACACCCATATCAACAATTGACATTCAAATCAAAAAAAAAAGGATCAAGAAAGAAAATCAAGAAAACTACATGAGCACAATACACATTCAAAAACATCACAACATAATGCCCAAATCTACAATACAAGATTAACAATACATTGCATGAACCCATAAAAAATTTCTCCTTACTTGCAGATTCATTATGTAATACAAAAAGGAAGGAAATGATCATGCTTTGAAACACTAACCTTGGTCCAAGCTAAGGGCAAAGAAATTTGTTGTAGAGCTCCCTTAATCTCCCTCCAAAACCTCACTATCTCTAAATTTAAAGAGTGGGTGAAGACCCCACTGAATTGTCCAAGACTCTCTAATAAGGTCCTCCCACTACCTATTTTAGCAAAGACACTAAGAAAACTTCCTCTAAATTTTCTATATTTGACTTAGTGGGAGCATGGACGAACACATGTGACAATCCAAATTTAGAATTGGTGGATGAATGCATGGGTAAAGGGACCCCCTAAGCTATCTAGTCACTATTATGGTCAAAATTAGGTCCCTAACATCTTATACAATCACATGGTAAGCTCATTTTCACATAAAGTCACTCTGGGACCACCTAATGATCCCTCAAAACCCTAAACAAGTCTAAATTCGAATTTCCTTTGATTGTGACCCATCCCACCGTTGGAAAGTGGGTTTAATTACTCATTAACAAGGTAATTAGGTTGAGGATAAAATTCCACCATGACCAAAAAATGACATGTCATTACACACAAAATCTACAAGTGTCAAGTGACACATAAAAGCACTCTCCACGTCACCACAACATGTTCTTAATGCATCTTTATGATTAAACATTTCCATGTACAAGAAAACTTACATTTATGAAATAAAATACATCACAACGAGGATTTTGAATCTTCCAAAGATTCATGTTGGTTAAACTATATTCACCTAGGTTTGGATCTTGTTTCCCCCAAAATTTCCATGGTTCCACTTCCTACACATTAAATTCAAGCATCAATAGTCGAAGGAGGTCATATAAATATATATCATAAATGCATATAATTTCAAATGTTATATAATATTATTTACATAATTCAATTAAATTTATTTTCCTAATCATTTCAAATAAATCATTCAAAATGTTAGAATATCAAGATTTTCATATCATAAACCATCTTAATCAAATCAACATTTATCAACTGATCACATTAAATCATAAATCATCATAATCATCATATCATAATCTAATTCTATCATGTCATAAAGTTGCATCCACATGTGCTCAATCATTCCATTCCCAATATCACGTTCATAGTACATATCGTAGATGCAGAATACTACTATAAATGTCAAGATTAATAGATAAAATAAGCCATTGTCTTACTAAGTCTTGAATAATGTTGAAATATCCAAATCTCGAATATCAAAATTTAAGTAACATATCCCCATTTAAACATTACATTACAAGCATTTATGTAATTCAGCTTCTATCAAAGCAATTGAAAAAGGTTACTACATGAAAAAAAACATTATATATATCATTTAGGTCTTAATGTCTAGACATAAGTGTAAATCATCAAAATGGAGATATTAAAATAACATAACCCTATAGTCTCAAAATTATATCAAAACATCAAATTAGAAGTACGATAATGAAAATATGTCATCTATACTATGATGAATCAGGTGAGGCCTCACAAATGGTCCTTGGTTAGTGCATTCCTCCCTACTTGTTCTTCAAAGATGGTCAAGATACTTCATTGTCTCTAATGAAAAAAATCTTAGGGTTCCTATGTGGGTAGAGTTCTCAGGTTTACTCTTTCCTTGTTGGCCTTTTATTAAGTCCATTGCCAATACTCTTGGAAAAGTTATCACAAAGGAACATGAGAAATTTTTCAATGCTCACCCTTAGAAATGAATTTGTGTTGAGGTTGATCTTTTCAAGGATCTTAAGGATTCTATGGAAATATATATTGGGGCTCAAGCCTTCTCTTAGAAAGTTCTTTATTTGAACCTACCTAACACCTACTATAGGTGTCAGTCAATGGAACACAAGATTAGGGATTACCCTTTGGCTATGCTTAGGGTTAAACTCCCACCTAAAGAGGTTCCTGACAAGCCAAGAAAAGGGAAAAAAGAGGAATGGGATACTATTGGGTACAAGGACAAGGCTCCCTTGGCTACCAAAAAATTATATGTAGTAGTCATTTTAGTTCCTCCTATTTCAATAGGAGTGCAAACCCCAACCAGTTTAGGGGCACAAGTGGTTTTTTTGGAACCAAACCCTAGTGCTTCATAGGTTTCAAACCTTGGTGTTTAATAGGGGATTAAGCCAGCTACCAAGGATAAAGCCTCAATTGTGATTTTTACTCCTCTTGCTACTTCTTCCATATTAAATCAGAATGTGTGGCATTCTCACAATCCTTCTAGATGTGTTGAGAAACCAGAAGAGAAATGAGAAGCCATTAGTCCAAAAGATTTTGCTTATGGCTTTAACTTGGGTTCTACTTTCTTATAGAATAGTTACTCCTCTCTCAAAGACAAGGAAGATATGGAAGAATTTTCATGAACATTTTATCATGGAATGTGTGAGGTCTCACAAACCTCTCCAAAAAGTACTATGTAAAGGATACTTGTCATAGACTTGGAAATTCAGATTTTCTATGTATGCAAGAAGTTAAGATCTCTAGTTTCATGCTTTCTTTTGCATGTTGCATCATTTGGTTGAATGAAATTATGTTTTCCTCTCAACACAATGCTGGCAAAGGTGGTGTACTTACTCTCCTCACCTTGTCCTCATTTTGCTATTATTTTAAACAGTTTCGACCCCATGCACATAATAATTTGGCTTTTTCTTTCCATTAACAATCATTCTCTTGGAGTCATTAATGTTTATGCTTCCAATGATTTTGTTGAAAGATCTCAATTGTAGGGCTAGCTGGAGCACAACTTGCCTCCAACTACTTGGGTTATGTGTGGTGACTTCAATATGGTTGAGTTGGCCTTTGACAAAGATGGAATTTTTCCTTTTTGTTGGATAGCTAGGAAAAGGGAAGCCTGGTACTACATGCACAATAAAATGGGCCTTTTTGATCCCAATACTAGCTACTACCAACATAGTGGGTTTTGGCACAATTGGTCCAACTTTCAAGCTGGCTTTGATCACATTTTAAAGCATCTTGATCATGCCATGATTAATGCACAATCCTTTTTCTCCTTCTCTGAGGATCAAGATTTACCTATCAGTCCCTTGCCAGATGTGATGTTATCTGACCACTATCCCATTTATTTATGGCAACTAGCTCTCTAGAAAGTTATCAAGTCATAATTCTTCATCAACATGTCTATTCTGATGCATGCTTCCACTATTGCTCATATCCTACATGTTTGGAATATAGACCCATGTCCACATTCCTAGACTAGGTGGATTCAATGGTGGAATGATGCCATTACCAAAACCGCTCACTTTCTGTGCATCTATGGATGATAGTTGGTAGTTTTTAGAAGGCAGTCTTATTAATCCACTACTTCTATGCTCAAAAAATCTTTTGAGGTTCTCACCCTTAATCCTTTTGATGTTGATTTTCAAATTCAACTTGCCAAACTTCTGCATGAAAAAGTAGTTGCAGATGATTATGCCACTCGAGGAGCCCAAATCAAAGCTCACGTCCATGGGTTGGAGGTTGGTGAAAAAGCTTTGAAGGAGTTCTTCCAGGCTCATCGAGCCCATCATATGAATTTTGGGACTAAAAAAATCAAAGAAGGCACTTCTTTTCTCTCCAGTCTCCTTGACATCCTACAAGCATTTGTTCATCACTATGAAAACATTTTTGCTTCACAGGGAAATTTTGGTTGCTCGGGAGGAAACTTTCAAAAAGTATATTTTTGTTACTCCAAACCATCTAGCAGTTGAGCTACACACTTTCTGTGAGCAACTTCTTACCCTCCAAGACCTTAAAGAGGTAGTTTTCTCCATGGTAGATGATAAGTCCCCTGGGTGTAATGGGTTTCCTTA
Source organism: Cupressus sempervirens (assembly GCA_028749045.1). NCBI lineage: Eukaryota > Viridiplantae > Streptophyta > Pinopsida > Cupressales > Cupressaceae > Cupressus > Cupressus sempervirens. Next base: position 633,126,382 of record CM053790.1, on the reverse strand, counting down.
TGAATAGGTTTCTCTATGGAAAGATAGAAATGATGTTCTTTTTACTCATAGTTTTCTTGATATTAATATTTCTATGTACACTAAGGCATGCATTTGTAATAATGTAATGATGTAGATTCAAGTACAAGCAAACAAGGTGGCCTTGGAGATGGCCTACCTTCAAGAGCTTCTTAATCACTAGGGTAATGCCCCTTGTATTGTTGCCAGAGTACCTCCAAATGCCTCGGTTGATACCTTGACACCTAGAGACCACTACCAGAGGTGCAACTCCTTAGGCCACCACTTGCACGCTCTACATTCCCAGGCTTCTCACCGCCTCTCTCCAGTGGTGGTGATGATGGATGGAGGTGCCACTCAATTTTCCTACCCCATGGTGGCACTAGCTAGTCCCTGACCCCTCCTCCTAATGCTTGATGAGTGGTTTCTAGGAAATGGCCTTTTTACCTAGAACTAGCTATTTCACCTCCACAGCTTGATATGAAGGATGTTGATCTAGCCACTAATGGTGTTGATGCTACTACTTATGAATGGACTATTCCTAGTCTACCTCCCAATTCCAAAGATGATTGGGGATTTCATGATCGAGATGAACCACCTCCCTCAGTAGGCATTACTTTAACTATCTGATGGTTGCTTTATATGTTTTTTTGATGAATAGTTGATATTTCTAGCCTTGGTCGTGTGAACTCTCATGGGGTGATCTTGTATCCCCTGACCCTTTTTTTGTGAATTGTAATCTTAGTATATAATTTATTAATAGAAAAGGACTATTCATCAAAAAGAATAATAATAAAGGAGTCAATGGTTTTATTGTGTTTGTATGATTGTGTGATCTTTTAGTTTTGGTGTTTTCCTTATGTTAACAAATCTTGCTATTGTGACAATTTGGAGAAATGATCATCTTTGTTTCTACATAGTTTTTTGTGTCATATGAGTGCAATTTCCATGGCCTTACAATTTGATGAAAGGTGAAAAATCTTTCAATCATTATTAAAGTTCCCATCGACGATTGCATTAGTGGAGTTAAGGAAGTGTTGCTCTTAATTTCATTGGTTTCCTACCAAGATCCTTTTGATAATTGAATTTGTAGATGTGTTGTTACTTTGACTTATGTCCATTGGAAATTCCCCTTCTAGTAATTTATTTAAAATCTCTTGTTACTCTATCTTTGTTATTTTCTTTTCAAACACTTAGTTAAAATAAGATTTCATATAGTTGCATTGGTAAACTGCATTCATCATAAAACATAAAATACAAAAATATATCTCTTTTGTGATTACATTTCAACAATAGGTTGTGTAGATTAGTTAGAGCCAACAAAGGCCTCCTCATTAACATACTCATTTATCTTCAAATGAGTTATCCAGTAGGTTGAAAAACAATAATCTGGAACCTTGGAGCTGGTCATTGATCAAATTTTAAGAGATATATTCAAAAGGATCTCTTTTGTTTAGCATCATGCAAAATGACAACTCAATAAAAGTAGTGCTAGAAGGAAGGCCCCAAAACCATTCAACCTAAAAACCTAAGTTGTTTGAAAATTTTGCAAATTTTGGACATTCAAAATAATTCCCAAGTCTATCAGTGTCAGAAGGTGTGCAAGTGTTGATGTGCTCTTTTTGAAGAGGTGATCTTTTTAGAGGTGCACTTTTCCATAATTAACAAAAATTAGAAGATCCTAATCCACCATTTTCATTTTAGTGAGCTTTAAGCTCTTCACCTGGCAAACATGAGTTTTTAGAACTCAATCATTTTTGCAAGGCTCACAATGATAAGGGGATACCAAGAATTCCCATTTCTAATCCAAATCTTGCAATCTTCTTCAGTTCCACCTCCAAAATTATGTCAACCTAATCCTCCACCAATGGCCTTCTTTGCAAATACAATAGATTCACCAATCAATTTACAAGGTGCACTCAATGATGTTCCCAAGAACCTTGAGAAATTATGCCCAAGATTGATTTATGGATAAACACAGACAATTGAGGATCATATCAAGGTTTTTAAAGAAGTATGAAATAAAAAAAAGATTCAACAAGAGAATGTGGTCCTTCATTTATTCCCATGCACATTGGGAGAGGTTTTCTTTAACTGGTACATGAATTTACCACAGGATGTATCCAAAACTAGGTAGCCTTTAAAAAATTATTCTTAGAACAATTCAAAACATTCATCAACCTAGTTGTGATGCACCATTAGTTTATATCAATAAATAGGAATCCAACGAAGAACATCTCACATTTCAATCATCACTTTCACATGACATATCGCAAGTTGGAAACACCCTACACCATACTAGTTAAAGCTACAATATAGATTTATGGATATTTGGAAGAGGAAGTCTATGTAAAACAACCTCTTGGATATGAAATAAAAGGATACTAAAACAAATTTTATAAGTTGAAGAAGGAACTCTATGGATTGAAGCAAGCTCCAAGAGCTTGGTATAGTAGGATAGATTTATACATGATAGAGAATGAATTCGAGATAAGCACTAGTGAGCCTACATTATATACCAAGATCAACGAACAAGGTCATATTTTGACTTTTTGTTTATATGTTGATGATTTTATCCTTATGGGAAATCTATCTATTGACATGTTCAAATCAACAATGAAGAAATAATTTGAAATGACAAATCTAGGATTGATGAAATATTTTCTTAGTATTGAAGTTACTCAAAACGATAAGGGAATTTTCATTTGTCAAAGAAAATATGCAAAAGATGTTCTAAAGAGGTTTAGACTGATAAATTGTTGTCATGTTTCTAAACTTGTGGTAGTAGGCACAAAACTTAATAAAGAAGATAAAGAGAAAGTTTTTGACTCAAATATATTCAAAAAATTCATTAGTAGTTTGATGCATCTCATAATAACTAGGCCAAATATTATGTATGGTGTGAGTTTAGTTTCTTGATTCATGATTTCACCTAAAAAATCACATTGGCAGGTAGGAAAAAAGATATTAAGATATATTGTAAGTACTATAAATCATGACACATCGTATTCTACATCATATGATTTTCAATTAGTTGAATATATAGATAGTGATTTTTTAGGGAATATTGAGGATAGGACGAGCACATCTAGATATGCATTTCATTTTTGGATAGATGTTCTGGCTTGGGCATCAAAGAAGCAACCTATAGTGACAATCTCATTAGCTGAAGGAAAATATGTAGCAGGAATAACATCAACATGCCAAGTTGTTTAGATGCAAAGGATTTTGAAGGACTTAATGCAAGCTCAAAATGGGCCTACTACAATATATTGTAATAATAAGTCTTCTATTGCACTTTCAAAGAACCATGTGTTTGACAAGAGGACAAAGCACACTGAAACAAGGTATCACTTCATTAAACATTTGGTCAATAACAAAGATATTAATCTACTACATTATAGATCAAAGGAGCAACTTGGTGATATCTTCACCAAGGCCTTAACATAGGGACAATTTGAGATTTTGAGGGAACCTTTGAGAATTGTAAATATTAATGAAGTTTGTAATAGTTGATAGTAGAAATTAGGGGGGAGTGTTAGAATTATTAATTTCTACTCCTAGAATTAATTTATTCATGTTCATCATGAGATGTTTCTAGAATTTTAAGTTTAGGTATTTTAGTTGTGTCAGATGTAGTAATTTCTAGAACTATGTAAATATTTGTCTTGTTGGCTAATGTTAGATATTTGTAGACTATTGTAAACTTGCCTATAAAACGAGGCACTATGTATTGATTTCTATCATCACAATGAATGAAATACAATCAAGTTTTATTGTGTCAAATCACATTGTGTTTTGTATTTTATTTTATTATGTCTCTCCCATCTAGCAAACGATGGAAATATCAATAGAGTATAAATGAATGTCTAATTAGTTTTTTTTAATGTCTATTACTGTGAGGATACTTGATCATGCATGTGCTTCCTTTACAATGTCCAATCTTAACCATTTCTTTATATATTACATATTTCAAACAAATTGAATTAATTCTAATAATTTGAAGTTAAATTAAGATTCATATCTAGAATGATATCATGTTCAAACCTATTAAAATTTAGAAATATTATACATTGAAATAAAAGAACACACGAATTAAAAAATGATATTGGAAAAAACTACCCATAATTTCTGAGGCATATGATATCAAACCAATTACAAAATTACTCTACTTGCACAAATCATAGAAATCAGCAATCACAAAGCAAAATCTAAAATAAACTATCCACTTTTTGTCTTTAACAAATCTTGTATGCTCCAAATAATTTGTAGTGATATGCCTTCTTCGATGTAATCTTTTATTTCTTTGACGCATAAATTTATTCCTTCGACCACAGTATTTGTTTCGCCGTAAAACACGACAGAAAACACGCCCTCTACGCGCGTGAATACATCGTTCGAACATAATCATTATTTTTCCCATGCCAAATAAATATTGAAACACGATAATTTATAGTGGACAATATTTTATTGAAGGAGTGCACATTTTTAATTGACTCAGTAGTTATTACCAAGATTCAAATATCCAGTTATTTTGAATTAATATGGATCAAAACTCGAGTTATTTTTTTAACTCCATAAATTTTATCTAAGCAACAAAATTAAAGACATTAAAGATTGGTACAAAACATCCGAAAATCTCTACATTTATTCTTTTATTCAATCTTAAAATAGATGATTAATGTCGATAGGCATTCTACAATGGTAGAATGAGTGGAGTGGGATGGTGTGAGCATGTTAATGTTAACTTTTATTCTTTTAGATTAAATTTGACAACCATCTACATGTCAAAAGTGTAAATCTTATTATAAATAGAATATACTTTTAAAAATACCGCATATAATATTTTTTAAAATTATAATATTTGGAGATATAAATCATCCCTTTTTAAGAAATTAAAATTAAAAGCTTAAGTTAGTAAAAATCTAAATAAATGGAGATAAAAGAAATATAAATAATTTTATATGTAGTTAAATAAATTATAATTATTTTGTAGTGGATATCTATCTGATTCCTTTAGATAGATTTATTTATGATATCTATACTACTTTATTTATTTTTATATTATTTGAAGTATTCTACATGTTTTTATAAAAAAATGTTGTAAGATATGTATCTAATTTTTATAAAAGTAATTTTATTATATAAGTATTAGAATATATCTTCAAGTTAAATAATTAATTAAAAATATATATTTAAATTAATTATTATTTTTAATTAGCTTACCATAAGTAAGAGATCCAATTCATGAAAATAATCTAGAACTTAAATCTCTTTTTAAATTTGAATATTAACAAATTATCTAATAAAATTTAAAAAGTACAACACATCCTTGCCAATAAAACCCAATTAAAAAATAATTGTTAAATATAAAAAAGATTTCTCAAGATTATATATCTATAAACTATAAAATAATTAGATTATATAGATTTAAGTCATTTATTTTAATTTGATATATGTTGAAGATTAATTTAAGATACCATTACTTTTAACAATAAGAATAAATTAGAGTTAGTGTTAGTACTCAATTTGGTTTAGTGTATTACTTTGTTAATTTTTTATTTTTATTTTTTAGATGTTTTGCTTTATTTTTTAGTGATAGTGTTCAATTGACCTAAATTTTTTAATAGAGTTTAGATTTTGTTATGTTTTTCTTTGATTTGTGTGTATGGTTCCTTTTGGGTTAGCCTAAGTCTCAATTCAATACTATTTGGTTTAGGTTTATATAACAATTGTCATATAATTGGGATTTTTAAAATTCTGTTTAAGGTTCAATTTAAATTATCTTTAGGGTCCAATTGCTTTTAGCATTAAGGTTCGATTAGAATTAGTATTATTATTTGATTTGATTTAGTTTATTATTTCTTATTTAATTTGATTTAGTTTATTTTTTCTTATTTAATTTGATTTATGCTTATATTTAATTTTTATTGATAGTGTTCAATTGATTTTGATATTCAATAAGGTTTAATTTAATTAAGATTTTCAATAATTAATAATAATAAAATTTCTTCTAGAAACAACTTAAAAATCTACTTTAATATTAATCTTTTAAATTGAGGTTAAAAGAAATGGCAAGCTTTGCATTTTTTACGAATGCTACCCTCCATATGAACAAAACATTAATACTGAGATTCTCATTTCAAAATTAACAAAAGAAAGTAAAGACAAGACCAAAAAACCTTACTTTTTGAAGACAAAATATGCGAAAAAGGGGACTTTGAAAACCTTAAATCTATTTGCCATTTTACAAAATATAGATGAAAATGGCTAGCTCTCGAATAATGGACACAAAGCTATGAAGCAATCCATCATAGAAATAGATCCATCCATTAAACTAAAGCAATAGGAAATGGTATTTATAAATAATAATAATGCTAAAGCAAATAAAAATGGTTGGATTAGGGCATACATAAGAAAGACATGACCATCTCGAAACCCCAAATCTCAAGCTAACCTAGGTCATTTCAAGCCTCCTTAGAGAATAGCCTTGCATATACATCTTCAAAATTAGAGTGATTCTAGTTCTTATATTCCACCCCATTGTAGGACTCAACCTCCTTGGTATTATGCTTCTTTTTACCCAAAAATAATTTCTAAAACCCTCCTATTTATGATCTCCCAAATAATGTCATCTAACTCCTAATAATTCTAGTGCAAGAGTGGAAAAAATAGTTTCATCCCCTCAAGAATTTATCATTATCAACAATCAAGCTAGTGAAGATCACTAGTTAGATTGTGAAAATTTGGATCTTTCTGCATATTGGAACATACCTATTTTGAAAAATAATAAAATGATTAGCTAGTTTGAAGAATTTTATGGTCCACAAGTGAGTATATCTTTTATCTTTGATTGAACTTTTTATATATACATTGCAAATATGAATTTATTTAGAAGGATTTTCTTTCAACTTCAATCTTTTTTCAAAGGATATTCTATTAAATTCTTGAAATAGGAACCAAATTTTAATGAAGCTACATAGCACATAAATACTTAGCCCCTATATGGTTAGAAGTAGAACTAACTAATCCTCTTGAAAATAATTAATATAGACATTTTAAAATGTATTGGATCTTTAGTAGGAGATCTGATAGGGATAGGAAATAGTTATAGCAAGCATATTAATACCATAATGCTTATTAATTTAAACTTACAAATCTTGAGCATTAAACCTATTAAACTTATTATTAATCACTTGATCTATAATCTAAAAATCTTAAGATACGAAGGACACATATCAAACATCATCAAAATAGAAAACTTCAACAACAAAAAACTAGATATATTTAACTAAATATTGATGTCGAAGAGAAACCTTTCTAATGATTTATATTAGAAATAAAAATTATCATAACCTCCTAGTATAAATGGATCAGTCAGGGGAAAAGATGAACAAAAAAAGTGTGGAGAATGTGGCAGAGGAATTTGATCAAGAGATGGAAATAGGGGAATTTTAGACAAATCCACGCCAAGAGAATTCTCTTCAATATTAAACCCATTAGTCAAATCACATATAGGAAACAATAATATTGAGAATAAATGATTCAAATTAATTAAATTTGAAGAAAAAATGGATACACTATAACTTAATGCGAGAAGTGCACTAAACAAAATCTATTCAAAGAAGATATCAAAAGAATTTGATTTAGTACAAAAGGCTTATGAGTGGAAGCACAAACCTGTGTCACCTTTGGTGATATCCACAGGGGTTCTGGCCAAAATGGTTTCAGCTAGATTGGTTCTAGTAGGAACACTTTTAGCCGTACAGATGTGGCACTTTCTTGTGTCAACGTGGTAGCGAGGTTTCCGGACGAAATCCTTTTGGCTGGAAGGGTTTCGGTCATAACCCATGTGGTTTTATAAATAATCAAAAAATTCTCTGAGCAGTTATTTTCACTATTGATTTCACTGTAGTGGTTACTAGGTAGTCAGAGTGTTTCGGGCATAATAGGTGGGTGAATTTTTTATTTTTTATTTTTAAATTTTTTTTTTAATGTTTTTAAGTTATTACATGATAATATTAATTAAATGAATTGTTTTAAAGTGTTTTATTAATTAAATTAATTATATTTTAAATATATTTTTAGTAGTTGATAATAAAACATTAGTTACATTTTACAAAACATTAACATAGTAAACATTTTACAAAACATTAGCATAGAGTTTAGTAGTTGAGAATAAAAAATTAGTTACATTTTACAAAATATTAACATAGTAAACATTAATGTCCAAAAAACCTATTAGTTGCATTAAATAGAAAACATAAACATAGTATAGATTAACAACAAACCTATTGGTTACATTTTACAAAACATTAACATAGTAAACATTAGTTCAACAAACCTATTAGTTACATTTTAGAAAACATTAACATAGTAAACCTATATGTCCTAAATAACATTACATCTTACAAACCCATTAGTGACATTTTAGAAAATATTAACATAGTAAACATAGATGTACTAAATAACATACATGCATATTTTTTATTTACATACATGAGCTAGATGTGCATATTTGAGCTAGATGTTCACATACATGAGCTAGATGTACTAAATAACATGTGTGCATATTTTTAGTTACATTCAACTTTGTACATATTTATATACATACATGTTTTAAATTAAATTTAACTTTCAATTTTATATGTACTTATGTATGTATATCTTAACTTTGAATTTATAGATATCTAGATCTTTGCATATATCATTATGGCATCTGGTACTAGTGGAGCACCTACATCCGCAAGGGAGGCTAGTTGTCATGCCCAAACTACGAGGGCAAGAACACAAATTTCTTTTTAAAAAATTATAATTAAAATGCTCTAAGTCTTAATCTGATTTCTTACAAGGGAAGTGAAGGTTCACTACAATTCATCTAAGGTTTAACCAAGAGAAGGAAAATAAAATTGTTTTAAAAATTTAAACTCTTGCTATCAAATTGTTATCAACACTTGTGCATTATCTAATTAACAAAAAACTTAACATTTTTCAAACTGGTTTCAAAATGAAGTAATGATAAGTCAAACTCTTTGAATCTTTTGAATTCAAAAGAACTTACTAATTAATGTGACGATACATTCGTAATTAAACATTATTTAAAAGTTATTTAAATCACATTTTTATTTAAATCTATAAATCATTAAAACATTTCTAAATTTTAAAGTAACTAACTACTAAAATCAACGTCAATCAAAACTATTAATTAATCTTTAAGTAATTTTTATTTTAAATTAGTTGGCTTCAAACATATTAACTAAGCATCATAATGGTTATACTGGCTAATCTTTTCTAAGATCTAACAACATTAATAACTAATACTAATCTCTAACTAATAAAATTACTAACTAAAAAAGAAACTAATTTATACCAGTTTATACTATTGAAACCAACACTACTATACAACTTTATAACATACAAATTTAATTTCTTAGTAAAATTAATACAAAATCTAATTTAATTTAATTAATAACTAACTACACTTACTTTTTACAAAAATCTAAAATAACAACTACTTTAACAAAAATAAATACATTTTAAAATATAAAACATACTAAAGACTAACTAACATAACATAACTTAAATAATAAACTAACCTATATACTAACCTAACACCACAACTAAACATATAAAACTAACACTAAAAAAATAAAACAACTAACCTAAAATTAAATACTTAATAACTAAATGAATATAAATTAACTTAACATATACTAACTTTTATTTCCTAAACTAACATATTTATAACATAATCTAAACTAAATTACAATTTAAACTAACTATAAAAAATAAACTAATCTAACACTAACCTTATTACTAACACCTAACATCTAACCTAACTAACCCCTTTCCCCCCTACACCCTACACTCCCCACATGTCAAGTTGACCCTTCTTCCCAAAACCCCCATCACATCGAGACTACGATTCCCAAGCGCTCCACTTGGGACAGCGTGCTGCCCAAGTGGGGGATGTGTTGACAGTGAGGTGACGAGAAGGACAGAAGGCAAACATAGGGTTTAAAATATAAGAACTTTCCTTCCTCCAAAACCCAATGCCTCCTAAGGGAATTAATCCATGCAAAAGTCAAGGTAGTACATGTGATGTCATCTTATATGATGACATTTGACTTGCACAAAAACTTAAAACATTTTTAATTCGTCCCTCCACACTGACGTCCAAGGAAGATGGTTAAGCATTGATGTTATAAAGTTTTATAGGCAGCAAAAAGATATTTTAGGGTATTTTTAAAAAGTTAAAGTCTATTTTGGAATTTCTACACCTATTTAAAAAATTGATTAAATTATATTTATAATTTCAAACAGAATATAAAAAGAATCTTTAAAAGATTCTCTATTGCCCAAGACCATATAATTGTTTTTCCCATACAAAAGACAGAGAGTTTTTACTCTCTTGCAACACATTTCTTTTTGAAATTTTTTCTAAGTATAGATTTACAAGGCAAAGTATATATTTCTTTTTGGTCTATATTTTAAGGTGCATTTTTTTGAATAGATTTAAAACATTGATACCATAGTTTGAGTCATATTAACACCATAATAATTTGTTCTCCAATATAACTTGAATTGAAATAATTTGACCTTTGTCATTATTTTCTTTTTAATGAAAAACTATAAAGACTTGTTACAACCTTAACATACCAAGAATATGAATTATCCGTTTTATTCAATAATGCAATAATTGTTTGATTCTAATAATCATGAAAACTAAATCTACATGCATGATTGTAATTTTTGTTTTCAATATTAAAGAAAACTTGAAATTTTGCCAAATTGAACATCATCAATTCCATCCTATTTTGATGTGCATCCATCTAAATTTAAATCATGATTAAATCACATGATAACCAATTATACTCAAACACCAATTTTATTGGCAAACCTAATTCAAAGGCTTAGCCGAGAAAGAACCAGGAAGAAAATCCGGCGTCGTTGCCATTACAACAAGGTTTTGAGATACAAATTACATAGGATTTCAATCCTAAGTTACAACACTTAAATTAAATTTCCTTCATGACCCTCATCAAGGGTTCCATATCAAATTCTGCAACACATTTCTACGAACCATGGAGGGAACAAAATCTGATTGGGTGACAACCAAACATAACCAAGAGACAATCAAACATACATATTCATAATAGGTTTTCACAATAGGATTCACAATGAATCAAAACTAGGGAAAGGTGGATTTTTCCAACAGGAGATGTCAGGCACAACACCAAACTAGGTGCCCAATCAGGGCTATAAATCAAGAACTTCTGTTCTTCCATCCTTACATGCCAAAACTTATACGTGGTTTGTGTTGATAGGTAGGGGCCCATAACACCCTATCCTCTCTCCCTCTTCTCATCCTGAGAAGAGACTCTACATTGTTGGAGTCCAATTAAAATGCCCTTTTCCGAAATTGGCCACTTCTTCCCTCTCCAAGGGTGAGTAATGCCAAAACACCCATGCAAGAACATCTCAAAATTCAAACATAAACATGAAAGGAAATCATTCAAAATAACATGGTTTTCAAAGCTTCCCAACATACCCACAAACATAGAAACATTCACACAACAACAAGGTAGCATAAGCATGAAACAAATAGGAAATCTAAACAAGGGAGATGAGAATTCCTACCTTCACAAAGAGGTAATGGCAATGAACAAGTTTGAGTAGAGCTTCTCCCTTCCTTGCTTCAATCTTCCAAGACTCCTCTCTAAATGTAGAGATTGGGTAACAACCTCCTCTAGTCCAAGAAGGGCCTCTAAATAAGCCTTAAACTCAACCACCAAAAGGATCAATAACTTCACCCACCCACTTACAATTCTAGAAACTCCTAACTCAACCCACACTATGGTTAAACACTAAGTGGAGGTGGGGTGATGAAACTCATGGTAGCCATAGTCAATTTTCGCACAAAGGAAAAAAGAGACCTTTTGAGTGATCTCAAAAGTCAATAAAAGGGGCTTAGGGGTTGGAAAAGACCCCCAACCCATACCCATACCCCTTGTGTATAAATATTTCATGTTTTAAAGCATTAGGAATAGGTTTAGAGTCAAACAAAAGCTAGGAATTAAATAGGACCAACTAACAACTCTAAAAAGAAAATTAAGCACTAAACTAGATTAAGGATGACTAAACTTGATTAAGAACCAAATTAGCAAAAAAGATATCAACTTAATCCGTCTTAAGTCTAAAGGTTACATAGCTAACCCTAATCAACATACCGAGGAACATACACAATTCACGAGTGTCAAGTGACACTATAAGAACACCGTTTATGAACATTAACAATTACTGGTCATAGAAAGATACATAAATACATCTCACAATTAAAATATTTGAATTACCAACCACAAGGTTTCCAAAATTAGCACATAGAGATCAGTTTTGTTCCTTCATCAGATTTCTCAACTAAAATATCTGTACACTCATTGCACACATCAGTAGTCCTATAAAATCACATGCACATATGTATTTATGTATCAGGAATTCACATAAATTAAAACATACATAAATCAGGGTTTCTCTCAATTTCTTAACTATTAAAATCTCTTAAATCAAAATATTAATCCTTCATTTACTGATTTCATCAATATACATATACATAAAACATTAACTAACAAACATCAAATATCTGAAAATAACATCACACAACATGAAATAATATGATATGTTCAAAGCATTAGATAATGTCTCGACATCTCGAGTCGTGAGTATCAAAATGATAAAGTAACATCTAAGGCTACGAAGGGTCGAGGTGAGGCCTCACACTAGTGTTCATGGAGGGGGTCCTAGTTTTGAGTTGGGCACAACATGTAGACCGACGTCATCTACTGAGGAGAGACAACATTTATTTATATATACTATTGCTAGATTATCTCGTGCTCTTGAGTATCTCTATTCTACATTTTTAGCTTCTACCACTCTCCCTAATAGGGAGAAGGTTGTTTCTATTAGAGATGAGTTGTGCCAATTGATCAAGATGATCTCTGGGTACAACCCATTTGATGATATTAGTATTGAGACATTTTACTCTTCCATTTCTCGCAGTGTCAAGGGCACTGTGAAGTATTCGCAGATTCATGGTCAGGTCTCCACTGCTATGGTGAAGACCATGTTTCCCTTTTATATAGATAGGGCTAGGGTTAGAGGTTATTTAGTGATGAGCTGTACAGATCACCTTGTCGCTTCATTTATATATCCTCGGTGGTTAGCCGCGCATCATAGGTGGCTATAGAAGGATGAGTTTCCCCTTTATTTTTGCAAACAATTATTTGCAAAATTTCATTTACATCAGGATGTCGACTATACAGATTTTTCAGGTCATGTTGGATGGGGTTGAGGCCAATAGTAAAAGAGATTTAGACCTGCGGACACCCATGTACTTGTTAATAAATGGGCAATGGTGGGTCCAAACCTTTTGGTCATGTTGAGAGGTCCATAGATGACTGTTGTAGGTTTGAGTGTTCTTGATGATATAGTCAGGACTTGGATATATTCTAGCATTGCCATAGTTATCACATAGCTACAAGAGATATCTTCAGATAGATGTGGCAGATACATGTTACAATCTCATGGTCATGTTTCGAAAGGTGCATCCTCTAGCACAAGAGCTGATGATCTATATGAGATGGAAGATCTACCATCGCCACTAGAGGTTATGGCCATATCAGATATGGATGCATTGCACAATATGACATCTTATTTAGTATCTAATCTTCTTGGAGCATATTAGGCATTGTTGACGGTCACGGGGATTCCTCTTTGTGACATTGGTGAACACATCAGCATATTGTGTCATGCACAATAGGATCACAACCCTCACAGAGATAGGAGGATATCCCTACACATTCTAAAACACCTACTCCTACAAAGGACCATACAGCTCTTGTCCCCATAGCACCTGTCCCCACACCTACTTGGGATCCTTTAGCACCTACTTCTGCTCCTGCTCCTACACTCCCTGGCCTTAGAGCACTACATTCCATGAATTAGAGATCAATCTATCACTACATGACATAGATATCAGTCAGATTGGCAGTGCATTACATGATGTTATGGTAAATATTGTAAATTTATATATGCTTATATTTATTTTGTACTATAATTTACACATGTGCATATTCTTGAGTGATTCAATTTAACTTGTGTACATGTACATGTGTGTTCTATAGGGTCTTAGTGATAGTCTATTACATTTTGAAGATATTCAAACCTTGATAGATCCTCCACAACATGAGTCATAAGTATGTTATGTATTTTTTATTATATATTTGATGAATATATATATTGTACACATATGATATTTAATACATTCATGTATACACATGAATATATATAATTTTATAATTTTTCAAATTTCTTTCATTTGACACATGGCACAAATCGAGATTGTAGAGCCTTTTGGGGTCAAGGATCAGGAGGGGGATGTGATTGATGTTATTTTATGCATGTGTCTATTTCATTGATGTTACCAAGACATTTTATATATATGTACATGTCATTTCAAATACTTTTATATCCAGAGATGTATGTTATCTCAGATACATGTGTTATTTTATAGATACTTTTATATGGATATATGTATGTTATTTCAGATACGTTTGATGCATGTGGTATTTTAGAGATATTTGATGTCATATTTTGAACACATTTTATATGGTATTTTGGATACATTTTACATGGGTATGTATACATTATTTCATAGATGTGTTATTTTACATAGATGTACATATTATGTTAATGTTGAATGTATGTATGTTTTCAATATTTAATCAATAAATTTAATACATATTTAAGAACATAACTTGAGTACTAGAAGTTAATGTCTTATGTACACACATGTTAAATTGATCTTTTAATGTCTTAATGTTTTATGTTTATGTATGTGTTATTCATGTTTATGTACATGTTATTCATCTTATTACCTTATTCATGTTTTTAGTATTTAATCAATAAATTTAATACATATTTAAGAACATAACTTGAGTACTAGAACTTAAATTCAATATATATTTCAATAAATTTAATACATAAATTCAATATATTCATGTATATTTTATTTCATAGATGTATGTAACTATGTTCATGTGTTAAATGTAGACATGTATGTTTTCAATATTTACGTAAATATGTATATGTTATTGTTTTTAATGCCTTAATCTAAGTATAATTAACTATATTTATGAAATTTCTTAAGGACAACATATACATGTACATGTAACATATAAAGAGTATAACATAGAATATAACATAAATGCATAATAGCATTAACAATCATATGTAAGAAAACATAAACAATGTATATAAATACATACAAATACTAAAGGGGTTTTCTTAAGGAGAGGTCCTAAAAGGTGGTACTAAAGGGATGTCCTAATAGGTGGTCTTAAGGGGAGGTCCTAAAAGGTTGTCTTGAGGGGAGGTCCTAAGAGGTTGTCTTAAATGAGATATCCATGTCTAATTTTTCATATCCAAGATAAATGATCCAATGTATACAAATTTATAAAACAAATATCCTATCAATGTTAAATGTGAAAGTATAAGAGCTATATAGACATAGCTTAACTAAAGCTCCACAATAAGTACATAGGTAAACTAGAGCTCCACAAACAATGTATTGTTAGGATCCCCCCTAGTTTTTATTATCTTTAGAAGTTTTCCATGTTCTTCAATAGACAATTTCCACTTTTGATTTCCACGATGTCCTCTTCTTTGTATTGCTTCAAATTGTAACTTGGTTGCTATAACATGGTTACTATAATGTAAAACCTTTCCTCCAGGCTTGTATTCAATAAATTCAATACCACTATTAGTTAGCCTTGTTTGTTGATAACATGTTCCTTCAATAACAACCGATCCAATTGGATATGACTGTTGATCAACATCTATAGTTCCTTCTAGCAACTTGTGCTTTGCTTTTGTGCATCTTAAAAGATAATAGTGCACATTTTCCGCATTATCTGGTAAGGCTTGAACTGCAAAAATATCTCTTGCATGTATATAAAAATATAGATAAATATAAATTAATTTTAAAATGAATATACATGTATATTAATTTATATATATGTATATATGCACACAAACCTGCCATAACTAAATTAGAAATGCTCTTATAATTAGCTAAATATACAAGATCATGAATGTCAATGTCAGTGTCAACATCTTCAAAAGGAGGCTTTCTAACTATCTCCTTCAAATCCCAATGTGAAACATATCCATTCACAATATTTCACATGCACTCACTGGATTGTCCTTAATCCAGTCATCACAAAAACATGTTTTCTCTCTTACTTTAATTATAGGAGGTTTGTGGTTTCCTATAGTCGTCACTTGATGCAAACTTCTAATACCAGGGATCGTTTGAAAATTTTAAGGATTAGATCAATCTATATCTGTTACAAATACATTAAAAGTAATTATCATATTTCAAAATATTTATATTTAATATAAAACTGAACAATTTGAAAAATACATTAAAAATAAATATAACTTAGTTCACCTTTCACTTCCCAAAAGTAATGCTTATTGTATTCAGTATCTTGAGTAGTAAAATGAACTTTGTAACATTCAAAAAATTGATTTGCACTCTCTATCCTATTCCCTGTATGTACATACAATATGCATATATATAAAATTTAAAAGTATATATGCTACTAGTATTAAACATGCACATTAAATGCATATATTTATTTGCAAGTTCATGTTATCGAAGCACACGCTTTATACATGTTCATGCTCCATCATGCTCCTACTCCATCATGCTCCCCTTTTCCGTGTCCACTTTCAAAGAAATTCCATATAAATCTAACATTGGTTCTAGCATGTTGCATTGCTAACGAATTAAATGCTTTTACAAATTTCAATTGTCCTAAGAACATGAAACATGATAAGTATCTACAATTATTTGTGTACATGTATCAAATCAAAATATTTATGTACAAATAAATGTAAGTTAAAAAAAAGTGTAAGTTTGTGTCTAGTAACCTGCTCATCCTTCAGACCAAATCCAGTGCTCTAAAACATTTATTCCATGATTTCTAAGATCTTTAGAGAACATTGCAAAATAATGAGCCACATAACTCCTATCACGAACTCTATCATCACTAATATAGAAATGAACCTCTTTGATGATGATCCATTCATTTTCATCCAACCTTTCTATTTGATCCACCTCAAATTGTGCATGTCTATAGGTCACTTGCACAAATATTGCAACTTGTTCAGAATGATAATATTGCCCTTGAAGCTTTGTTTGAGGTGAAAATGTATAATTCTCAGAAAAATCTACAAATTAAAGTATACAACTAGGTGGAAAACAATTTTTGGAATCATGAAACTCTTTAGGTTGCCATCATGCACCATGATGATGTTCGATATGTGGATATCTCAATGGACGAAACTTGGTCATAAACTCATCATAATGCAATTCAATCTCTTTCAATAAAATTTTTCTAGATTCATCTCCTATCTTATTTTGGTATGTCTCATATTCATATCTCATCCATGAAACTGGTGTGGATTCATTAATATTCTCAATTTGCATTTCAAAAAATCTGCGTAAATCTCCACAATCTTCACACTGATTTTTGATGCATTGCACTTTTAGCTCATCTGAATCTTCTGATTTATCACATAATATGGACTTCATAAATTGTGTTGTATTGTGCAAACTCTCAAATAGTCTCTGACATATTTTGACATTTGAAAATTCTTTCTTAAATGTTTGAACTAATTCACTTTGAGTTATATCTATGAAATGTTTTGGATGTTCAATTTTGGCTGTTGTCTCTTGATCTTTAATTTGTATAGTATCACACCTATTGGAAGAAACACAAGAATGTGTGGTCCAAAATTCAATAACTTGTCTTTTCACATCTTAATAAATTCTATCTTTTTGAGGAACTTTACAAATATTCACCTAGTTATTCTCAATGATATCATCTAGCATATTTCTCCTCTTGATGTATCTCTTAATAGTTCTTCTAGATATATTTAGTACATTGGAAATTGTACATACCTATTTTTACAATTTTCTACTAGATATAGTAGTCATCAATGCTCTATGTGCATTACTCAAATCACCTCATCGAGTTGGGTATGTGCAAGATCATGGTCAACCAAGCTATGCTCTCAAGTGGCAATAAAAAATCAGAAAATCAAGGTTATGTCAACTTGATGTGCAATTTTCTATATATTATTAACTTTATATCAAAATGTTGAGAGAAAATAATCTCTAAAAAATTGAATCTAGTTTCTAAACTACTAGAACTTATCTCAAAAAAATTAAAATTCATTGGTCAAAATTTTGAATTTTAATGCAATATTACAAAAAATTCAGAACAAAAATAAGAAGTAGACGTATGTCTAACCACTTTAATCAAAATCAAATGATAATATTTTTAAATAATATTCTAGATATAAATAGTAGACTCATGCCTAGATGTGACACATATTTTTGAGTATTTTTATTCTAAATAAATAATAAATAATTAATTTTTGACTTTAGTATTTTTGGAATAAAAAAAATCTCGTGTCTAACCACCTTAACTAATTCAAAAATTTGCAAAATTCAATTTTTCATTTTTTTTTCATTATAGTAGAAGAAACATAGAATGTGATGCATCTTTTGGATTTAAAAATGTTGTACCATTTGAAAGTTATAGTTATTTTTCAAGTACTGTGTTAGTCAACACTTTATATGTAACTCCATTAGAAAATAAGTAATAATTAGTTACTAAACTCATAATTTGACAAACCTTACATTTATGGAAAGATAAGAACATTATTAAGAAACCCTTTTCAATTTATCAAATTTTGGTTGAAAAAAAAGTCGTCAGCTACATGTTTGAAGTAAAAATGACATAAAAATAGGCCAAAAGCACATGTTAAGGATGTTTTTAAAGTTGACTATATAGGTTTGGTATCAAAAGATATAATAGACCTTATAAAGATATTAATTTTTTTCATTTACTATTAGATTGGGTAGCAAAAAAGTTGGAATAGATTTTGAAATGGTTTGAGATATTTCAGAGCTACAAATTTTTTAGATCGCCACTTTTTGGCACACAATGATCCCACACATACCCAGTTGTCTTGTCAATTTTGTTATAAGCATTTTACAAGTTTTCAACTATTATTTTATTAATATTATGCACATGGTTTTCCTTGTTATCAACACCCAAAAACTCTAAAATAGGTCTCATATCTTTTCTCCTAAATAACTTGACAAATAATTGTGCCTATCCAAATATACTTTTATCTTTGAAATATTCATCCCACATATTCTGACAATGCTTTCTAATAGTGTTTGTTAGCCTCAAAATGGTTTTTGACACTTGAATGCCAACACACTTAACGACTTTCTATATTGGAGCCGATTATACTATGTATGCTGAGCCACAACATGAGCTAAGTCAGGAAAGCCTTCAGGTGTTGAGTGATCTTCAAGTGCCGAGTGAAGATCAGGTGTCGAGTGAAGTTCAAGTGCCGAATGACTTTAGGTGCCGAGCATGATACAAGTGCCGAGTGACATTTGAGTGTCAACTCATAAATGATGTTGAGCAATACAGAAATACAATAGGAGCCGAGTAAGTCAGTTTGTTATATGTGTCGAGCATCTGGAATCAGTAAGTTTCGAGCAACATAGAATGCACATATGAGTTTGTAACTTTACAAATGAAGATGTAAACCGTTTGCATGGCTGACATATGACGAATCTCGAAGGATTAAAAAGATAAGAATGAATATATTTTTTTTTCCTATCAAATCTACATGCAGCCAATAAGAAATATAGATAAGGCATGCAACCAATAGTAAATGTACAAGGAATGATTGGGAAACAGAGATTCAATATGGATCATAGATCCATACCTAACCCTAAGTCTTTGAGTGTCTTTATAAGGAAGACTAAATCTCATTGTGTGTGTGTGGATGGATGAGGGTGTGTAAGGAAAACTAATTTTTAGGGTAAAGAGTATCAGATCACAAAGGATCAAGATCAGAGAAAGCAGATCAAGTGCCTGTATTTAGCAATCAAAGGATTGTAAGCTATTAGGTTTATTATACCTAATACTCTCCAAAAAACTGTATTAGAAAGAAAACCCTATGGTGATAGGTTAGCTTAGCAGCTATTTTGTAGATCTTATAAATAGGTGATTAAATTCTTTAACAAGGGAACACTTCATGTAAGGTGTTTGAAATCCTTTAATCAGGTCACTATTGATACGGTGTAAAGCCTTTAACAGGGCAGACCATCAAAAGTGGTTAAACATTATTGCTGTAGTAGTTTTTGTGGGTATCATCCCCATCCTAGTTTTACCTTCTTATTCCTGGAGGGTTTTTGGGTTACCAAAATTTCAAGTGTTATGTGGTGATGCTTATGTGTTCTTCATAATTGTTTGATATGTTTATATGCATGCAATCTACTTTCAGTTAAAAGTTTCAATGGTAAAAATATAGTACTTCTGATTCACCCTCCCCTCTCAGAAGCATTATTCTTATTTGAATATTCCAACAATTGGTATCAGAGCAGTAAGTTCTCACAAGAAGGAAGCCTAACAGCTTGGAGGAAAAGATCTAAAGATGGAAGTCTTCAAACTTGAGAAGATTATTGACAATCAAGTGATTGATATGCAACTGGCTCTACACAAAGTAGAGGAAGCAAGGGAGGAATTTAGAAAATCCTTGTAAAGAAGAAAGGATATAGCCATAGTTGAAAATGATAAAAACTACAAGGAAATAGATACCACAAAACTATTTGCCAATGGAGACAATAAAGAGTTTGATGCAGCAATAGCAGAACTGATGGAGAAAAATAAAGTTCAAGCAAATGAGATAAGATCTCTCAAGATGGAACATGAATCTCAGGCCATAATGTTATGTGAAATCACTGAACAAAAGAAAAGAGCAGTTGAGGATAAAGTCATGATGGAAGATGACAAAAGAAATCTTGCAACAGACTTGAAGAAAAATGTACTAAATTATCAAGGATCTCAAACATGCAAATGGATACACTTGCCAAAATGATGAATCTTCATCATGAACTCAATATGAAAGATATTGAGATCTCTAGTTTGAAGATGAAGAATGAACAACTGCAGAATGAATTGAACAGAGAAAGAGAGGTAGCAGAGAATCTCAACAAATCAAGTGAAGCCATTAAGTACTTTGAATAGTTGATGAAATTTCCAAGATCAGCCCATGATACATCAGGACTTGGATACAACAGCACTAAAATTGGAGAATCATCAAAGAGTGTTGAGCAAAGAAGTGACAAAGGTAAGGATTCTAAACCTACTTGTCATTACTGTAATAAAAGGGGGCATACTGCTAATGTTTTTAGGAGTAGAAGAATCAATCAGAAAAACACACCCAAAAACAATAGTGACTGTCACAAGTGCAACATGCAAGGACATATGACACAAGATTGTAGATCCAGAGTTACAAGGACACAAAGATTTGATGAAAATTGTCATAATTGTAAGAAGTATGGACACAGAGTATTTGAATGTTGATCAAAGCCTATGTGGACATCAATTCAGCCAACAAAAACAAAAGGAAATGAAAGTCAGTACCATTGGGATTACAACACCAGGTATAGCTATCATTATTGTTAGGAATATGGACATATACCCTAGAATTGCATAAGAACACATTTTAGAGGGAATTATAGCAAGTGGCTAAGCCAAACCACATGTTTTAGTTGCTTGAAAATTGGTCATATCAGCAGAAATTGTCCTACAAGGTCAAAAGCACCAAAAATTTAATCAAACAAGGGCAAAGAGAAGATTGATGTAGAACACATCAAAATAGACATGAAGAAGACATGACAGAAAAAGAATGAATCAAGCACATCCAATGAAAGGGTCACTTCACCCACAAGGTCAAGTGATCATTTCTCATCCAATTAATCTCAAAATGAGTCTATGGGGTTGATACATATAAGGAAGTATCATACATCAACCCTAAACCATGGAGAAGCAATGCAAAGTATGAAACTGCATGAAATAAGATGCCAAGACAAAATTTTGATGAAGAGCTATCTTTGGATGTCGAGTAAAATTCTAGTGGAAGCTGAGTTCCTAACAATGATCGAGTTGATGACTGATGCCGAGTTGAGTAATTCCTATTGAAGCTGAGTAAAATGGAGATATAGTGCAAGCCGAGTGATGTTAAAATCCTCCATAAGCCAAGTTTGTAGTTGAGCAGTTAATGCAATGGAAATAGGGTATATTATCATGATTTCAATCATTTTTCCTCATCGCGATCAAGAAGCAAAGGAGATAAAAGAGTGCAAAGAAACTTCACAGCAAAGTATTCAGCATTCCAAGCAGGTTGCAACCTCCTACAATGCATTTTCATTGATCTTGAGGTATTTTCATTTGTCTTGAGCAATGTAGTTTCATATTTCTATGTAAAGGAAACCCTAGTTTGCATAAATTTCTTCAAGTTCAAAGAAAACCCAAGAAAAGAATCGTTTGAAGTCCAACTAGTGTCTAATGAGGTTAGGTAGCCTAATTTTTTCCCTATTCCTAAAGTTGCATACAAGAATGACCCAGTCGGAGCCCTTTCTTGCATACCCCCAAATGTTGTTATGGTCCAGGACGTAAGAAAATACTACTATTGCAAGATAGGAGCCCTAGGAGACACGAAAATAAGAGAAGCCTTTGTGAAGCTGTGTGTTGATGGAATATTAAAAGATGAATACAAAATTGTTGAAAGGAAGGGTTTGACACAAGTTTTGAGTTTTCCCACTGTGTTCAAGACAAAGTGGATCAGACTTGTATTGAGCAGAATTCATGATGGTAGTCTATGGTTAGAAGATGTCCCTGTCAAACTCACAAAAAGAATAATTCATAGGGTAACTGGATATCCCACCCTAGATCAGCACAAGACCTTGAGAAGTGAATCCAAGGAGGTCATTGAAAATAATACAGGTGCTCAGTGGAACAAAAGAGGAATGACTATTCATACCATTTAGGATCCTCTAGTTGAGTTTTCTGTTAGAGTTATTGCCCACAAATTCTACCAATCTAGTAGACTCAACAGTGTGCCATGTATAGCAGTAGATGTAGGTTAGAAATTGGTGAAAAAGGATCATACTTATGATCTTGTTGAACTGCAACTATAACAGATAAATGAAAACCTAATAGCTATAAGAAGGTCAAAGGGTGCCCAATGTAAATTTGGAGCAATTTTGGTTTGTATATTCTTTTATGTTCAGAATGAATTTCCTTCTTTTGGAAAAGTTACATGGATAAGTGATAGGACTAGATCATATCCCAAATAAATGAATATATAGAACAAATGGGAGACAATTTTGATGCCTTGATGACAAGTTATTTTGAGGATTTCAAGAAATCCATGAAGCAAAGAGTGAGGATACCAATTTCCTTAGTAGAAAAACATATTAATGATATATGCTTCTTAGTTGATATTGACTTCATCTATATCCAAGTAGCAACTCCAAGGGTGAGATGGCTAAGGCCATTTGGTTATGAAATTAACATTTATGAAGCATCCGCAACAATAACTACATTGTTGGTAGAAGAGACAGATAAGACTGCCCCATACTTTGGCACTTATGATGTGGTAAGGTCAAAGATAAATATGGAATTAAAAACTTCCTCCACATTGAAAAAGAAAGAAAAACTGATGAAGAAAATTAAGAAGAAATTTTGTGAAGGGGTAGAGGTTGAAGCTAAAGAAGATGATGATGACAATGATGATGAAGAGGATGAACAAGAGCAAGGACCAATGGAATTAAATCAAGGCCTAGGTGAAGACAAGGAGGAAGGTTCTAAGGAAGAAGAAGCAAAGGAAGCACCAATCTAGGCCAAGCCAAAGAAGAGAAAGGAGAAAGATCTGCCTCCAGCTTAGCCCAAACCAAAGAAAATTGCCATGCTATCACCCCAAAAGCCAACAACCAGAGCTACAAGAAGGGCCTCTACAGAAAAAGCTAAAGAGGATACTACAAAGAAGAAACCAATCAAGAAGACACAGGAAGAGCCAAGGAAAAGAAGAAAATATGTAGCTCAACCTGATACTGATGAAGAAGATCGATCTGAAAAGGTAAGCCATTTTTCAGTTGATACATTATGTAAAAAGATTGGAAATGGACATTTAACCAACATAAATAAAGTTGATTTCAATAAGTTCACTAAAGAAGAATAGAATAGAATAGAAGAATTAATTTATGGAATGATGGCACAGTTCAAGTACACTCCTCTTGAACTAGATGGACAATTGCCAGATGAACTGTCTAAAATTGTAGAAGACAGATGACGTTTCTATTTGAGAATGGAGAAGGAGATGAGAGAAACAGCCCTAGCAAGGATACTGCCTGATTTGACTAAGGAGAAAATAGGGAAAGTGGTCAAAAGGAACAATGCCAGGTTTACACCTAAATATAGGGCATTCTTCATTCTCCAAAATAAAATGGAAGATATTGTACAAAGAACAACAAAATCATGGAAGAACTTGTACAAAAAGATTGAAGATTTTCTTGAAGAAGAATACAAGGAAGAAGCTACTGCTCCACTAGAAGAGAGAAGAAAAAGGAGAGGAGAGAAGAAAGGAGTTGAGCAAGGTAGAGAAAAAAAGAAGGAAGAAGAAAAGAAACAAGAAGAAGAAAAGAAGGAAGAAGAAAAGAAATAAGAAGAAGAGAAGAAGGAAGAAGAAAAGAAAGAAACAGAGGAGCAGACACAAAAGCAAACTGAAATGGCAATAGTTGAGGAAGAGTAGCAACAAGATCAGAGTGTGCAAGACACACAATTGCCACCTTCTAGCCCTCCTCATGTACCCATCACACCTGCAGAAACTATAACTGTACAGGATGTTCTTGACACTTAGGCTCAGAACATCAATCCATTAACTGTAGAGGATCTCAAAAGAATCCTTGACCAGTCTACACAACAAGAAATATTATGTGTAGATCCAGTATTGGTCAGTATGGATAAATTACAAAAACTAGTAGAAAACACAATTAGAGATAAGGTGAATCCACAAGAACCACCTTCCATCATCTCTATAGCTACTAGTGGTCAACTTTAAATGCCAACAGTTGTTTCAATAGGCATAGTTGACACCACAATTCAGAAGTCGAGGGCAGCAACACACAAAGAAACAAAACAAATAGGACAAACTATTACATTTGATCCTACATCACAAACTCAAGGTGCACTTCCTACAATTATAATAACTGATCAAGGTAGACAGTAGGAGGAGAAAATAGAAGAAACCCCTAAAGAGCAAGAGGCAATACAAACATTGATAAAATTTCCTACCTCGGGGACTCCTTCACAAAAGCCATTACAAATATCAGCACCAGGATCAAGTTCTACAAAAATTGCAAGAGGAGATAGTCATACCAAGTTATGATTCAAAAACAATAAACATTGATCAAATTAATGAGGTGCGGGAAGCATTAAACAAAAGAAAGAGGCAAGAGATACTCAGGAAGGAGTATCAACAAAAACAAACTTTACATGAAATAAAAGATATATTTATGGATGCCTTCAGTATTCAGTCACCAGATGAGTCCAAGCATATCATGGAACAATTATTAGATATTGTTGAACAGGTGACAAATGCAGACCTAGAGACAAATGCAAAACTCATGGAATGGTTTGAAAGAAAATTTCAAGGAAAATTTAATGAGAAAATATCTAGTGAAATAACACTTTCACAAATTGAATTGGCAAAGGTCATAGACAAAGTGAAAAAGATACTTGAGAATATATTCTCATTGTACAAAATGTTGTGTGACTTCTCATATTTCACACAAGAGACCAGCCAAAAGATAATGAGCCTGGAGAGAAATTTGAATATTTCTAGCATGCAGGTACCAAAAGATCCAGCTCAAAGTGAGAAGCATTTTGCTCAACCGCTTCACACTCAAAAAGAAATAGCTGTATTAATAGCAGAAGAGGCCACCATCAAGGAAAAACTACTATAGTTCCAATCTTCTATTACCCCACATTTGGAAGTCCTCCATAAAGAACAAGTCTATGCTGAAACTGTTCTCAAGAAAGACCCTAATCTTTCTACTTTAGAAGGACTTATTCATCTTGCTGCAGAGACTGCTCTCCAACATAAATTATTGGAAATTGCTTTGCATAATTGGGATGCAGCTCTTAGGATGATTATGGAGGTAAACAACACATTTTTGGTTAAATATGGTCTTAACCCTTAAAACCCTCTGACATAAGTGTCAAAAAGGGGGAGACAAGATAATAGGGAGATAGAATGAGGGAGACAAGAATGGGGGAGATAAGATAAAGTGGAGCATGATATACAACATCAAATTTTGGTTACCAAGAGAGCACAAATAATAGCACAATCAACTCAGGGGGAGTTACAATAATTTTGAGGTATATATATTGTAAATTACAAAATTTTGTTTAAGGTTTTAAAACCTCTATATATACCAAGCAAATTAGTGAATGTACTCATAAGGTCAGTTAAGTGTTTTTGTCACTCATGTCAAAGGGGGAGATTGTTAGCCTCAAAATAGTTGTTGACACTTGAGTGCCAACACACTTAACCAATTTCTATATTGGAGTTGAGTATACCATGTATGTCAAGCCACAACATGAGCCAAGTTAAGAAAGCCTTCAGGCGCTGAGTGATCCTCAGGTGTCGAGCAGCCTTTAGGTGCTGAGTGAAGATCAGGTGCTTAGTGAAGCTCAAGTGCCGAATGACTTTAGGTGCCGAGCATGATACAAGTGCCGAGTGACATTTGAGTGCTGAGTCATAGACCATACCAAGCAATACAAAAATACAATAGGAGCTGAGTAAGTCAGTTTGTTATATGTGCCGAGCATTTGGAATCAGTAAGTGTCAAGAAATATAGAATGCACATATGATTTTGTAACTTTACAAATGAAGATGTAAACCATTTGCATTGTCGACATATGATGAATCTCGAAGGATTAGAAAGATAAGAATGAATGTTTTGTTTTTCCTATGCAATATACATGCAACCAATAAGAAAAATAGAGAAGGCATGCAATGAATAGTAAATGTGCAAGGAATGAGTGGGAAACAGAGATTCAATATGGATCCTAGATGCTTACCTAACCCTAATTCTTTGAGTGTCTTTATAAGAAAGACTAAATCTCATTGTGTGTGTGTGGATGGATGAGGGTGTGTAAGGAAAACTAATTTTTAGAGTAAAGAGTATCAGATCACAAAGGATCAAGATTAGAGAAAGAAAATCAAGTGCCTGTATTCAGTAATCAAAGGATTGTAAGCTATCAAGTTTATTATACCTTATACTCTCCAGCAAATTGTATTAGAAAGAAAACCCTATGGTGATAGGTTAGCTTAACAGCTATTTTGTAGATCCTATAAATAGGTGATTAAATCCTTTAACAGGATAACACTTCATGTAAGGTGTTTGAAATCCTTTAATCATGTCACTATTGATACAATGTAAAGCCTTTAATAGGGCAGACCATCAGAAGTGGTTAAACATTATTGCTGCAGTAATTTTTGTGGGTATCATCCCCACCCCAGTTTTACCTTCTTATTCCTAGAGGGTTTCTGGGTTACCAAAATTTCAAGTGTTATGTGGTGATGCTTATGTGTTCTTTATAATTGTTTGATATGTTTATATACATGCAATCTACTTTCAGTTAAAAGTTTCAATGGTAAAAATATAGTACCTCTGATTCACCCCCCCTCGCCCCCCCCCCTCTCTTAGAAGCATTATTCCTATTTGAATATTCCAATAGTTATCATTTATCATAACTTTAGATGGAATTTGGTTAAAAAGTAGTGCCTCATCCAAATCCATCAAATTTATTATGCCTTCTAATTTGTTACTATCAGTAGAACTGCCAATTTCTTCTGCTTCATTACTCTCATTCTCTTCATGAATCTCATCCTATTTAGGAATTTTAGTAGGTTGGTTTTGGTTAAGTTTAGTATGACCTTTCATTTTTTCATCTCTTTTCCTATCATATTTCCTTGATCTTTTCCTTTTACTACCCATTGAATACTTTTATCTATAGAAATAAAAAAATAAATTTAAATTTTGAACACTAAATACCAACTAATGCTTCAATTTAGAATACATAAAAATAAAAATAAGTAGACAGGAAAAAACACCTTGAAAATATTTGATCCTTTGCGATTCTGAGGATTTTCGCAAAATAATTTTTGAAAATGGCTTCAAAAATCATTGTCTTCGGAAAATGCTCTTCTACTTTTTGTTGTTTTCTATATTAATTAAAATAAAGAAAACAAAAATCTTATTTGTTCCATGAAACAACTTGGAAACTAACTTATTTTAGACATGAAACTACCAAACTAACCACTTGCAGTTCTGGCCGAAAGTGTTTCGGTTGGAACAGTTCTAGCCAAAACTATTTCGGCTAGAATTGCCTATGTGGCATCCTAGGAGGCAGCCACACAAGCAAAAATAAGATTTTTTGCAAACTTCTCACTTTGAAGGCCAATTTGACTTGCTAAATTGAAGTTTTTTTTAAAACTAAAAATATACTGAGATTTGCTATCTGGATTTGATTGTGTGACCAATTTTTTACATCAACGTTTTGGATCACACTCCGTGATCCATCATCCTTCTTTTCTTTTGTATGCATCTTGATGATGGATCACGGAGTGTGATCCGAAACATTGATGTAAAAAATTGGTCACACAATCAAATCCAGATAGCAAATCTCAGCATTGATGGATTGTGGAAATCTGATAGCTCTTACTAAAAATATAGTTTTATAGGTCTCAGAGTCAAGATTATGATGATATAATTTTTATTATTATTTTTCTTATGGATAATATGCTATGATTTGAAAATGTTACGAATAGGTATTTTAAGATTCATGAAGATGTCTATTCAAAAATAAGAAAAAAATATTAAATCATGTTTAAAAATTATTATTTTTTAATACTACACTAGAGGAGAGAGTCTTCTTCAAGAATAT
Organism: Cupressus sempervirens; assembly: GCA_028749045.1. Lineage (NCBI taxonomy): Eukaryota > Viridiplantae > Streptophyta > Pinopsida > Cupressales > Cupressaceae > Cupressus > Cupressus sempervirens. The sequence goes on along the minus strand of CM053790.1, from coordinate 633,097,433 downwards.
GTAATTTGTTTTTAAAAATATATAGATCTGGTAGAAGAAGTTTGACGAGAGAAAAAAACTATCAATTTCTGATAACTTTGACTTTGACTAATTATAACTTGAAAAATATTAGCCAAATTTCAATTTATCTTTTTTGGTACACTAAGTATACATGTCAACTCCAACATATTCAAAAATCAGACCAAAATATGAACATTTGCATATATTTGTTTGACAGGAAAAAATTCTATATTTTCAGCATTTTTTAAAAATTAAAAAATATACTTTAAAAATTAAAAAATAGATTAAATTTTCAGTCAATTTAAAATAAATAAATTTACAAACATAAGCTTCATCTAATTTTACACATTTCATTAGTTTACATCATCTTCAAATTCTAAGCACAAATGCTACTTTTATGTCGTTAAAGTTGAAGACTTTAAATTCTGATATCACTTTTCTTTATAAAAGGTGACATAGGTTTGTGCTTTTACCCTATGGGTAAAAGCATAGAGCTATGTCACCTTTTAGGTTCCCAAAACCTATTTTGGTTAAATCTTATTTCTCTATCACAACTCAATTTTTTTTCAAAAACTAAAAATAACCTTTTAAAGATCTCAGATTCAATATCACCGTTATATAAATTTCAAAGTGTTTTGATGAGCTATAACATGTTATGATTTTAAAATATTATACATCGATAATTTAACATTTCTAAAGATGCTCTCTTAAAAAAAGAAAACAAATAGTAAATCATATCAAAAATATAAAAATATATATTTACTAGAGGAGAGAGTCCTCCTCAGGAATATGTATTTTTTTCAAAAAGGTTAATAAGAGAAAAGGAAGAAATATCAGATGATCAATTAGAACATAATACAAGAAATGCTAGATAATATATTGATTCACTTGATTTAGCATGTAACCTAGAAGGAATAAAGGCTCCCTGGTGTGATAAACAAGAGAAGAATAGGTAGGAAAACTCTTGCATAACTAAGAATAGAAATAGGTAAAGCAAGAAATCAGAAAAAGGATCCATGATATTCTAAAATTTAGGAAGGGGAAGGACCTTCCCACAAAAAAATGAAGTTAACAACCTATAATGTTAGGGGATTAAACACCCCTAAGAAAAAATTCTTATATTAAAATGGTATTTAACCTTATTTGGATCATAATTAATATTATTACAAGAAACAAAACTAAATAAGTTAGAATGGGAAACATTAAAAAGGAAATGTGTTGTGCTCTTCATGAACACCCCTATCCACAGAAAAATTAAAATTGCTAAAATCTTGGGTTGTTCTATAGGTTCTCTCCTTTCCTCTTACTTGGGGCTCCCCCTTGGTCTGAAGGTCCTTGATGCTTTCTGGGAAGATCTTATTAACAAATTTAGCAAAAAGTTGGCAGGATGGAAAGGTAATCTTTTAAGCCAAGCTGGTAAGTTAACTCTTCTCAAAGCCTCTCTCTAGAGCATTCCTACTTATGCTTTAAGTCTTTTTAGAATTCCTTCTAAATTTGCTGAGTTAATTGATAAAATTCAAAGAAATTTCTTATGGTCTGGCTTAGAGGATAAAAGGAGAGTGCCTTTAATTTCTTGGGACCAAGTTTGTAAACCTCACAGTGAAGGGGGATTAGGAATTAGGAAAACTAGTAGTTTGAATAAAGCCCTTCTTTCCAAATAGGGGTAGAGAGTGTATCATGGCAATAGAGAGTGGAGTTCCATATGGAAACATAAGTATCTCTCTAATGCTTACTCCCTTCTTGATTTCCTTGATTCTCTTGATGTTATTCACTCTTCCTCCATATGGGCAGCTGTTCAGGGGACCAAGAATACTTAAAGAAAAGGTTGTGCTTGAAAAGTTGGCAATGGATTTAAAGTGAATTTTTGGGAAGATATCTGGCTCTTGGATCACCCTTTGACTAAATATTTTAATGACAAGACCTTTATTGATCATTGCAAGCAGAGATTTGGCCTTCTTGTTTGTCATTACTGGTAGAATGACTCATGGGTGAATTTAATTGATGTTAGCCAAGTGTTCAATAATATCCAATTATCCCTTAATGCTGTCTCTCTTTACCCTTGTCTAGAGGATGAGATTATCTGGTTTGCTGAACCTAGTGGGAATTTCAAAGTCTCTTCTATCTTTGCTCCTAAGAATAAGAAAAATCAACCTCTTTGGACTCTAGCTTGGATTAAGGGTCTCACTCCCAAAATTAACATTTTCTATTGGACTCTTCTCCAAAACAAAATTCTGACTCTGGATAATTTGCAAAAAAGAGGTATAAATTTGGTTAACAGGTGTTCTTTATGCAAAAAGGGTTATGAAGATAGAGATCATATGTTTTTGAGTTGTTCTTTTTCTCAGGAAGTCTGGACTGAAATTTTGAACTTTTGGGGCATGACATGGGTTCATCAAAACAATGTGGAGCTTGCTTTCAAGAGCTAGAGATGCCCCTCAAAGGATCCTAACACTCAATTTCTTTGGAAACTAACACTCCCCCATCTTTGGTGGGGTTTATGGAAAGAAAGAAATAACAAGATATTCAGAAACAAAGATCTTCCAGGTTGGGTGCTGGGTCAAAATATTATCAGAGCATGCAAGGAGAATTTTTTGTCCCAGAGGGAGCCTGCTCAGACCTTCCAACTTGATCACCCTTTAAGATCTTAAGATCCTAAGTTGAAAATTTATAATCCTAGATCGATTATAAAATGGCTTGTTCCTCCTAATGGATGGATCAAAGGAAATTTTGACAGAGCAGCCAAGGGAAACCCGAGAAGAGCAGGATGTGGAGGTGTTCTTAGAGATCATATGGGAAATTTTATTGATGCTGTTGCAATCCCTATTGGTCACTTGAATAGTCATATTGTTGAAGCTACTTTTGCCCTTTATACTACCATTTTAGCTGTTGAGTTGGGATACTCCAAATTATGGTTGGAAGGTGATTCTCTGAATATTATAAATATCCTTAATAAAAAAAATACTACCTCTTGGTCTATAGAGGCAACGGTTATGAAAATAAAAACTCTTTTTCAAAATTTTGAAAAGGTGGTCATCTCCCATACTTATAGAGAAGCCAACGGGGTTGCTGATTGGATAGCTAATCATGTAGTTCAAATGGGGCAAAAGATGAGGTGGCTCGATGACTTGCACAAACAAGTGGATCTTAAAGCGATCATTAATTATGATGTTATTCATTCCAAAGTGGGAAAGATTTGGTTGGATTATAAATTTAATTATTTGTGGGAGTGCCCTTATGATTGTCAGTTTAGCATTCCTAAGGAGGTACATTCATGTGAAGGCTATATGCTCTTTGCATGTATCCTCAAAAAGGCATTCTCGACATCGTGTCACAAAAAACTGGTCTCACTTCTTTCTCTCTACTTTTGATATTTGGGTGTCTCTAGTTTTTTGTCTGCTCTGCAATATGGGAGGTGAACCGAGGAAGTAGGAACCCAAAAAATGTGATGATTGGAAGGGTTAGTAGGATGTTTGGAAGATTCTCCAAAAAGGGAAGGTAGCTAGCTACCTAGAGCGGTTGCATGGATTCAAACCCCATGTCACCACTGCCTTCTTTAAGAACTGGGTGGATGAAAAAGTTACCCTACATGGAGTGTCTATTAAGCTGACTGAGGAATTCATTGCCGAAGTCACTGGTCTTCCCATGAAAGGTATCAAGTTTTCAAAGTAGACCAGTATTTCCAATGTGGCCTACAAAAATTCTTGAAGATGGAAGAAGAAGAACTGCAATTGGAAAAGAGCGATGACTTCTTTGATGTGCAATAGATAAAAGATATTTGGTGTGATGTGCTTGGTTGTATTTGTGAATATTTCATCCTTGATGGTAGAAGTAAAAGGGTGCACAAATTCCACTTTGTTTTCCTTAACTATTTCAGGTACAAGGACATAATCTCCTTCCCTTTCTATTTGTAGTTTTCTTTGCTCCAAAGTTTGAATGCCCATAAAAAGAAACAGTCTCAACCCATATTACATGAAGGTCTAATTTTACTCATTGAGGGCTTTTGTAAAAATAAGTCCATTGCTTCATCCCCATCCACTACCAAGCATAAGACTCCTAATCTCGTTACAGGAAAAATGGATGAGAGTGTTAAAAAGATAACAAAGGTTAAACTGAAACCCTCTAGTTCTCAAAGACATATTGAGGAAGAGGACACTAAGGTGGAGAGCATTGATGGCTTTGATAAGGAGGCCCCTGAAGAAGAGGAGGGGATAGATGTTGGGGAGTTTAGCTCTAACCTATATGGTTACTTGGACTTGAAAGACAAAAATGAGGAGGGGAGAGAGGAAGATACTACGGAGGTGAATTCGGAACAAAGCAAGTTTGAAAATGAGGACACTCATCTCGAGTCGGGGGGAGGTGACAAAGAGAAACAAAATAATAATTTAGCCATTTTGAGTGAGGAGGAAAACACGAGGAAAGCTTCCACTCCTCTGAAGAAGACTGAGGGACATGATAAGGTGGGACAGTGCCACCATACTCAAGAGGAGCCTAGTGAGATGGAACTATTGGACGGGGGGATTCATATTGATAAAGATGGCCCTATTCCACACACCATTGTTGATGATACGAGTGACTCCCTGGAGAGGGAAACCAGTCTTTCCTTCCTCCACTCTGCTAATCAAAAAGCTGACTCTTTCCTTCAGGTTGACTCCTAGTTATATAATGAAATAATGGGGCTAAAGAAGAAAGTGGATACATTGCAACATAACTAGGAGGTTGACTGGGCTATTATTCAACACATGGAGGTGCAAATGGGAGATATCCCAAAAAAAATAAAGGACTACGAACAGAATCTTAGACTGCTCATCAAGGAAAGTGGAACAAAAATGGAGTAAGTTACCTCAAGCATCTGTACAGCTGCGGCAACTTTGGGTAAAAGAGTTAATGAAGGAACCATATCTTTGGAGGGCCCAAGCAAGAGGACAAGATAGAGTTCGAGGAAAAAAGCTTTGATTAATTTTGCTTCTTTGGCTACTAACTCCATCCAGGATATGACTAAGATTGGTAAGGAGGCAGTGAAGATGATTACGGAATTGCAATAGTTTCCTAGGTCTTCTTTTTTGGTCGGGTTCCTGTGCAGGTCCTATTTGCTGGCTGGTTCTTTTGGTTCCTGTGTTTGGTCCTAGTTTTTGGATTTTAGTTTTTTATATATATTGTTGGTTCCAGGTCCTTGTAAAACCTAGGTTTATTTTCTAGACTTTAATAGTGGCTTCAGGTCCTTGTAAAACCTGATTTTGATGCTACTTTTTAGTAGGTTTATGGACTCTTTCCTTTTGGTTAGCATGTTTTTTCCTCTTTTGAGGATGTAAAAGGGTTTCGAGGTCCCTTCAAAACATGTTTTTATCGTAATCTAAAACATTAAATAGGAAAGTCGGGATAAGGAAATTTGATTTAATACAATCTAAAGGAGCCTCACGGTCATTCACATCATATGGGATCCAAGGAAAATTACATACAATAGATGGATGACAACCAATAACTAGATGAGTGGTTAAAGTTAAATGTTATGAAGAAAATCTACATCTTATTTTAATCAATGTATATGGAACAACTTCAACTACTAGTAAGAGAGAGGTATGGCATGATATCAATAATTTTATAAATAGTAACCCTTAACAAACTTCCATAATTGGAGAGCATTTCAATTCTATTTTAAGCTTCAAAGAAAAACAAGGAGGCTCTCAGTACATTTCCCAAGCAATGACAGACCTCGGATATTGATTATACACCAAAAAATGGTCTTTACATGTGGCACAAAAAAAGAGAAGAATTCTATCAAATAGCAAAATGACTTGATTTGTTCTTATTTGAAGGAGATCTTAGAGATGTTGATCATTCAATTCAATCATCTACTCTACCGTATGCTAGATCATATCACTTTCTAGTTAGATTAGAAATATTGGAACTTGAGAAGCCTTCAAGAAATCCTTTCAAATGTGAAAATATGTGGTTCCAAGATGAGAAGTTTATGACACTAAAAAACAATAGTGGTTAGAAGGACACTTTGAGGGATGAAAAATATTTTTTTATAAAAAAATTAATTTTTTTAAAGGAAAATATATTAAAAGAATGAAACACACTTCCATAATATATTAAATGAAAAGTTAGAAACAAAAGAAGATTTGAAAAAACTAAATGAAGAAATTATAAAAGTAGGATTAGACAACATCAAATATACAAAAGAAAAGTATCTCTTACTAAAATAAGAATATAGATTAGAAAAAGAAGAAATCTTTTTGAGACAAAAGTGTAAAGAAAATGGTTAACAGATGGGGACCGAAACATTAATTTTTTCCATAAAAATACTATCACTAATACAAATGTAAATAGAATAACAAAAAATAATGATGATCAATGTAATATCATAGAAGAACCAAATCAGATAACCAAAATATTGGTTGATTACTACACTAACATTCTTACATTAGTAAAATTCTACACATTTTTCGACATGCATTAGTTTGTTTTTCAACGCGTATTGGTCAATTTTTTGACAAACTCCCTCCTCACCAAACTTTTGTCAAATCTTGATGATAGAAGGGAGCATCAAAATTTGACCAATTGTGGCATAAAAAAAGGTGAAATGGTGGCCAAACATGGCATCCAAATTCAATTGGTTTTCGTCAAAATCTTTGAATTTCAACATTGGGAAAAATATATGTTTAACAAGGATGCTATAACATCGACACCATCCTTTTTGAAATTTTTGTCAAAAATAAGTTGTGGGAATCAAAATTTCAATGAAAATGAGTATTTGGCATCAAAATTTTGATGACATTAATTTTAAAAATAAAATAAAATTTGGTAACATCAACCACTTCTATCTATATAACTAGATTCATAAGAAGAAGCATGCACAAACCATAATCTACACCATATTCCCCCCTTGTAGTCATGAGGGAAGAAATCTTAATTTATAATAAATATTCCTCAAACACATTATGTTTATGTTAGAGTGGGGTTTCTGTTGCATCAAAAGACTAATCTATCAATGTCTGATACAACTACTCAACTTATAGTACATAGGAGGTAGTTAATCCCTTGTCACAAATCCTAAGGAGATTACCAAACAATTTTCTAACAATCTCCCCCTCAATGTTACTTGAGGGTTTGAGGATTCAAATATGTGACCCAAATCTGATACCACTTTTTAGAGTGGGGTTACCATTGCACCAAAAGACTGGTCTGTTAATGCCTGATACAACCACTCAACTTAAGTACATATGAGGTGGTTAAGCCCTTGTCATGAATCTCAAGGGGAGCTCAAAACAAATTTCTAATAGTTTTTACAAAAGGTTATTATCCCTCCTTAAAAAATATTTATTGAATGAATTCTTTAGGGAATCTTTATATATTTCATATTTTCATACACATTAGTGATATTCTAGACTCAATAAAAATTCTAAATTAAAATCAAATCAATTATTTTTTATAAAAAGAAAGTTGCACAGTTATGGAAAGATAACTTCTTCCTATCACTAATCTACTCAAGTAAGGATAAGTTACCATCCAAGGGAAGGAAATGTGTATAAGAGATAATTATAGAAGAATTTGCGAAAAAAATATAAGAGGATTTAAGAAGGATCAGGTACAAGAGATGTTTCTTTTTAAGGAGAAGTATATCACTATAAGTTGTATTAAATAAACTATAGATAGATTCACATAATTCTCATAGAAATATGAACAAGAATATATTAAATAAACTATGAACTATGAAGAATTTTTCTGTAGAAATAATTTTAAGTAAGTTAAATATGTAGTATATTAAATAAAAAAGTAGAAAGAGAATTTCCACAATTTAAATATAAAATATAGATGCCCAAATATGTTTACTTCTAAAACATTAACAGAAAAGTAGTTTATGTTTCAATGATGGATGATATCATCATTTTGTGTTCAAATGCTAAAGTCACTAATGAAAAAACTATTAAAATCACATTGCAGTTATAACTAGTAAATATTGACCTACATAGTTCATGTCTTAAAAGAGAAATCCTCTGAAATAATAGCAAATCACAAGTACTTGTATTAGAGGGTCAGAGCTTATTTATCTCATAGTTCATGTCTTAAAAGATAAATCCTCTAAAATAATAGAAAATCACAAGTACTTGTATTAGAGGGTCAAAGCTTATTTATCGTCATAAGACCCATAACAAAAGTAACACACCATTTCATAAGTATGCAAATATTTTTAATGCTTGGCTACATCTATTATATAGAAAAATACAAGATTCCAACATATTAAGTAATTGACTATTTATATCATTTATTTGATACTTTGATATATATGATATATAAAATGGACCAATCAAAATGATTGCAATCCAGCTATCTCAAATACCTTCATATGAAGAGTAGATCCCATAGTATTATGGCACAACGAGGCACAAATTTGGTAGGATTAGCTCATTGTATTTTTGTTGAATGGATAAAGGTACAAAAATTACTAAAGCACTTCACAAAATGGTAGGAATAGGGTCTATTCACAATGTTCCTTTCATTGCATGATCAAGACAAAGCTTTTTCGAAAGGTTCAATATATGTAACTAAGACCATTAGTGTCTATCAAATATATTAGAGTTATGAATGGTCAATGTAATACAATGAATGCCATGTTAAGGAAAATAGACATATATGGGTTATGATGTATTGGGATGATATTTTATTCTATTTGATAGGTTTAATGGGAGTAAATGTGTGTAACATGACCATTCTTGGTCATCAAATAATGTAATAGGGTCATTAGAATTAAAATATGTCTAAGTTGGTCATAAGGCCTTAAGGGATAATAGGTGAATTGATAGGACAAATATAGAAATCAAAATTATTTAAGGAGTGATAAAGAACATATAAAATAATGTAATAAAGAATAATTGGAAATATCCTTATACACTTTATAATCAACATGTAATTGATTTTACTAAACATAGTATGTTTAGTAACCTGTCAACACATAAACATAACAATCAATTTTAGGGGGGAGTTAAGGATTAGTTTTAGAATTTGGTAATACTTTTAAGGTATGAAATAATATTATTTAAAGGTACACAACCCAAGGTGTAAGGGGAAGCCAATGTAAAGGAGTTTTGAAGTTAATAAAATTTTGATTTTTGACATTTTCATATTCTAAAAATTTGCAGCAACTTGCAAACTGAATTCCATTAGTGAATGTGCATTTTATGAGATTCCTTTTTAAAATAGTTTTAATATTTTAAATTCTTTTTAATCCATCTTTTGAATCACCGAATTTAGATTTGTACTTTGGGAGATTTGTAGTTTAAAGTTTGACTAGTAAACCCTCATTTTAAGATTAACCTGTAAACTTCAAAACATAATTTCTTTAAGGTTCACATTGAATGAGCCACTCATTTTTTAAAGGGATGAGGTAGAACATTTATATTATTGTGATATTGCGATCAGGATTAAATTGTGTGATTTTGAGTCAAACTCATTGACCCATGTTTCATGAGTAGTGATTCAACATGAATCCACATTTGAAGTTGGTGATTAAAACTTGGTTTGAATATAATGAGAGGAGTACATTGAGAGTAATTCTATGTGTAGAAGGCCTCTATGAATTCTTATGCCAGGATTTTTGTCTTGGATCAAAGAAAGTTGCAAATTTGAAGTAGATTGTCATGACATGATAGTAAGCTATAAAATTGATTTTGTTTCATTTAGATCTTGATGTTGGAAATGTGAGGTAGACAAGGTTACTGGGAGGGAAAGAGGGGACAAAGGAAAATTAGGAACCAATAAATCTTCAACTTAATTCACCAACTAATCCTTCATAAAATATTCTAATCTAATTGCATAAATGAAAGAATGAAAGCTGTAAAACATTTATAACATATTGACACAAGATATGGTGACCCAAAAACCTTCCAAATAGAAAGTAAAACTAGGGTGGGGATTATACCCAAAATTGTTAGTACTTCAGTATAAAGTGGACCTATTAAGGCTTACAATTGATCAGTTCTAATGATCTTCCCTATTAGGAGAAATAAGGACTGCTAGGTCCACCTTATAAAAGGATTTACAAAACATACAATGAAGTATGCATTCAATAAGGAGATTTGACAAAGACTGTTAAGTCTACCTATTCAAAGGATTTTCTTGATACACCGATTAGGATGAACTAGTGGCTGATCTCTGATTTGCAACTCTAATTTGTTGGATGAGATTCCTTTGAAATGTAATGATCACTTTATCATGATAGATAAATCCTTGCTTCTCCTTATACTACTTGTAGCCTTTTCACTTTGTACTTCACACTTCTACTCTTTATATTTGCATCATACATTCTATTATTCCTATTTGGATGTGATACAATATGTTGCATGTATAAAAATTCAAATTAAAATTCATTAAAGTCAACTACAACATAAGTTTCCATCAAGATCGCAAAGTCAGCCCAACTGTTGGCACTCAGGTTCTGAAGACAAACTCAGTGAGGTTCTGATACTCAATAACCATTGTCAAAACTCAACATCATCATGCACTCAATAGACATAGAAGCTTAGCTCATTCTAATCACATCAAAGTAGCCTAAACTTGGTCAACACTAGTGACTTAGTGAGAACTACAAAACTTGACATATAAATTGAATCACTTGATTGACCTTACATGGCTTGGTCAACATTTGAACTATGAGCTTGGTATAAACTAAATCACTTGGTTGATAATCCTTGGTTCGGTCAACACTAGATTCATATCTCTGATACTGCATGCTCGGTAGACACTAGAGAACATGGTTGATACTATGCAACTTGGTTAACACTATGAAGCTCGGTTAGCACTATCACTAATCTTAACTCAATAAATATTGCTCCACATGAATTGAATACTAATTCTTAAACTCGGTAGCAACTGTAGAACTTGGTAGAACCTAGATTACTCAATTGACACAAAAAACCACAAGATAAGCTCAGAAGCTATTTAACCAATTGACTAAGTGTGAGTCACTAATAAATAAACTTCAACAATCTCCCCCTTTGGCATTAGTTAAAAAAACACTTATCAATCCAAAACTGAATTCTCAAAATCTCAAGTCCAAAACATTCTTTATCTCAATTATGTGTCTTCAACTCGGTAACATACTTTGTTTTTGAGGTTTTTCAAAACTCCTTTTGTAAAAGATGTTTTTTAATTATCTATACATGTATTTGTATAATACTATGCTGCTCCCCCATACATATATCTCATATTATACTTTTTGCCAATACTCTTCATATATACATTTTCATTCATCTTGTATACTTCTCTTCCTTTATATATATATATATATATATATATATATATACTTCTTCCCATTTTTGACATAAATTCCAAAGGTTTATGCTACATGGTAATGCAAAAATGTGACCAGAAGTTAGAATATACCTTCAAAATCAATACCATTGTCTTGTCCCAATTTTCTTGTAACACCTTCCTTACTGATAGCTTGATCATGTGATCAGCTATGGAGAATTTATTGTCATAGATGGGAGTTTTGGCATGTGCAATGTATTTCTACAATGCATCCATGTTTGGAAGAATCATGCATTAGATGTCTACAAGTGTGGCCCTAATCTTTGCTTCTTCGCTTAATAGTTCTACTTGCAAATTAGTCAGCATATTTTATCTTGGAGTAGTGAGAAGTCTATAGCTCAGGTCAAGTGACAACTTATGTGCACTTGCATTCAAGTCTTCATCTATCTTAGATAATTTATCTTTGATTACTTGGGTGAAGATAGATGTATCACACAACTTTCTAAATAATGAAGTTACATTATTTGTAGAGGTTTCCAATAAACTGAGAATAGTAGTCAATTCTACTTGATTTATCGCAATTTTCTATGCTACCTTCTCTAATACTTTGTTCTCAAATTTCCTCTCTGCCCTTTCTAGAATCTTTTCTTATCCATTCAGATATTCATTTAATTTCTAGATAACTTCTACCAATTGATCCAAAATAGGTTGTGTACAATCAACCTCAATACTCAGTGCATCCATAAGTATGTCCTTTACATCTTCAAGTACTTGGATTTCTTTGCTCTTTTCTTCTCTAAGATTCTTATGCTTAGCTCTCTTTTATAATAGCCCCCCTATTATGTTCATTTAATTAGGATTCAGAGTAGAGATATCCCAATTTGGGATAACTACATCCTCATCAATATCAATGTCTTCTTGTTTACCTTTATCCTTGCTTGAAACTTTAGTACTTAGTTGAGACTTGTTCTCAACTGGCCTTGTACTAACTGAATGTGGAATAGAAACAATAGTAGAAATAGAGGAGCTAGCAAAAGAATTAGATATTGTATTGATAGTAGAAAAACCTTGTTGCTTCATTGCCAAATCTAATGATGGTGGAGGCACTAGTTGCTTGGTAGATAAAGTGTTGATCACTTTAGTCAATATGGTACTTAGTTGAATAGGTTCAAAGATTGGTTGGGTGCACAATGTTGCAATGGTTGCCACAACCAACTTGGCAGAAGCTTTCTCTGAGATTGATGACATTAAAGATTTTCTCAAAGAATAAGGAAATGAGTCCATTATTAGTGTTACAATCTTCTCTAGATCAGTTTCCTCAATACTCTAAATCTTAGGGAGATTCTCCTCTATAGATTCCTATTCTTGCTCCTCATTATCCAAATTTATATCATCATTGTTTCCACATCTTTTTCATCATCATTATCATCATCTTACTTGATATCTTCCTCATCCTCATTATCACTAACATGAATAATGAAATCACCCGATTGATGAAGGTTGTAAATGTTCTTCCATGTGGGAGTAGTTGTCTTTACCACATATTCTATGCATCTTATCAGCACAAGACATGTATTGAATTTAAGAGTGAGTTTTTTTCTCATTTTTCTTCATGGAATATTTTACCTCTTTTTCACTAAGACTTGATACAAGTTTCCTTATAGTCTACTCATGAATATATTTTATAGTCTTCTTAGCATTTTCTCATCTTGGCTTGATTGCTTGCATAAGCTCATTTGGAATTTCCTGAACAAGTTCATCAGGAGAGTATTTCCATTTACTCATTTTTGACACAATCATGTCTTCAACTTGCTTCTTCTCATCTACACTCCTTGTTTCATATCTAAGAGATTTGAAATTTTCCATTCCAACTCTTTTTATTTCCTTTAAATTTTCCTGAAATGTAGGTGTAGGATTCTTGAAAATAAATTCCTTGGCATCCTCCTCACCTAATTTCAATTTCTTTCTAGATCTTGATGCTCTTCTTGTGAATGTTGTAGTAGATGACTTAGTGGGTCAAGTAATGATAACCTTACCCTTCTTCCTTGTAGGCTCTTCTTATTTAGACTTTGTTTCTTTAGCTTCATCCTCAGCTTCATCTTCTTCCACATCATCTTCTTTTCCTTCAGTCAATAGAAGAGTAGAACTTATTTTCCTTAGTTTTTCTATCCGCTTCTTTCCTTCGTTAACTGCTTAAGGAAGCTTAATCTCAAGCTCTTTCCTTGCCTTCGCTTCATCAAAAGCACCAAAATATGTGACCATGGGATCCATAGCTTCATTCATTATTGCTTCAATAATATCCTTGGTATCATCAATGTTAACCTCATATCTTAGAGGCTTAACCCACACCACTCTAGGTCTAACTACTTGAATGTACACTTTTTCATAGTCTACCATGAAATAAATATCATCCTTGTAATATTCTACAAGTTTCTTTTGTATTTAGTATGTACTATTCATCTTTTCCTTGAATGAATAAAAATAGCTATCCACTATACTAACAATTTTTTCACCCATATCTGCCAATAGTGGCATGTCGTGATAGTTAAGTTGTTGAGTTGTTATCCTTTCCATCAAGGTTCAAATGTAATGGGAATGAGGTCCCCCATTTGTGGCCTCACTGGTTCATAGGTCCAGGTCAAAGCGTTTACCCCTCTTTTATAAAAAATAAAAAATAAAAAAAAATTCACCCATCTCTACTATATATTCATTAATCTAATATAATATTGGTACATCTTTTCTCCATATAACTATACCTTTAGAAGGGAAAAAAATTTACATAGAAAAATAAACAAGTTAAGAGTGCACCAAACATACATGGATTGTTCTTTGAAGTTCTGGTGCTCTCCATGTTCTTGTTGAACTAATTCAACATTAACTCAGCAAGGTTGAAGGACATGTTGTTCTTCACTATCTTGAGAGCTAGATCAACTGTGTCACATGACATGTTGTTGAGATGATTGGAGTTGTAGATCTTATGAGCTATCACATGAATTCCAAATTTTGGCTCCATGTCAGTCACATCACTGATCTTCATTCCTCTTCCATTCCACTCGACATGAGTCTTTCTTTCCAATTCTAATTGACTTAGGGTTTTGCTAGTCTTGGATTTGTTCCATATTGGGAGCCTTATTATTCTATGAATCATTTTCTTTTGATTTGAATAGGCTGCTCCAACCATAACTACCCATTGTGTACATAGCCAAGGATGAAACTTATCCATTTTATCTAAAAGTCTCAGGGCATGTGCAAAATATATGTTAAACCCTTGGTCTCCAAATGTTAATGCTTGAGTTTCAACACACCATTCACACATAACATCTTTAGAGACTCATCCATCTCCAGGGTTCCAAGTTCTTGAATTGAATAATGAAAATGTGAATGGATATCATTAATAAGTAATACCTTGGGAGGAATTTGTGATTGAGCTCCAGTTGGGTCAAGTGCTTCTGCAATTGTTGGACTCAATTTGAAATTTGGTGCCTTCCAATCGACTCCTCAAACCAACATATCAGATCCTTTCCTAGTTTTTTTGCTAGAAGACACCATTCTTAGTAGGATTTATAAAAATACATATATTGCTTGGAAGCACATAAATCTCTCCTTACAAATAACTCTTCAAAAATTCACGGTGATAAATGAATTTGATTTCCTTTCTTTTAACAATTTTCACCTTTCAAATGCCATAAATGCCTGGTGTGATCTCTCATTCAGTGATAGTCTGTCTTCCATTTGGTTCAACCTTAATGCTTGGTAGAGTCACTCATAGCTTTGTTTCTACACAATGTTTTAGTGTATCTCAACCTTTCTTGACAGGGTCTTTTAACTCGACGTAGCTCGATAAGGTCTTGAATTTCTATAATTACTTAGTAATCCCTTTGCATCTTAAATGCTGATATGGATATTTCCTTCTAGCTATCTAGAACTAATGTGAGATATCTACTTTAGAGTCTTAGTTCTAGTCATTCCATAGGGAATTCAAGTTCAGATGCTTGAGTCACTCAACTCTTGACTGACATCTACTTCATGAATCAAACTTGCATTCTCAGAAGATTTAGGAATCCATTGCTACCTCATTTAATTTTTGATATTTTCAGCATTAGGACTAAACCTCAGATAGAAATAACAGTTATATGTAAATATAAAAAATTATTAGGAAATAATAGATCACATAGAAGAGAACACAAGACACCAAGATTTAACATGGCTCACATAATCCCTAGGCTACATCCACCAAACAACAAGTCCAATATTACTATGATCGAGTGATTACAACCTAATTATGATAGGTAATCCCTTACAACTTAATACTTCTACAAGAAACAATATTTGCATCACCCGCAATGAAACACTCCCTAACCTTAAGCCCTTTTATACAAGTATTTTTGCCTCTTTAGGGTTAAAATTAGTTACAACATGTTGGCTATAAAATGTCAATATAATAGCCTCAAAAAAAATTCATGGGGACTCTACACCCAAACCCCAAATAGTTGTGGCCTAACGGCCCTAATTGTATTGGGGGCTACTGCCCCCAAACCTTTGCTCGGGGCCCAAATTAACTTTGAACCCCATTGAGAAATTATGAAGTATGTATAGTAATTCCTTGATCAGTCACCACAAACTAAGAGTCAGCTTTGATTTTCTTTTCATCTTCAATCCTTCTAGTGTTCATACAGTTCTTGGCAAGATGTCTAAGTTCTATACAAATAAAACATCTTCTGGTTGTGTCTCTTGTCCTCATGTGATGTTTCACAGAATTTTCTCCAATGTACCCAAATTCTCCATAGTAGTGGCATCTAAACCATGTATTGTAGTCCCATCCAAATATAACTTTTACAATCTATTCTATTGGATTCAATATCTTGCTTTTGCATTTAGAAGATTTGTGTCCACGTTTCTTACAATTATGACATTTACCTTCAAATTTAGGTTTCTCCTCACAATCACTTGCTCTATGACCATGCTTATTGCAATTGTAACACTTTCCATTTAATTTTTCTTTACCATTACTCCAAAATTTGTTTAATGTGTGACTTAACTTACCACAGTGATTGCAAGTAGGCCTTTGATTCTTTTGAGCTCCTTGTTTGGATGATTCACCTTCTTCTATGTATCCTATTCCAGCTTTACCTTTCTATTTGTACTGACTTTTCTCATTCAACTGATTTATGTCTTCTTGATATTTCAACATTATTTTATTGGTTTTCTTTTTAGTGTTTAGATCATTCTACAATATTTTATTCTCTAATCTTAGATTCATGATTTCTTCATTTTCATTAGTGAGTTAATCAATAAAGTTTGCCCGTTAAAGGGATAGATGCTAAATTTCATTATTCTTTCCTTCTATCTCTTTTTTGTCTTTATCTTTTTCTTGCCTAACTTCACATAATCTTACTGCCTAGATTTCTTGTTCTCTTTTCATCTTTCTAACTTCTTCTTGAAGATTGGAATTTTTTTCAAGTAGATCTTTGATCGCTTCATCAGCTTCATCTGAGTTCCTTTCAAGAAAAACATATTAAATTCTTTCATCAATGCAGAGATTGTCATTCATTTATACTACAAGGTCTTTCCTTCTTTTCAATGATTGAGAGAATTTCTCCTTTTCTTTCTTTAGATGCCTAATAGCCAATTCAAGATCCAAATTTTCATTGTTAATAGCCTTATCTAGCTTCTATACCTCCATTACCTTTGATCTTTGCTCAAGCTATTAAAATTCTTTCTTTGAGAACCACAAAGCTCTGATACCAATTTTTGGAAATGTAAGGTAGGAAAGGTTACTAAGATGGGGGTGTGAATCAGTAACCAATAAATGTTTGACTTAATTCACCAATTAATCCTTCATAAAATATTCTGATCTAATTGTATGCATGAAAGAATAATAGTAATAAAACATTCATAACATATTGACACAAGATATGTTGACCCAAAAACCTTCCACATAGAAAGTAAAATTGGGGTGGGGATGATACCCAGAAGCTTTGGTACTGTGATATAAAGTTGGCCTTTTAAGGCTTACAATTGATCACTTCTAATGATCTACCCTATTAGGAGCAATAAGGATTGCTAGGTCCACCTTGTAAAAAGATTTACAAAACATACAATGAAGTATGCACTTGGTAAAGAGATTTGAGAAAGAATGTTAAGTCTACCTGATTAAAGGATTTAACTTAGTACACTTGTTAGGATGAGCTAGTGGCTGATCTTTGATCTGTAACTTTGATTTGCTAGTTGAAATTCCTTTGAAATGTAATGATTTCCTTGTTGTGATAGATAAATCTTTGTTGCTCCTTATGCTGCTTGTAACCTTTTCACTTCACATTTCTACTCTTTATATTTGCATCATACATTATATTATTTCTATTTGGATGTGATACAATATATTACATATATACCAATCCAAATTACAATTCAATATAGTTGGCTACAACATAATTTTCCATCAAGAGCACAAATTTGGCCAAACTACTGGCACTCAGGTTCTGAAGAAAAACTTGGTGAGGTTCTAATACTAAGAAGCTATTGTCAACACTCGACATCATCATGCACTTGGTAGACATAGAAGCTTAGTTCATGCTAATCACTTTAAAGTAACCTAAACTTGCTCAGCACTGGTGACTTCGTGAGCACTGCTAAACTCAACATATAAATTGAATCACTTGATTGACCATGCATGGCTTAGTCAACACTAGCACTGTGAGCTCATTATAAACTAAATCGCTTGGTTGACACTCCTTGGCTTGTTCAACACTAGATTTTCTAATACTACACACTTAGTAGACACTGGAGAACATGGTTGATACTATGCAACTCGGTGAACCCTATGAAGCTTGGTTAGCACTGTCATTGATCAAATGGATAAATATTGCTTGGAATGAACTAAATACTAATTCTTGAACTTGGTAGCAACTATAGAATTTGGTGGAACCTAGATTACTCGGTTAACACAAAAAACTACAAGATAAGATCAATAGTTGTTTAACCAATTGACTAAGTGTGAGTCACTAATAAGAAAACTTTGACCATAATTTCAACACCTGATGCATAGTGAATCCAAGTTGGGTGTGGTTATGGGAAAAGCCTTGGATATGTCTAAATATTTATTTTATGGTATGGGTAAGGAATATACTATATGGTAAGGTTAAGAGATAGTTGGGTTATCCTAAATGTTGATAGGAAAGTGCAAAGTTGTAAAGCTTGGAGTTTTAGATTATAGGTAATATGTAAATGATGACATGATCAAGATATGATCAAAATAGAATGAATGGTTGATGTAAGGATGATCAAGATTTTTGAACAAGGTATGATGTAAGGATGATCAAAAGAGTACATAATCAACTAGGAAAAGGTGCAAATTTATAATGAAGGATGAAAGTTTGAGGATTATAGTTTCAATTTAAATATTCTTACATAACAATAGCTATGCATAAAGCTAATGATGACATGAAAATAAGACATCATTGTCATTATGAAATTTAATGGAATATTAAATGGGTTAGTGATTTTATAACTGCTACATGATTAACACATATAATATTGTCCATTATATACCAGCAAATCATATGATTAAAAAATTACCATGTTTAGAAACTTATTATATGAAGTAATAGTTTATACAAAATATACCTTAGTTCATTCTCAAGAGTATGTTGAATTTAAATAATAGTTCAATACTTGCAAGTTTCAAAGAGGAGGATCATTCAGACAATGTAAATGGAGATACATTATTTCTTATTAAGTTTGAAAACTTTATGGAAGAATCTTGGGTAGATCTTTAGAGAGAAATATCAACATAGTAAGAAATCATGACATCAAAATACTAGTAAAAAAAGTTATAGCCCATGACAATGAAAATGGGTATCATTACAACATTAGGAGAATGGAGATGGCTATCAAAGGCCATTTTTCTTGTCAGAAGTATTAATAGAAATCAAAAAAAGAGTTTGTATGAAGTATGTGAGTAATAAATAAATAATTTTTGGAAAGATTTATTAGATATACAGAGTAGTATGGTCATTTATATCAATATGAAAATTAGATAAGCATGCTCATATCAAGGATCTAGTCCAACACACTCCAAACAATAAAAAAATGATTTCTATATGAGAATCACTTTCAAAATGTAATTCTAACTACTAGTGTGAAGAGATTTGATGAATTATAATAGTGAAATACATAACATAAAAATTTTATTTATTTATTTTTAAAACAATAATAAGGATTTGATTAATTATTTCAAGAAAATCAAGCATAGATATGCATCATAGAACACCAATAAATGAGAGAGATGCAGACTCTAGTAGTTACCAAGCCTCATTTGTGCTATTGCATTTTGTCAAATAGTTTCCATGCCTCATCCATTCCTATTTCCATAAATAGAAACAACAACTGTGTGGAATTTTTATTTATAAAGCTCAAGGGATTTGATGTGGTGTATCTGTTCCAAGGGGTGGTTGCATTACTTCTGAAGAGACCTAGCTTGTCTCTTCTAGGTTCCTAGTCCTCCTAGGTCATTTATTGGATTATGTAATTAACTAATAACAATACAAAGTCCTCTCTAATAGTTTTATCCTTTGTGCTTACCCTTAGAAGACTAACACCTTAGTTTTAGTACTCTTCTCGACACTCAGAGAGCTCTAAGTGTATCTTGCTCACAAACGTCATTCTTCTTTTTAGGGACATCCATCATCAATTAAAAATTCCATTTGGTTCATTTTTATTCCATTTAGGAAGATCTTTAGGCTTCTTTCCTATCAATTTCAAGATTTTACCTCTAGGAAGCCTAATTAGGCCTAATACCAATTAGCCCTTGAAAATGGCTAAATCCTCTTTCTTGAAAAAACACTCCAAGAAGCCTAGTAAATAAATTCTAGATTCAAGAACCCTTTTGGATTTCCTAAAATATTCTATAGGTGATAGACTCATAGGGTTTTTGTATAGGTGATACCTATTATCTAGGTCTAATAGGACTAAAAGGCTTATTTCCTAGGACAAGACTATAAACTTGTTTGAAAACTTACTCAAATGGATTGGTATGAATTAAATAATCATGAAATGTAAAGATATGACTATTCCTTTCTTGGAATTTTACTTTTTTCATACACCATTTCTATCCCCTACACTTGATCATTAGATTCATCACTGTCAAACCTCTAACTAGGCATTCCTAGCTCACTTAGGACTTGAGTTTTAAAATAGTAGCACAACTTCCTTGGAATCCTACCTTTATATACATAATTTAAAATGGATCCAATCTATGATTAATCCATATTTTCAATGTTTCAAGGGTTTAATCTCAAGTGCGATCCATGAAAGAAAAAACTGTCTTCTAAGAACCAACACACTGTCTAAACTAAACTAATTTTCTCCTAGCTACAAGATTAACTCAAGTCAACATGCTTACTAAATGAAAAAGCTTCTCATCATCCTACAATACTAAAATCCATAGCTAACCTTAAAGATTCAATCCATTTTCAAATACTATCATTACAGAAGCTCAAGAAATTATTGAAGCACTATTGCAGAGTTCTATTCCATACACAAAGTTAATACATTAACATCCTCCCTTGGAAATATTCGAGTCTTGGATAATATATGATGAAATATCCATCATTGCAAGGCCTGCTATTCAAGCATCATCTCCTAGACTTTAGGAAATCCGAGGATAACAATGTTGCATGCAACTTTTACAATTATTACCAATGTTGTCATGACAATATTTTTGCTGCATTTGGCAACTTCTTGTTAAGCCATAATCATATTTCTTAGGACCTCTATCCTCATGAGATTCTGAGGAACTAACTAACTTAAAGACCCTAAGGCATTATAATAACAACCTTAGCAACATTTATGTGCCTAAGACACATTAAAGACTTCATTTCACTATTACCTCTAAACACTAAGAAATTAAAATAACAACTAACTATTGCTATTTGTGTGACCTTAGTCCTAATGGCTCACTCACCTAGTGAACAATGCAAATGACCTTATAAGGTCTAAAAGAAAACTAATCTATGCTCTTGACTTGGCTAGAGTCAAGTACAAGCCAAAATTCTTTCAAATAGTGAAAGTAGCCTAGGTGTGCTCCTGCACTATGATGAGTGACATTCCTATTTCCATAAATATAAGCAACTTGTTTTTCCATTCATTCATTTAGGATTTAGGAGTGAATATATATTTTTTCTCTCTCTCTTTGTCCTTGTCATCTATGTCTTTGCAATGATCTTTTTAAGTGGAGATAGAGGAAAAAAATAAGGGAAATAAAGAATGCAAAAGAAAATTGAATTAATCCTTAATCATTTGAAAAAAGGGTTTGTAGAAGGTATTTTCTAAGCCCTAGTTTTTTTGTTACTTACTTTCTAGCATTACTACCAAAAGAAATGCACTAAGCATTGGTGTAGGGCATTTATCCTAGTTAAAGGACTTACCAGTGTTATTAGTCGACACGTACAACTAAAACCCTTCTTCCCACCTATGATTTGTCTATAAAAAAATGAAATGAGATATACTTTTCATTTTTTCTTTGTATCCCATGTTCATCGAAAAACTTAAAAAGCCTTCCTCTTGCCTATGCGCGAGCTGCCTAAAACAAAATGTATTGAGACTTAATTTTCTTTTATTTGTTTATATGCTACGTTTATTGAAATTTTGACACTAAACTTAAGTGACATCAAAATTTTGACAAAAAACATGAGTGGCTTCAAAAATTTTACAATTTCAAGATGAATAAAAAAATTTAGAAAATCACAAGACAAAATGGCCTTTGGTAAAAAATGATGGTAAAAAGTCAAGGGTGAATGCACTAGTGTTAATAATTTTTAATACTCTAATCTAAGAGTACAAAAAAGTATGTTAAAGGATATAGTAAAACTAATAATGGCTAAAGAAAACATATATTTAACTAGAGCCTTCTCTAAGGAAAAAATTAAAACAACACTTTTTATTCTTAATCTAGATAAGATTCCAAGATTTCTTCTTTTAGAAATGTTGGGACATCCTAGGAGAGGAACTATAGACAGCTATTGAAGCAACTAGAAACTCAAGTTCATTATTATCATAAATTAATAATACCTTTATAGAACTTATTCCAAAGAACAATAATCATGAGAAAATAAGTGACTATCAACCTATTGTGATATACAATACTATTTACAAAATACTCACAAAAACTTTAGCTAATAGGCCAAAAAAAGTATTACCAAAAAATATTTTAGAAGCACAAACATTGTTTATGCCTAATAGATCTATTTTAGATAGTATTATTATTATATAGTAAGAAATTCATTTGTCAAAAGTTAATAAAGAAGCTTGTATGTTCAAGAAATGAAATATCCAAAAAGAATATGACAAAGTAGATTGGCACTTCTTGTGCAAGAGCCTTGAAACATTTGAATTTTCATATCAATGGATTGATCTTAGCTTCAACTACATTTTTACACAAAAAATATCTCTCTGTATCAATAGCTCTTTGGATGGTTTTTAAAATATTACAAGAGGTATTAGGCAAGGGGATCCTATATCTCCATTTCTATTCATTATTATGGCAAAAGCCTTTAGAAGAAGCATTAAAAAAGTGTTAATATCATTTTGGCTTTGACATTATAGTGACAAAACACTTAGTCATTACTTAAAAAAGAAAAATGAAAATTGAGTGCACAGTGCATGCCGAGTGATTAGAATAAGTCGAGCAATTAGTACGAACCAGGTGATCAAACCATGTCGAGCATAAGTTTCCAACAAATATATGCCAAGTAATATGATTAGTCAGAATGTGTCGAGTAATTCCAATGTGGAGAAATCTATACATGATGAAGTATTTAGGTGCTGAGTAATAGTAAGTGTTGAGCTATACAAGACCTAAGTTATAGCATTCAAAGCATAATGAAGGCCGAGCATCAAAGCCTATTGAAGCCAAGTGAATAGTGAATGACATAGTTATTTGTTATGGCGCAAATGTTTATATAAACCATTTTTTGGGCTGAAATAATCATGAATTTATGATTATAAGAGATAGGTATGGAGACATATTATGAATCCCTATGCAAAGCATGCAACCAATCAGATTAAGGGAAGGATAAGGTGAAAATATGGATCAATTAGAACCATTAATTTTGATCTAACCCATCTCCAACAATGTTTAGTTAAAGAGGTAAAACTCTAAAGAGTTTGATGGATTTGTAAGGAGACAAATGCTAAGAGTTTAGAGACCATTCATGGTGGCTATGATGGCTATGACAGAGATATGCAAAGTAGAATCAATCAAAGAGGGATAAAGACAAGTAGTGAGAGGTTTAGAAAGGATATATTTGATTAGAAGGATCAAGAAACAACCAGGAAAGAGGAGATTTGGTATCAAGTAGAAAGGTGCTAACTGAAGGATCAGATGTTGAATCATTATAACAGGTGATAAAAAGTAAATCTCTTAACAAAGCAGTCTTAATAGGCTATTGTAAATATCTTAACCAAGTTCTTACTTAATTGTGAGTTTGAAATCCTTTAGTCGAGGTGAGACCTAACAATCTTTCAAGAATTTAATAAGGAAGACCCCTCATAGGGTAGATCATAGCAAGTAGATCATATGATTAATCTAGTAATGTCCTACACTAAAGATTTCACAAAGGAAATATTGTTTGGAAGATTAGAATATGCAAAAGTAGGTCTAGGGTAGTCTAGAGATCTAGCTAGAGGCAAAACACTTTTCAGTGCCCTAAACATTTGACCTAATCTAATAAGGAGTGCAAGAAAACATGGAGAATTTCTAGTAGCAGTAGATTTAATGAAGACAAGAAGACCAAGGAAGGTATATCCCTTCTTTGGAGAAGAGAAAAATATGGTAATAAAATATTTAAGTGTTGGACTTGTGATGAATTCGGCCATTATGCGTCTCAATTTCCTAAAAGAGAGAAAAAGTATAAGGGAAAGTTTAAGCCTAGAAGAGATAGAAATTGTTTGTATGCAAATGAAGATGATGAATATGATAAGAAAGATCAAAGTAAAAGTGATGATGAATTGGGATTTATGGCTATCAAGGAAGATGATCTTGATAGAGAAATTAGAGAAGAAAAAGCTCTAGTTTCCCATGTGGAAAAGAAATCTAATTGGATAATTGATAGTGGTTGTTCACATCACATGGCTAGTGATATGAGTAAGTTTTTGAAGTTTAGGAATCATGATGGAGGTATTCTTAGAGTTGGTAACAATGAAACCTATCATATAATAGGAATTGGTTCCATCACTCTTGATGGTAAAACTAACATTGATGATGTTTAATTTTTTGATGGATTGAACCATAAATTGCTTAGTGTTGGATAGTTGATGGACAAGGATTATTAGTTGTAATTCACTAAGAGGACCTACATTATCAGAGACAAATATGGTAAGTTGATTGGAATAGAAACAAGATCTAGAGGTAATGTATTTCAGTTGAATCCTAATGAATGACATGTTTGGTAGCTAAAGTGGAAAATAGTTGGTTCTGGCATATAATATTTTATCAAATAAATTTTTATAATATTGTGAAGTTTAGTAGCACATTTGTAGTTAGAGACTTGAATAAGATTGTAAAGCCTACTAATTTTGTGTGTAAAGAATGTATTTTGGCAAAACAGAACAAAGTATCATTTCCTAGCAAGAAATTCACCACCATAGGGAAGTTAGAGATCATTCACACAGATCTAAGTGATCATTCAATAATAAGAGGATTATATGGTGAAAGGTACTTTATGATTTTTGTTGACGATTTCACTAGAATGATGTTCATAGCATTTCTTAAAGAGAAATATGAAGCTTTCAAGAAGTTTAAGATATTTAAGAATAGAGTTGCGAATGAAACTAGTGTTAAGATAAAATGTTTGAGATTAGATAGAGGAGGAGAACTCACCTGTAAAGAGTTTAACATATTTTTTTGAAGAGAATGGAATCAAAAGACAATAATCTTTACCTAAAATACCTGAGTAGAATGAGATTGTTGAAAGATGAAATAATTCAATAGTAGAGGTAGCGAGAACGATGTTGTTTGAGAATGATGTTTTGAAGAAATTTTGGAGAGAAGTAATAAATAAAATAGTATACACTCTAACAAAAGTATAGATTAGAAAAGGTATGAACAAGACAACTTATGAACTATGGTTTGGTCATTCATCATCAGTTCAATATTTCAGAATATTTAAGAACAAATATTATATTAAGAGAGATGATGACATTGTAACACAAGTAAGAGGTATAATTCCAAAAGGATGTCCTACTATACCTTCCAAGGACCTACTCAAGACTAGGTTAGAGGTGATTGGTCTCTTTCACACACCAACTTCACTCTCTCAATCCTTTGCCTAGCTTCCAAGTAGCCTAAATCCTTCAACAAGGAAAACAAACTCTCACACACCTCACCCTCTTGCACCCTCCATGATCTCAAGCTTCCAAACACATAAATACAGCCTTTTCCACTATTCCACCAAGATTCATGACCATCTAATAGGTTTTGGGCTTTCTCCTAAGCTAGATCTACAAGTTACACTAAGAGGCCTAATAGGAGCTCTTTCCTAGTAGCCCCACGTTAACATATTAACACAAAAATTAAATAAAATCCAAAAAAACTTAAAAAAATATACATAATCCTTCATAATATCATAATACCTATCAAATTCCAAAAGATGAGCTTTGGATAACCTCTTTTGACCCCTTAACCTGCAAGCCCTAGTTTGTAAGCATTTAGGCTTAAACTCATTGTTTGATCTTTTAGGCTCCCAACCTTGAAACCCACATTGGATTTTATTCTCCCATTAATATTGAAACCCTTCCCCCTTACCATACACTAAAGCTCCAACCTCTATGAGTCATTATCTGATCAATGTGATGTAATCTCAATCTATTAGGATGTCCCCAATTAGACTGTTGAGCCTCAGATGTTAAAGGAACGTCACATATAGGTGGAAGTACTTAAAATATAAACTGAAAAATGCCTTATCCATCCTCATACCTTTCTACTTGCCAAGCATTAGGAGTTTTTACCTTGGGTAATAGTAGATACTTGTTAGTTTCATTCAAACCCTAGTTGTAGGGTAGGCTAAAAAATAGATTGAAATAATTCCAAATCTAAAAAAACCTTCTCCAACTCAAGAAAAAAAATTATTACCTTCACCAATATGAAAAGAATTAACTTTCTAAAAATGAAATTTAAAACTTACTATCTTTTTGCAACCATATTTAGAAAGGTATCATTAGACTGTACAAGGCTTTTTGCACCAAAAGGATACGCAAATTCATTTCAAATCTGTACTATCCAATCCGACCTTTCATAAGTTCAAAAAATCCAATATATAGATGAAACCAATTGACCTTACAACTTCCTATCCTAGATTCAACCCAAAAATAAAACTACCTATTAGTTTTCCAGTTTGCAAGAAAAGTTATAAAGAGCCGCATGGCAACTTTTATTGCAATTTTTACAACTTTTATTCAAACTTCACACCAAATACTTAAGATGACTAAAAAACTATAGTAAAACATGTAAAAATATTATGAAACATGAAAATTATGATTTTTGGTCAACTCTAAATGTTTGACCAATCATTGACCACCCTTTGAATTGCTTATAATCTTATTACAACATGTAAACAACTTGCCTAAATGCATGATTGAGATTTCCTAAATTATCTTATGTCTTCTTGGACACTTATTGACCTCTTGTAATAGCCTCTTTGATGTTTGACCACCTTACGTAAGACCAAAGGCCTCTGCACCATACTCCCCTAGTTTGAAAAAAGTCAAGTTTCTTGAGTTGCCAAGTGCTAAAGAGTTGTGCCATGCTTGATGATATCTTCCTCTATCATCTAGATTGCTTCCACCTTGAGTAGGCCTTGACATTTCACCAAATATTCCTTGTATGTCTTTTTCCTAGTCTTTTTGACTGTCTTGGTATTCAAAATACACTCCAACTATAATGGTTTGTTTGGTGGAAGGTCTTTCATCCATTCCACTTTAGCATATGCCCTATTGCTACTATTATAATCCATGTTGTTGTTGTCCCCTTTGAACAATGTGAGGTCTACAATATTGAAAAGGGGTGATATACCTAACCCTTGTGGTAGTTCCAATTCATATGCATTGTTCCCATATTTATGTGAAATTTCGTAGGGACCTATCTTTTTCATCTATAGTTTGTTTCCTAGTCCGTTAGGTAACCTATCCTTTTTTAGGAATGCCATGACTAGGTCACCAACCTTAAATTTAAACTCCTTTAAATCTTCATTGCCCTTGTACTTAATTACTAATTTCTCCAAATAATCCTTGACTTGATCATGTATTGTCTTCATTAATTCAGCAAGTGTCTTCCCTTTGGCACTTCTAGACTTCATGTCTTGCAAATTTCTTAGTTCCATGGGTCCTCTTAGATGAATACCATATGTTACTTCAAAAAGTGTCCTACCTATTGATCTATTAATAGAATCATTATATGTATATTTATCTTGACTTATCACTTAATCCCAAACCAAACCATGTTGTTTTGTGAGATACCTAAGAAGATCTCCCAATGATGTATTAACCACCTCATTTTGGCCATTAGTTTGAGGGTGAAAAGTTTATGAATAAGCCAAATGTGTGCCAAATTTATTCCTAAAAGTTCTCCAAATATTCCCAATGAATTCAGTGTCTCTATCAGTCACTCTTGTCATAGGAATTCCATGAATTTTGACTACTCTAAAGAAAACTTTTGCAATCTAAGATGCATCATGGGTATAAAATGAGCCATTTTTGTGAACCTATCAACTACTACAAAGACCATGTCTACTACTCTAGCAATTTTAGGTAACCCAAGGACAAATTCCATACTTATGCTATCCCAAGGTTTTGTAGGTATTGAAAAAGGTTGATATAAGCCTTCATTAGATGATTTACCTCTAGCTCTTTGGAAAATTAGAGAACTCTCCACATACCTCCTAACTTCATTTTGAAATCTAGGCCAGTAGTAGAACCTTGCAACTTGTTCTAGTGTCTTGTCTTCTCCAAAATGTCCTCCAAGAGCCCCATTGTATTTTTCATTAATGATTTTTTCTCTCATTGATGACGTAGGTATCATAACCTATTTCTTTTTAACAATAAATCATCCTACAATACATAATTAGAAAATTCACCATTAAAAGTGTTAGCATACTCCAAACAAGTCTTGTAAGCCTCTCTAAAATCAGAATTTTCCTTATATAGATCCTTGATCTATTCCAACCCCACACTCCATAGTTTGACTTCTTGCACTATAAGTACACACCTTCTCAAAGCATCAACCACCTTGTTGGTTGTTCCCTTTTTATGTTTTACTAAATATATAAATGCTTAAATCTGATCCACACACTTAACAAGTCTATGGTTGATTTTATCTTCCCTATTTAGGAAACAGAGGGCATGATTATCAGTATATACTATGAAATCCTTGGGCATGAGACAGTGTTTCCATTTCTTTAGTGCTTTAACCATGGAGTGCAACTCAAGGTCATAGGTAGAATATTTTTTCTTTGCTTCATTCAATTTTTCTAAAATATGCAACGGAGAGATTCTCTTGACTAAGGATTGCTCCTATAGCATACTTGCTAGAATCACACTCCACAATAAACACTTTTTCAAAACTAAATAGCATTAAGGTGGGTAATTTTGCCACTTTCTTCTTCAAGAATTGAAAAATAATCTTAGCTATTTCAATCCATGTAAACCTACATTTTATTCCTCCTTTTATGGTATCAAGTATGGGACCTACTATCCTAGTGAAACCTCTAATGAATTTCATATAGAAGGTAGCTAGGCCATGAACACTCCTAACATCCCCTAGTGTCTTACGATTTGGCCAATTCAAAATAACTTCTATCTTGCTAGGATCCATTTTTAGGCATCCTTTGGAAATCACAAAACCAACATAAACTAATTTAGACTTAAAGAACTCACATTTTTCCAAATTAATGTGTAGCTTCTCCTCATGCAACTTTTTCATCTCCATTGCAAGATGCTCCAAGTGCTCTTTTCTATTCTTGCTAAATATCAAAATATCATCTAAATATATTATTAAAAATTTGCAAATGAATTGTACCATAAAATCATTCATTAATCTCATGAAAGTGTTAGGTGCATTTCTCAAGCCAAATGGAATCATTAGCTGCTCATACAGTCACTCATGTTGACATTATAGTCAAGTTTTTTATTAGTCACACATACTTATTTATATAGTAAGTATCTACCAAGATTATTGTATAGTTAATAGTATTAACCAAGCATTTCAAGCTCTACTAAGTTCTATAGTTGCTACTAAGTTCAAGGAACAATATTTAGTTTGCACCAAGTAGTTCCCACTAGGTTGGTGATTATGAGTGTAAACTGAGCTTCTTAGTGTTTACTAAGTTTATTAGTGCAAATCGAGTTGTGCAGTACTTACTAAGTTTGAAGTTACAGTGATGTGAATCTATTGTTGACCGAGCTACTCAGTGTTAACCAAGTGATTTAATTTATACTGAGCTCATTGTGATAGCATTGATTGAGCTATGTAGTATGAATCAAGTGATTCAATTTATATGCCAAGTTTTTTAGTATTCACCAAGTCACCAATATAGACCAAGTTTAGACTACTTAGAAGTGATCAACATGGACTAAGTTTCTACTTCTACCAAGTGCATGATGATGCTGAGCATTGATAGTGGATGTTGAGTATCAGAACCTCACCGAGCTAGTCCTCAGAACCCAAGTTCCTACAGTTGGGCCAACTTTGTGTATTTTGTGTAAACTTGTATTGTATTTGGCTTTGTAATTATAATTTGGATGGGTATATTTGTAATGTATTGTATCACATCCAAAACACAAACACAAGTAATGTAATAAGAAGAGAAGAGCAGAACTGTGAAATCAAAAGTCTACAATAGTATAAGGAGTAGAAAAGATTTATCTATTATAGAAAGGTGATCATTAGACTCAAAGGAATCTAATTTAGTAAACCAAGTTGTAGATTAGAGATTAGTCACTATTTCATCCTAATAGGTGGATCAATTAAATCCTTTCACAAGGTAGACTTAACAATCTTTTCTAAATCTCTTCATCAAGGGAATACTTCATTGTATGTTTGTAAATCCTTTTAAAATGTGGATCTAATAGTCCTTATTGCTCCTAACATGGTAGATCATTAGAAGTGATCATTGTAGGCCTTAACAGGCCAACTTTATATTATAGTACTAAAGCTTGTTGCTATCATCTGCACCCCAGTTTTAATTTCTATTTGGAAGGTTTCTAGGTCACCATATTGTGTGTCAAAAGTGTTGTGAATGTTCTAATGCTTTTAGTTTTTCATGCATGCAATTGGATAAGAATACACATGAAGAATTAATTGGTAAATAAGGACTAAGTTTTATTGGTTACTGATTTACCCCTCCCATCTTAGTAACTTAGCCTATCATATATATTTCCAACACCTCATTAGTCTAAAAAGTTGTTTTCCACTCATCCCCTTGTCTAATCCTAATTTGGTGATATCTGGATCTCAAATCCAATTTAGAGTAAAGACATGATTCTCCTAGGTAGTCCATTAGATCTTCAATTCTAGGCATGGGAAACCTATATCTGATTGTGATCTTATCAGTTGCCCTTGAATCAACACCAAGCCTCCATTTTCTATCCTTGAACTGATGGACATGGACATGGGCTCAAACTTTTCCTCACCAATAATTTATTCAAAAATTCCATAGCTTGTTTACTTATATTTGCATTTTTCTATAGTGTGAGCTTGTAGGCAGGCATTTTGGGAAATGTTGTACCAAGAACTAAGTCAATATGATTCTTTATGCTTTTTATAGGCTCTTTGCAACTATGGATGGATACTATTTTAGCAATTCTGCAACCTCTACAGGTATTGGTTCCTTATTTCTAACTTCCTCTTTTGTCTTGGCAATGAGAATATACCCTTGAAAATAATCTTCTTTACTCATATGTAATAACTCCTTACCCTTGATCAATTTGACTACTCCATAATCTTGGTCCGTTATGATATGATTAGGTAAAGGATTCATCTTGAATTTCCTACCATTCTTCTCTATCAAATAGTTATTCTTTTCAATGTTGAGCCTTTACATCAAAATGCCATGGTCCCCCTGGGATCAAATTATAGGCATCCATAGGAATGGTCTCATGTAACACCTTATCCTTATACTCTCCAAGTTCAAATTCCATCCATGCTTCTTCTTCAACTATAAAGGTATGGTTCTTGTTTAACAATGAAATTTTATGGGAAGCCACATGATGTAGACACTTGAGTTTACATTTCCTAGCCATCTCTGAAGATACACCATTCTCTATAGACCCAAAGTTTACAATGATTTTAAACAATTTTCCATATGCCTTACCTTGAGTTCTAAACAAGGATTTTATTTGTGGTGGCTCTATCTTCAAAGGTAGCTTCAATATAGTCCTCCTTAACATCATATTTTCCCCTTGAAACACTGGTGTTGCACTTCTAATTTGTTTAGAACTACAATTGTAGCAAGGTTCATTAGTCATAGCTTACTGATTCCTTCTATCTCTATTCTAGTTGGGAGGATTTGTATTCTTAAGTGGACATTGAGCCATTGTATGCCTTGGTTGCACACATGAATACCACTTAATGATTCCATTTTCCCTACCTTATTCACCTCCATAACCTCTACTTATGTTAAATGGTCTTCTTTTCCATCTAGAACCTTGGTTCCCTCTATGTGATCTCTCACCTTTGTTACCACCTTAACTATTTTTCTAATTGTCTTGTAGTTTTCATGGGAAATTTCCTCTTCCCCTTTATCAATTAGTCATTCCTCCTCTACCTCTACTAGAATTTTCTTGTCTCCTCTTTTTCTTCTCTTCAATCTTTACTACTAGTTGAAAGCACTTTTCTATTGTGTTGGGGCATAGGATGGAAACTTCCTCTTGTATGTTATATGCCAAACTAGTTGGATATCTGGCCACCTTCACATTATCTAGCTCTACCATCCTTGATATGATCTAGAGTTTATGAAACTCCTTAGTGTATGCATGAATAGTTATCTCATTTTTCCTTACATTTTGTCTTCTCCTGTATAACTAGACTCAATAGTCCTTTGGGATATAAGTATCTCTAATCATGTTAGACATTACCTTCCAAGAGGTAATTATGTTCTTTCCTTCTTTGACTCTCTCCTCCTGAATAAAATTCCACCATGTGAGTGTTTCCCCTTTCATCCTTGATTGAGCTAGTCTCAACTTTTTCCCTTATGTTATTCCATGACATAAAAAGTGACTCTTAAGAGCTTCCATCAAATCTATTGGGACTCAAAATTTCCTTCCCGATTTGATTTCCATTCCAAGCTTTTGAGCCCTTATAAGCACATTTTAATGCATGTGTACCTGACTATCCTTTTGAGGAATTAGAGGTGTCTAATGTTTATAACACCTTGCATTCATCATATTCATGCATCTTGTATTGCTAAATGGTCAATCCAAGTCATCTTGTGAAGTTTCAATTTGAGCAACATTCAGATTTGCACTTTTCCCTAAGATCACAAACAACGATAGGAAGCCTAGTTGGCAACTAAATATCTTGCACCCAATAATGTTTCATGACTCCCCACTTTGCGAATGTTTATTACACATATAAGAAAACCTATGTTTCTATTTTCAAGTAATTTTGATATGTTTTGAATTCCCCAAAGTCAGTTATTTGTTGTTGTCATGTTGATGCTAATTGTTCAAAATTATAGGAGGCTCTATTTGACTAGTTGTAGCTTTGACCCAATTGACCAAAATGAGAAAATTCCTTTTTCATTGCATTCTATAAGTTAGAGGTTTGTTATGTTTCATATTTGAGCTCCTACTACATCTTTTTGATCATTTTTCAAATGCGATTCCAAATGTAACTCATGAAATTTTACTAGTGTCATAAAGTACATATTGATCAGTAGCCTTGCTCGTGATGTCATAAATCTGAATCCATCATTGCCTAAAAAAAGTGGATTGTAATGTTGTGTTTTACTCTAAGAATTATTTAACTATTCCAATTTTCAAGTCTTGACAAATCTGTTTGCACACTTTCCCAGGTCCTTTCCATTTGTAAAATCATAGTTCTGCCATTGTTTACTATTCTGCAAATCCAAGTAGCCCACTTTGAAAATTTTCCAAACTAGCCCTATTATTCATCATGAGACCAAATCATAGATTCATATTCTCCTCATAATAGTGAACTAATGCCCCAATTTTTGTGCCCCTTAGTGTCAATTTGACCTATTTTTTAAGGAAAACCAAATGCACTTTATTCTTTTCTGATAGGTTTGCTTGTAGGTAGTTTCACGAAGGAAACTTTGATGGTAGTATCTTTTGACCCAAATGTTTTCATGAGAAAAAATATAACAAGGTGCAAGAATGTGGAACAAAGAACTAGTATGTCAGATCTTAGAGCTTAGGTAGGTGATTCAGTTAATTCTTAAGGCTAGTTAGAGGACTCCTTAGCATGAAATTGATAGTTTGCAAAAGGTTGAAAATTGAGTTAAATTTAATTCTTCAGCAGTCAATTTTGATTTTAAATAGTATGTTAGGTTTAGTAGGCTAGTTTGATATGTCAAGTGTTTCAGGTTTAATTTTTTTTTAGCCAGACCCACTTTAGGGCTTGATTGAATTCCATTGATTGATAAAGTGTTAATGGGTTTTTAAAAATGTTTTGAGAGACGTTAGAGTGGTTTTATTCATTATAATTTTTTTGGTTTGTGCTTGTGATAAATAAAATTAGATGAATCTATAGCTATATGCACATGATTAGAAAATAAGGAAGGAAATTGAAACACACTATTAAGTCGCCAATGATCACAATGGTTCCAGATCAATTCATGATTTCTAGCCTCTTTTGTGTTATCACGTAAAAATTCTTGTGATTTGATGTTGTCTAAGTTCTTTTAAATGGAAGTGAAGTAC
Source organism: Cupressus sempervirens (assembly GCA_028749045.1). Lineage (NCBI taxonomy): Eukaryota > Viridiplantae > Streptophyta > Pinopsida > Cupressales > Cupressaceae > Cupressus > Cupressus sempervirens. The sequence goes on along the minus strand of CM053790.1, from coordinate 633,063,254 downwards.
AAATCTAAGTGGAAACATCTTTGTGGGTATACATTTTAGTACAAAGGGTCCTTTCTAGACAATCAAGTGTAAATAATTGATACATATGCCAAAGAAGGTTTTGCAAAATCACTAAAATGGTGGAATCTTTCTTCTTCCTTAATTAAAACCATTAGTGCATTGGGCATCATATTATGCAAAACTTAAATGAGATGTGCAATGTGGTAGTCAAAGGAAGCTATATTTTGGCATATGCATTAAGGGGGCATGTTCATCAATTAAAGTGCCTTCTATGTAACTTGGTGTGAAATGTATATATGGGTCTTCAAGGTGGCAAGTGGAAGTAATTATAACCAAACATAATAGCCATTTCAAACCTTGAGATCTTATCCAACCATTGTCAAAGTTTAGATGTAGTGCATTAAAGTGAGATGTCATGTAGTTTCAAAATTGGTACCAAGAGATAGAAGTATGGTGTCCACACATCTTTCAACATTTCATTAAACTTGAATGTGTGATGTGAGAACCTTTGCATCAAGAATATAGTATATGTTTTGGCTGATTGTCTTAGTGGTGGTTCACACACTTGTGTGCTTAGAAGGAGGAGTTCATTGTGATTGTAAAGAATCCTACCTATAGGAAGTGTTAAAGTAGAGAGTTTATGTGCTGGTTGATGATCAGTAATGTGTTGTTACATTCTTTATTAGGTTAAGTATATAAAGGAGCCCATGTCCATTTCCTTTTAGTGGAAGCTATATAAGTAATGTAGGCATGAGTGAGGGTGAGAGTGCCCTAGATGGGTGCATGTTTTCATACCCCATAATGCCCTAGGCTAGGAATATAACTCACTATGCATAGAACCAACTAGAAATTAGTGTTCTTTGTTGTTTAAGGAAAATAGTAAGCAATGTTAGTCCCACATTTTCTATGCTAAGGGTTTTCATTCTATTTAATTGCCCCAACACTAACTTAGGAGGTGTCTACAAGACACCATGTCTTTTGAGGAAAATCTCACACCAATAGGACCCATGGATGAATGACTAGGAAAATTGGAAAAGTCAACCATATTTTGACCTAAAATAATGGAGCCCAAACTATAGGCAAGAGGATGATGTCACCACAAACACATGGTATGAGATTGTGGCTTCATAGCAAAAACCACACAGTTACGAAATAACTGCATGATGATGCAAGAAGTTCAGAGCTAATTGCCTCACCACTTCACAAGTAGTAAATGTAAGATTGAAAAATTGCCTTGATGATGTGAAATGGTCTATTTCATGGTTTCACATGACTTAATTGTGGTTAAGGCCTAAAGGTTCTGAAGTTGCAAAATGAGGTGAATTTCTAGTTCACTCAAGTTAGGGTCGAATTAGGAGTTAAGGTCTTGGTATTGTGAAAAGCATATTTTGCATGATCACATAACTTAACTGTAGTTAGTGAAGATTGGTTCCCAAGTTGTGAAAAGGAGTATTTTTCTTGGTCACTAGGGTTAAACCACGGTTGGGGTTAAGACTCTGATGGTGTGAAGTCATGACATGTGGCAAGCATCCAATAGGGTAGCAATGAGGTAAAAGAGGCTGGCCAATTAGGGGTTACCATGTGGCACCCACATGGTAGTCAACAGAGGGTTGACCTAGATTGAAAGAGGGAAAACGAGGAATAACAAAAAATAAATATTTTATTGTATTTTTCAATAATTTGAAGTACAAACCTAGATTTGAAGAACTTAAAAATTTGAAAGGATTTTCTATAGTTAAAACTATAGGATTATATAAATTTTTGAATTTAATATTCAAAACATGAACTAGAGATTGAAATTTTAAATTCATGTGAGAGGGGAAATTTTTATCAAAAATATGTAGTGCAACATACTGTCAAAGCTTAGAGGAGAGGTTTTTGAATATGGGATTAGAAAATGCATAGGTATTCACTGGTACAAGCTCTAAGTAGTTTTTTTTTTTCCATGACATTCTCAGTCAAATGGGAAAAATTCATCATTGAGCATCAAAATCAATTGGAAAGTAGACATAAAAGTTCATTGGTTCTAGAACTCAGAGAAAAATGATTCTAAGAATTATGTTTTGCCTCTAGAAGTCATCTAATGGGTATTTTTGGCCTTAGTATAATATTAGGTCTAGCATTCAAGTAAGTTAGATATCTTTATTAGTTTGGAGATATTTTTGAAGACATTCTTCAACAACAAGAAATTATATGATTTTCAATTATAGAGAGAGAGTAGAGAGATTTTCTTCATTAATAGATGGAGGTTTTCCAATAGAAAATGGTAGCATCTAATCTAATACATGAATTCTACATGTCTTCTTAATTTCTTCTCTTCTCTTTCTCTAGGGTTGTTGATGGTCGATTGTTTCCAAACTATTGATAAGAGCTCTAACTATGATCCCACCATTCATGCCCAAAATTTCTCTTATGTAATGAACAAGTAATGAATATAGATAGTTCTAGTCTATTAGGAAGTTTTATGATTCAATTTCATGCATCTTATTGTATTTTTTTCAAGGAAATAAATAAAATTATACCAACAAGTTAATCTTTAGTTTGAATCTTGTCTCCTATTCATGCTGTTTGTGATCTTTTGTGTTTTGTGAACAAAGAGCATAAAACTTAGTTGCAATATGTTCTAGGTTGTGTGTGTTGATATTTTTTTCTTGTGATTCAAATAGTCATGTAAATTCTTAGTCTATCATCACAAGGTTGTATATTTCATGGAGAGATAAGTTGAGTCTGAGATTCATAAATATGTAGATGTCTAATTCACAAGATGAATGGATAGATCATGAATTCTTGGTACATAAGATGTCTCAATGACTTTCAAGGATGTATGTTAGTGATTTGTGAGATTTTCTAATAGATAAGGCACTGATTAGCTATAGTATCAAAGTGTTATGTTGTTCATGTCTAGGTTATGCTGAAATCAAATTTATAGTCAAATTTCTTTTCTCTTTTTGTTGAAGAGCTGAAAAGTGTTACCCGCACTTATCTTATATAGTTCATATGCGATGATTTTAGCTATTTCATGTCTATGTTTTCTACATAAGTATTAGAAGATTAAGGGTATTAGCTTCTTTGTTCTAGATTCAAGTGTATGCTTTAACACTAGTACCAAATAAGTGAGTTTGAGGTACAATTGCCTAGGTTCTGTAGAGCCTTAAGTAGAAGAAGGGTCTAGCCTTATAGTTGGCCCAGGTGTCTAAAAGGGTATGTTGTAGATGGGAAGTAGCTACCCCTAGATGTATTATGTTCTCATTGGGATTTTTGAAACATGACATTTTAAATCACCAACACAATCCATAATAACATCAGGGTCCATATTTCCTCAAGAAATAGGAGTATCAATAGATTTACTCCCAAAGGTCTCTAGTGCCTTTATTAATGCTGCCTAATTTGTAAACATGTTGTCATACTCATCATCTACATCTTCTCTTCCTCTTCATATATTTCTTCTTCACCTTTATTGAGTCCTTCCTCAATATTCTCAGTAGCTTTCTCCACTACTACTATCTTGATTTCCAAATGCAATAACCTATCTTCCAACTTCTGATTCTCATCTTTTTTCTATTGAAGTTCCTTATCTAATTCAACATTTTTTACCATTTTGTCTATCCCTGATGTAGAACTTTGATCAGGTGCAAACATCCAAACTAAAAGCTTCAAACTGAGATTTGATACCTCTTATAATACAAAAGGTATAATTCCCAAAGGATATCCTACTATCCCTTCCTAGGACATATTTAATACTAGGGTAGAGGTGATTAGTCTCTTTAACACACCAAATAAACTCTCTCAATCCTTTCCCTAGCTTCCAAGTAGCCTAAAGCTTTCATCAAGGAAAAGAAAATCTCACACACCTCACTCCCATGCACCCTGTAGGATCTCAACCTCTCACACACTCTAATACATCCTTCTCCACTACACCACCAAGATTCATGGCCATCTGATAGGTTTTGGGCTTCCTCCTAAGAAAAATTTACAAGTTACACTAGGAGGTGTAATAGGGGCTCTTTCCTAGTAGCCCTGTTTTAACATGTTAACATCAAAACCAAATATCTTCGAAAAAAACTTCAAAATGACTTAAAAAATTATTATTAACATCATAAGACCAAGCTAATTCCAAAATATGAGCTTTGGATGACCTCTTTTGACTCCTTAACCCTCAAGCCTTAGTTTTTAGGCTTTTAGGCTTAAACATACAATTTGGTCTTTTAGAATCCCAACCTTGAAACCCACGATGGATTTTTTGATCTCTCTAATGTAATCTTAGTCTATCAACACATCCATATTTAGACTATTGAGCTTTAAGTGTTAAAGACATAGCATAGATAGCTGGAAGTAGTCAAAACACAAACCAAAGATGTCTTACCCATCATCATACGTTTCTACTCACCAAGCATTAGGAGTTTTTTTGTGGGAATTAGTAGATAACTCATTATTTTCATTCTAACCCTAGTTGCAGGGTACAATAAACTAAAAATTGAAATAATTTTAAATCTACAACAACCTTCTCCAACTCATGAAAAAAAAATTATTACCTTCACCAATATGAAAAGACTTAACTTTCTAAAAACAAAATTAAAAAACTTACTATCTTTCTATAACCAAATTTAGAAAGGTATCATAAAATTGTACGAGGATTTTCCCACCAAAAAGATGTGCACTTTAATTTCAAATCCATACTATCCAATCTGACCTTTAATAGGTTCAAAACATTCAATATATAGGTCAAACCACTTGACCTTACAACTTCCTTCCTTTAGATTTGACCCAAAAATGAAACTAACTATTAGAATTCTAGTTTGCAAGAAATATTGCAAAAAATTGCATGCCAACTTTTATTGCAATTTTTTTGCAATTTTTACAACTTTTACTCAAACTTCACACCAAATACCTAAAATGACTAAAAAGCTATACCAAAACATGTAAATATATTATGAAAGATGAAAAATGATGATTTTTGGTCAACTCTCAATGTTTGACCAATTATTGACCACCCTTTTACTTGCCTATAACCTTATTACAACATGTAAACAACTTTCCTAAATGAATGATTGAGATTGCCTAAACTATCTTGTGTGTTCTTGAACACTTGTTGACCTCCTATACTAGCCTTCTTGAGTTTGAACACCTTATGTAGGACAAAAGGCCCCTACATCACATTGGAATGTTTAATCCAAGAAGTGATGAAGGTACGTTTCTTGGTTATTCATTGAAAAGAAAGGCATACAAATGTTGTAACTATAGAAATAAGACAATACTTGAATCTAAAAATATAAGGATTGATGAAAAGTTTGGAACTAAGGAAATGATGGTAGATTATAATTTAGATGAAGAAGAAGACAATTTTGGAATTGTTATACACAATGTAGAAGTTTTCTTTGAGACTAGCAATGATTTGTTGAATGATGTGCTAGCTATTGATCAAAGAAGAGAGAAGAGATCTAAACCAAGAGATGAGATAAGAGTTTAGATGTCAACTCCCACCCCTAATAAGAAAATAATAAAGAATCACCCTCCTAAGTAGATAATTAGAAGTAAAGACACTGGTGTGATGACGTTAATGACAAGAAATGGAGTAAATGAGGAGATGTGTTTGATATCTAAAGTTGAACCTAAGAGCACACACAAAGCATGTAAAGATGATCATTGGATTCAAGTAATGTTCAGGAAGAATTAGCTGATTAAATTGTGAAGAATGATACATGGGAGTTAGTTCCTAGACCTAAAGACAAGAGTGTTATTGGAACCAAATAGGTATTTAGAAACACGATGAATGAGCAAGATGAGGTTGTGAGGAATGAGGCTAGACTTGTATGCAAGGGATCTTCATAGATAAAAGGCATAGACTATGAGGATACATATGCACATGTAGCCACAATGGAAGTAGTAAGGATGTTCTTGGATTATGAAGAAAATAAGAAGTTCAAGGTTTATTAGATGGATGTTAATTCTGCTTTCCTAAATGGAGAACTTGAAGAAGAGGTATGTATTGAGCAACCTGAAGGTTTTCCCTTATTAGAAGAAAAAAAATGATATGAAGACTAAAGAAAGCTCTATATGGTCTAAAGTAAGCACTTACCTAGTACGCAAGGTTGGACAATTATTTGGCAAAGCTCAGATTTGCTAAAGGTGCGACATATATTAATTTGTATTAGAAAGAAGTTGAGAATGGTTTGTTGATAATTGTAATATTTGTTGATGATATAATTTTTGGAGGTAATGATGAAGAAAGTGATAATTTTTCTAAAGAAATGAAGAATGAGGTTAAAATAAGCATGATAGGAGAAATGATTTTCTTTCTAGGATTACAGATTGTGCACAACAGTGATGGTATTTTCATTTCACAAGATAAGTACCTGAAAGACTCTTTGAAAAGGTTTGGTTTAGAAAACTATAAACCTATTGGTACACCTATGATAAGTAGTCATAAGTAATCTAAAAAATATGAGACACCTACAATAGTGTAGAAGAAGCATAGATCCATGATTGGAGGTTTGCATTATCTAACTCACAACAAACTAGATATAGAAAATGTAGTTCAGATTATAGCTAGATCTTAAGTTGATCCTAAGGAGTATCATTTTGCAGTAGTAAAGAGAATATTTAGATATTTGAAAGGAACATTTGAATATAGAATTTGGTATCATAGATCAAGTGATTTTACTCTATGTGCATATATTGATGCAGATTGGGAAGGTAGTATGGATGATAGAAAAAGCACCAATGGTGGAGCATTTTTTGTTGGAGGAAGATTGTTTTCTTGGCTAAGCAAGAAGAAAGATTGAAATTCTTAGAGTACAACTACAACAAAGTATGTTGCAGCAAAAAATAACTATAATCAAGTTATATGGCTGAAATAGATGCTGAAGGATATTAAAATTGAGTTTGAAGAACGTATTATCATTTACTATGATCAGACAAGTACAATGAGTATGTCTAAGAATCTTGTATTACATTCTAAGACTAAGCATATATCTATTAAGTATTATGTGTTGAGAGAGAAAGTAATAGAAAAGGAGATTGGGTTAGAGTATGTGAGTACTAAAGATTAGATTGCAAATATTTTTACAAATCCTTTTGCTAATGATGCATTTTAGTACTTGAGAGGTATTCTTGGGGTTATGCTCCTGCCTACTTCTTTGTAGATGATGGAGAGAGTGCATCAGTCTAGTGGTACATAGTACTATTGCTAGACTAGATTAAATGTTTTTTCTTCCCATATGGGAGAGTATATGTGATGAAAAAAGTTATTGAGGATTCTTGGTATTTGGTTTTAAATAGTGCCTTTGGACACTCAAGCTAGTTGAAGACTTGGAGCAACATATTAGAAATTGATATGTAATAATTGATATGTTGTAACATTGAGGCCTTTGAAATTTATGTCAATGAGGGAGAGAATATGTATGAAAAACATCTCCTAAGAAATGGAGGAGAAGAACTGCATGAATGAGGGAGAGATATCTCATTAGGGATATTTTAAAAAGATTCATGTAAGGAAGCAAGAATATGCACATGATGTATTGTTTATTTTTTAGTGTGAATTAAATATTTTTTCTCGAAGAAGCAAGAGTATGCACCTATTATGTTGAGACCTTTTAGCCTATTAATAACTAATGCTTGTCAGCAACAACAACATACCACTATTTGGTACTCTAGAAATTAGATGGTTTTTTGTCTATGTTGCCATCAATTCCAAAGGGGGAGATTGTTAGCATGCACATTGATGATACTACTTTGGGGGAGTATCGTAAGCTTGTAGAGTATTAATATGTTGCATTCATGAATCTATTTTTCATTGATGTTAACATAGTATGGTTTCTATAAAGACTTGTTGAATAGCACGAAAACATCTTAATGGTACCAATAATGGTTTGATTGTCTGGTGATGTGCAATAATGGACATGTTCTACACTATATTCTAATGACATGGTCAAGTGCATAGAGTATAAGTCAAAGATGTATGCAAGTTGTACCTAATTTGTAGAGAGCAATTCAAAGACAAAGTATTGGTAAAGTACTTCTTGATGTTAGTTTTCTATCTTTCATTTAAGATGTAATGAGAAGATGCGTAGTAGGGAAGTGATAGAGGATACCTTTTTGGTGATTTCAGTAGGTGCACAGTCCCTAGTATCATACATGTGAAGTTTTTTATAGACTATGAGCCAAAAGTGCTATTGTAATTGTAATTAATTAATTATCTTATTATAATTAATTCGGGAAGCCTCAAGGCCAACTCAAGGAATTATTTTCAAGATTTGGCATAATGGAAAGATTTTTTCCTTATTTTTATGGGATCTAATTCAAGTGTGAAGTATGAAAAGGAGAAAAAGTGGTTGAAGAATGTGTGTGAGAAATCCAAGGGATTATTGGATGCAATTTTTGTGATCTAGTTACAAGATTAGAAGGAACATAGGTCCAGTTGATAAGATAGAAGAAGAGGAAGGAAGCACATTTCATTTCTATTATTCTACAAGGAATAATAAAGAGATCACTTGGACAGCAGTTTCATTTTTGTTGCCATTGAAGTTCTTTGGGAAGTGGGTTCAACTGTCTTCCATAACCCCTAACAAGGATTTAAGTTTGCTAACAGGGACTCATATGTATTGAATGTATTCATCGACTCCTAACAAGGTCCATCCTCTAACAAGGAATATCTATATTAGTACATCATCTTATGGGTACCATCCCCATCATGGTTTTCCCTCTAATCAAGGGTTTCCCTACTTAACATATATGGTGTTATTGTGTATGAGTATCTTTTTGTGGTTTCTAATTATATTTCTCATATAGTTTTGATAAGAAAAATAGGTTTTATACGGATCCTAAAACCCAAGAGTTAATACATATCTTAAGGTTGATAATAAGCATTTAAAGCCCAACTAGAAATAGAAGGCCAACCAAAGGGCTTGTTCAACAGACATACAAAAAGTTGAAGGCTGCTAATAAGCAGAAAAAGGCCAACCAAAAAATGAAGGTGAACCTAAAAGCTAGTACAATAGACTAACAAACCAACTAGAAAAAAAAATATAGCAATCTAATAGTCCAAAAGATAGGAAAAGAAAAACCAGTGTTATTCCTCTATCTTTCTCTCCAGGTCCTGCATCATTTCCGCTGCTTCATAGGCTTTTTTAATCTCCTTAGCCATCTATTCCTACTTCTTCTGACTATCCCACTCCATGCTACTAAAGGTAATGTCAGTCATCACTTCCTCTTCCATCCTATCTCTTTCTCTATCCTTTTCCTCATTTTCATCTAGAAGAACCCTTGTTTTCAACATTCCAATAAGGGACAAGATATTATCATTGATCGAAGTCAAAATGGTAATTATCTAATTTTCCAGATTATGGTTGTAATTTTCCAAATTTTGGATTCTCTTCTCATCTAGACTAAGTCAATCCCCCTGATCATTGAAATTACCATAGTCTGGCATCTTCCTTTTGTGTTCTAGCTAGCCTATTTTTTCTCTAAACTCCTCCAACTCATGGTAAAGCCATTTAATCAACCTCAAGTTGTTAATCATGTTGTTCCTAACATTATTAACCAAATTCATGCCAGTCTCCCTTGCATTATCCATAATGACCACAATTTCTAGATCAATGAGATCCTCCAACTGGAGCTAACCTTGTTTTTCTTCTAATATTTGTGGATTCATTGCCTCTCTTATTGTATCCATTTTGGAAGTTCTAAAATTAAAGTTTCTCCAAGCCATGCACCTATCCTTAATAACCACCTCTCCTCCCTCACCATTATTCTTCTCCTTATCATGTTCTTGAGGATGAATAGGGGAAAGAGAGATGGTAGAGAGGTCTGACCAAGAATCCACAATCCCCTTTACGTCCTTCTCTTTTGACTTCCTCTATTTTTCAGCCACCGACTCCATTGACTTAGTTTCTTCCTCCTCTTCAATCTCTTCATCAGTTTTCATATCATTCGCTTCCTCATTGTACTCTTCATCTACCTAGCCTGATGATTTAGATCAATGTCCTCTAGGGTTCTTCCTACTCGAGGTTTTTATTAACGTAGGCAACTTTTTGTCTGAATCCTTGGCCTTCTTCATAGGTGTAATGTTCTCTTCACACTCCAAACTAATATTTTTGACATTCTCTGAATTAGATGAGATAGTAGAGCTTCCCATATCCATAGAAGCATTCGTGCCTTGTAAGGAGTTTTTCTTATGGTCTAAGCCTTGAAATTCTATAAATGAGAAACAATAACCCCTCGTGTAGGGTCGGATTAACTGAGGGTTTTTTCTTATGCCCAAAAATACTCTTACACATTGAAGAATATAAATAGAAAGGTGAAAAAATCTTGACACCATAGTGAAAGTGTTTGAGTAAAACAAAGTAATATGTTCTTACTCTATTAAATTTAGTGTCCAAAGAAATATACTCTATAATGGCTCATAAAACATACCTCTATAGCTTCTTAATAGATTCCATTTCGTAGTAAGTTTCACATTTTACCAATTCATTTCTCTCCTTCGTATTCTTTGCAAATTCCTTCATAGCATTTGCTGGCATCTTCTTATCCCTATAAAACTTCAACCCATCTACCAGAATTTCAATTACCAGAGAAATGATTTCCTCAATAACCTGAAATGAAACCCCATCCAATTTAACCCTTCTATCCTTCTACGAATCCACCATACTATTAGTGATCACATGGTTGAAGCCATGAAGTTTATTAATGTAGTTGGCTATACCACCCTTCTCTAGCTTTTCCTAGACTTTCATCCTTTGCTTTTGTTTTTCTGCTACACCAACAGGTTCCTTCCTAACTCTTTCCCCTATCATTTTTGAATTTTCAACACTCACTATTCTCATAAACCCCAACTTCTAAAAACCCTTCTCCAACCTCTAAAAACCCTGATTGCCACCTCTTTGATAATTTCCAATATGTATTTCTTTACCTCCAAAATGGAAAAAAGAGAAAGAATTTGACCCAAGAAACATGTCGACGTGACATTGATAACCTTATTTGATTGCATTTTTTGTAAATGCCATTATTATAATTAGTTAAACCCCAACTCTCATTAAATACCATTATAATAGTTAGATATCCATCATACCTCCTTGAATTTTGTCCAGCTCAATTAGGCTTTTTGCCTCTTTCAGGATATTTCCATTAGAATTCCAAATCATCCCCTTTTCTTGCCTAACTGCTTCATTGGCAAACTAGTCTACCATATAATTTGTCTCCCTATATTCATTGGTGATGTGGACACTTTCAAAATTATCAAGAAGGGAGTAGGTCTTTTGAATAATATTAGCTATTGACCATGATGGTTGAGTGACCCCTTTAATAAATATTATGATGTTATATGAATCCCCTTCCAACCATAACTTTTTAACTCCGATGTCCAAAGCTAATTTCACTATGTGGCATGCAACACTAGCTTCTACATAATGGTTTTTCTGATATCCCAAAGGATGGGAAAAAGCTGCCTCGCCTCCACCATAGTTATTTCTAATGATACCTCCACAACTCAAAGGTCTAGGGTTTCCTTTGGCTGCACCATCAAAATTTTCTTTATGCCATCCCTTTGGACGAAGCAACCATTTCACCTCCTATCTTTTAGTCCTCTTATCCTTATCTTTCTCCTTCTTCTTACCACCACTTTCAAAATCTCTCCCTTTCTTACTTGATAATTTTCCTTCATGCCTCTATATATTTTGTCCATTAGAATGAAAGAAGGTTCCTCTCTTTCTCTAAAGATTCGATTAATTTCTTTCCTTCTAGAATCCCCAACAAAAATGTGGCAAAGACCAGGTACTTAAATCCTTCAAATTTGTTGCTTTAAACATACTATTCCATTGATAAAATAAATCTGGTACATTGCTTGGCTTGCACCAACTTACCCCAAGATTGTTTATTAATATATCCTAAACCTCCCTTGAATAAGGACAATGAATAAACAAATTATTTTTCATTTCCATTTTATTTTTACACAGTGTGCATCTATTAGGGATATAGTGTCCTCTTTCAATTAAATTATCATGGGTAAGAATTTTTTCTTGTAAAGCTAGCCAGAAAAAAATATTGATCTGTGGGATAAGACTATGTATCTAGGCTTTAACCTAGGGGGATTCTCATTCAAGCTCCAAAGAGAGTTATATCCTAATGAAACTGAGTAACAACCATTTCGGTTGTCTCCCCAAATAACCTCATCCCTCTTATTATTAAGAATCAAAGAGTTCAACATTATCATAACTGGCTTGAGGTCATCTGACATGAGAGACAGGTCTCTCCAACCCTGATCATTTCTATAATCACAAACTTTCAAACCAAATTGCCTAATAAAAACATTTGACCAGTTTTTAAAGATAGGATTATTTATAAGGGGGCCTTGAATCCACCAATTGTTGTGCCAAAATATAATTTCCTGACCATTACCCACGTTCCACTTAATCTTAGCTTTGGCCAAATCCCTTATCTTAAGGATTCCATTCCAAATAACAAATCCATTCAAGATGTCTTCATTATTGAGTTTGAACTGAATAGTAGGTCTTCTAATATACTTATTAATAAAATATCTCTCCATTCCCCTGTGTTATTAAAAATACACCAAATCTATTTAGCTAGAAGAGCCTTATTAAGATGCTTTAATTTCCTAATTCCCAGGTCCCCATAGCACTTTGGAAGACATATATTATCCCAAGCCACAAGAGGATATCTCTTCCAACCCTAAAGGCCAGACCTAAGAAAATCTCTCTAGATCTTTTCCATTTTTTCAGAAAACTTTACCAGTATCCAAAAAAGACTCACAACATACATCAGGAGATTCTGAAGAGTGGATTTTACTAGAAGACATTTTCCTACTTGAGTAAGAGAGACCCCTTTCCACCCCACTAGCTTTTTGCTAAATCTATGAAGAATCCCATTCCAAAAAGAATCATAAGGCTTCAAACCCATAGAGAGACCAAGATAAGTAGAAGGGAGCTTTCCAACTCTACACCCAATAATCCTCTCTATTTTCCTTTCTTTTTCCTCTGGAGTATTAATGAAGAAGACAGAGCTTTTCTCCCAATTAATAAACTATCCTAAACCTCTGATATAAAAATAAAGAATATCCTTCATCAATTTTGCCTCCTTAATAGATGCCTCCCCTCCCATAATAGTATCATCCACAAACTGCTGATGAGAAAAAGAAGTAGTGCTCATAGACAATTTGATCCCTTTAAGTCTCCCTTCTTGTTTTTTTCCTCTCAATTAGCCTTCCAATACATTTAGCCATGATAATGAACAAAATAGGAGAAAGAGGATCCCCCTATCTTAAACCTCTCAAAGGTTTAAAAAAAATTGAGGTAGCCCCATTTACCAATATTGTAAGGGAAGAAGTAAAAATAAGCTAAGATATAAGCTTACAAACTTTCTGATCAAATCCAAAAGCTTGTAAGCTTGAATAAGATCCAACTTAAGAGGTATAACTTCTCTTTTTCTTGCTTACATGGAATGAATCACTTCATGAACCATCATAATATATTCCAACATCTGCCTTCTAGGGACGAAACCTATTTGTTGCTCTGATATAATTAAAGGGAGAATTTTTAGAATTCTTGAGGTTAACACCTTTGAGATAATCTTGTAGAAAGAGTTACAAAGACCAATAGGTCTAAATTTATCCAAAGAATTAGCCCTAGGGACTTTAGGGATGAGGACCAAAAAAGTAGAGTTGATCTCCTTAAGGATGCTTCTTGCTCTAAAAAATTCCTAGATAGCCTTCACCACATCTTCCATAACCACCTCCCAATAAGTTTGAATAAAGAAAGTTGGAAAACCATCTGGTCTAGGGGATTTTTCAGCAAGCAAAGAGAACAAAGCTTCTTTAACTTCTTGTGCTTTTAGAATTTCCCTCAACATCTTGTTATGATGGGGTTGAATAATCTATGGGAGACAAAATATAATTTCGTTTTTATCCACCTTTGATAGCAAAGGATCCCATGATAGAAGAGAGGAGAAATAAGAGATAGCCTCAACAAAAATATTATTCTCTCTTGTCAAAAGATCCTGCCCCTTTTTTAGACCTGATATTCTATTATTTTCTCTATGCTTAAGAGTAGAGATATGAAAAACCTAGTATTCTAATCACCCTCTTTAAGCCAATTGATTTTTGATCTTTTCTTCTAGAACTTCTCCTCCTTGCTTACAATATTATGCAAGTCAGTCAAAATTGACATCTCAACATTCCTATTCAAATCATTATACCCATCTTGTTGAATAGTGTCCTAGATAGAAGTGAGCTTGATAGACGGCTCCTCTTTGTCCTAAAAGATATGGCCAAAGCTAGTCTTATTCTAGACTTCAATCATTCATTTCACATTACTCAAATTCTTAGAAACTCTAAACGTAGTTGTTCCTTCCACTTCCATAACCCACCAATAGCATATCCTATATAATAAAGCAAGATGGGAAGTCCACATCTTTTCAAACTAAAAAGGAAAGTTCCTCCTAGGTTCAAGAGAGACAACCAAGAGGAATATAGGGGAGTGATCCAAACAAACTTTTGGGAGTAGGGACAACCTACAAGAGATAGAATTCAGCTAGTCTAGAGTAATAAGAGCTCTATCCAACATAACTTGGATACAATCACTTCCAATTCTTTTGTTGGACCAAACTATGTAAGTTCCACTTGACAGATCCACATCCAACAAAGCCAAGCTATTAATAAAATTGGAGAGATCCATCTTTCTTTCTCAATGTGGAGCAAAACCTAACAATTTCTCCTCATCTGTAAGAGGAGTATTGAAGTCCCCTATAGTAATGCCTTTATTCAAATTACTAATTTGGACCATATCAGAAATCTTAGTCCAATAATTCTTCCTTTTAATTTTAGAATTAGGAGCATAGACATTCAAAAGGAACCAATATTCATTGGAGTGTAGATGAAACACTTTGCAAAAGAGAATATTTCCATCATTATATAGTGAAGTAAATCTAAATTGCTTATTATTAAAAAGAGTAAGCAAACCTCCTGATGCACCTTCAAACTCTGCTGCCTCACCTATCATATTACTACTAAAGGACATCTTACCCAAAATCTCCTTCCTCATTTTTATCTATTGAGTCATCAAAATATCAGGTCTCTGATCTCTAATCATATTCCTTAGAATTTCCTACTTATGGACCCCATTGAGACCCCTTATATTCCAAGAAATTATCTTCATTTCAAATTAGAAGTAAATTCCAAAATAGTTCTCTAGCTCCCATCCACGAAACTTCTTCTTGCCTCATCTTGAATGACTTCACTAATAGTCCTCCTTCCTACTAACCTTGACCTCCCTCCCACATCCGGTCTACCATGACTCCTGGTTTGTGTAGGAGAAGCTAGGGAAGGATCCAAATTATTTTTCTTTTTAGGCTTTCCTTTTTTATTATTGGTGTAAATATATATTTACTATTTACACTTACTTAAGTTTACTTAGGTTAATGTATTATTTTATTATTTTGTATTATATTATTATTTTATTTTGTGAGACACTTAGGAGTTTGTGCACCTTTTTGAGTTGTCATGTTGACAACATTGAAGTATGCAACTCTATTTCAGCACATGGTGTCTTCAACACTAGAGTTTGCATCATTCACTGATTTGCCTGTAGACAACACAATTATTTTCACTCCCTTCTTAGCACATGTTGTCTACAACACTAATTTGCATGTTACACCCTTTTAGGCTTATCCTCTCATCATTGAATTTACTTTCATGCTTAATGGAGGAAAAATCATATCTAGTGGACATGTGCCGAATTGTATGACTTATCATGTAGTTGATTATGAGGCATTCTAGATGTATCTCAGAGGCCTTTATATACAAGCACTCCTAGTGTACTCTTAACAACACATATTGAATGAATATATCATCATTTTGATCATACTCTCTCTTTCTAGTCTACAGTTGTGCTTATGCTTGAGTTCTTAGTTCTTAGGTGAATTTTTCGCTAAGAAAAATTCTTACATAGTATCAGACCTTGGATATTTTCTCATCACATAGTCATTTGAGAACATTGTTGCTTCAACACCTTAGCCCAAATCTGGAGTACTGTAGAAATTGGGAGTGTCTAGAGCTAGATTTGACCTTGCCATTGCATCTGGAACACTGATTCAATGAAGATCAACTATAATTTTGGCTAGCTTAGCCCAAAGTCAACCATGAGGAATTTTTTTTTTTGCAAATTAGAACCTAGAGGCCCAGATTTGTAGTTAAGGTATGGTCATTTGCAAATCTATTTGATTATTTTTGGATCTGTAATTTACTTTTTTCTGTATATTATTTTCAATTTTTTTTCAAATTTTTTAAGGCCAGGTGACCTTGCAGAGAATTTTTTTTGGTACAAGAACCGGTCTGTCAAATCCCAGTCCTACACCTTGTGTATACAATATTTCCCTGGCATTAGAGAATATTCTACAAGACATTGCTTATAGTGCACATATTCCTCATAAATCTGGGCTTATCATTTACTAGCCATGAATTCCAACATTTCATGGCAAATGTTAGAATTAATAATCTTTCCTTGATTGTATTTATTTATTTATTGGGATAAACCAAGGTATCCCTTATGTATTATTTATTTGTCCTCTAGTCCACATGTAAAGGACATGTCATTCTTGTCCTATTGTCCACTTGTGAGGACAACTCTTTTTTGTATTTCCTTTAATAAAAAAAATAGATATTCCTCCTTAAGAGGAACTTGAAACTTTGCACACACCTTTTATGAATGTGGCATTCATAGAAATGAGAGTTACACATGCAAAGACATGCAACTCCTTTCTCATCTCTTTAAAAGAGGTGCTTCTCTCTCTCATTTTCATCTAGTCTCCATTATTCACATCAAGTTTTTGATGCTATTGTAAATCAGCTATTTTGCTGCATTTTTTCTCTCTTTCTTTCTCATTCTTAGGCTTTTGCCTCATTCATAATACTTACAAGGGGTTTTCTTTGCTTTCCCCTTATCAAATCCTTGTCTCTTGTGTTACTTATCTTTGGTATTGCTCCATTGATCTTGTATCATTTGTAACTTAAAACTCTTCTTGCTCTCTTGGATTAAATTTATTATTTCATGCTATTTCATTTTATTATATTTTATCATTTCAATCACTTTTTCTAACATGGTATCAGAGCTTTCTAATCCTTGTTTTGAGCTTTTGTGAAGGTTACCATATTGGAGAACTTTGTTCTTTGCAAAATATGATTTATCTTGATTTATTTGCGGTACCAAGTTACACTTATATTTACTCTATGAGAATTTACTTATACATAAAAAGTTTCTAACTTGAATATAAGATGAAATTATCATTGTGGATAGTTGCCTTTGTTTTTATGTTTCAGGTAATCCATCAAGACACATACAAGATATCATTATTTTTTGTATAGATCCTATGCCACATGAATCCACTTGAAGATGTAACACACTTGAAGAATTATCAACTTCTCTTGGCTCTCCAATGATGTACC
Organism: Cupressus sempervirens; assembly: GCA_028749045.1. Taxonomy (NCBI): domain Eukaryota; kingdom Viridiplantae; phylum Streptophyta; class Pinopsida; order Cupressales; family Cupressaceae; genus Cupressus; species Cupressus sempervirens. The sequence goes on along the minus strand of CM053790.1, from coordinate 633,045,808 downwards.
AATGATAATAAGAAACCTCTTGCACAATGCAGATATTTCAAAAAAAATCAAATTACAATTTGATTTTGACAACATCTCTCCAAGTAAAGATTAAATGGGGGTGATAGAATTAATAATCTTTTCTTGGTTGTATTTATTTATTTATTGAGATAAACCAAAGTATCCCTTATGTATTATTTATTTATCCTCTAGTCCACATGTAAAGGACATGTCATTCTTGTCTTATTGTTCACTTGTGAGGACAACTCTTTTTTGTATTTTCTTTAATAAAGAAAATAGATATTCCTCCTTAAGAGGAATTTGACACTTTGCACACACCTTTTATGCATGTGGCATTCATAGAAATGGGAGTTACACATGCAAAGACATGAAACTCCTTTCTCATCTCTTTAAAAGAGGTGCTTCTCTCTCTCATTTTCATCTAGCCTCATTCATAATACTCACAAGGGGTTTTCTTTGCTTTTCTCTTATCAAATTCTTGTCTCTTGTGTTACTTATCTTTGGTATTGCTCCATTGATCTTGTATCATTTGTATGGTAAAACTCTTCTTGCTCTCTTGGATTAAATCTATTATTTCATGCTATTTCATTTTATTATATTTTATCATCAATCACTTTTTCTAACAACAAATCTAACTAAGGAAATACACTTGGCAACACCCAAACTAACTCACCAGCTTGGGCTTTATTTTAGCAATTACGATATTTACATTTTATGGTGAACCCACTACCAATGTGGAACAAAAACATGTAAATTTTGCGTGAATTTTTTGAATATTCATCGCTTATAAGTATTTTCTAGCAATGTGCAGATGTTCCTTGACAAGAATGCCATAAAACCTTTCTCTAGCCCATGCATTTAATAATCTAGCACACGGAATAATTCTTTGGCCGTGAGTAATGCATTTCTCACCCACCAACCATCTGAAGTCTTTAGCAATGGTAGGTCCTTTTTTTGGTAGTTGAATTTTTTTCCTAACGGGGCAACCCTTCCCATGCCTAGGATAGGTAGCCATTGCCATAGATCCTATAGTGGACATGTGACAAAATCTGAGCTAACCACATGGACACCTACAACATCTGCACTCCTACACACAGTCAACAGGTTACTAAGCATAGAGTGGACATGTGTCAAACATGTGCACTACCACCTTGACATCTACCATACCTACATCATCAGTAACTCAACTATTGTCACGTGTCTTTTCATATGACTGTAGGGCCACGTCATCTTTCCATGTTAGTCTAGGCACTATTTTTTGCTAACATTAGCAAAGTACAAAGTTAAAATTGATGGTCATTTGACTTTCAATAACAGGCCATCTACAACTGTTACAATGACCATTTGACCATCAAATTTAATCACTTAGTTTTTCTTCTAGACCCTTATCTAGATTTTTTTTGATTTGGCAGCTTCACTTTGCAAGTGCATAACTTGTACATTTGGACTCCAATTCAGGTGCATTTTTTTAGAAATTGGGTAGAATTTCCTAAACTTTCCAGTAGTGGTGTTCTTTTTTGGTTTTGGTGAAATAATTTTTTCAATTGTACTTGTATAATCTTGCATTTTGCAACTTCAAATGCTTCATAAGGGTTCATATGTTCACCTTTTTAGGTTCAATTTTTTTGAAAGTGTGTTATTTTTCATCTACTTTCTAGATCTGTAGTTAGATTCTAGGCTTGCGTGGACAAAATTCTCACTTTCAGAGTTAGGCCTTTTAATGCATTATAAAGCTTTGATTAATTTTCAATATTATTGTACATCTAACCTATAGTGCTTAGTGACAGATTTGGGTCTCAAAAGGTAGTTGTAAAAGAAAAATTAGAAATTCCACTTTGTTCATTTGACAAGTGGCCCATTGTACATGCACTACTTATAAAGTGCCAAAAGAATATTTTTTGGGGGGGTCTTTTGATTGAGTGAAAAGCGGAGGGGGGGGGGGGGGGGGGGGGGGGGGGGGGGCGGTGTACTATATTATTATGTCTCTCTTTTGTGCTCTTTTTCATTTTTTGCATCATGGTTCATTTAAATGTCCACCTCTTACTTCACACAATTATTCTACATAGAAAGATATTGCATGGAGTAGATTAATAGAAAAAGGATATAGTCTTTATGTTGATGGTATGATTACCAAACCTACAGATGCTAAAGAATTCATTGAATGGAAAAAATAAGACCAACGAGCTTTAGGAATTATCAGGAGTTGTGTACATAGGGATCTCTTCTTTCACATTTCTAGTTTCAAAGAATCCAAACCAACTTGGGATAAACTTGAATCATTGTATGGTAAGGTGGATGAAGAAAAGGGATTTTAGATTGAGGATGATCTACTTCTCTTGGATCCAAAGAACTTTGACACAATTTAGGATTATATTAACAAAACTAATGAGTATGGGGCACTACTTGAAGATTGTGGAAATCCCATTAAGGATGAAAAGTTGATTCATCACATCCTGAAGAGGCTACCTTCAAAGTATGCTTCCTTCATTTTGAGTTTCAATACTCAAAGGTTCACCATGGAAATTTCTTACTAGAAGCCTTCATTTGATGCATTTGCAAAGATGTTGATTGTTGAACAATCTCACTTGATGGATTTAGGACTTCTCACGACATCAAAGACCAAAGCCTTGGTGGCTAGTGATTAGCACCAATCAAGTCAAGGAGGAAAATGTTCTAGCAACAAGAAGAAGAAGTAGTGGAAGTAGAAATCACAATCTAAGACACAACAATCCTCCTCACAAAAAGACAATTCTTCTTCCAACAAAAAGAGAAGTAATGAAAAGAAGGACAAACTTTTTTGTACATATTGTAAAAGGCCAAGTCATGATGAGCATCATTGCAAGACAAAAAGAATTAATGAGTTAGAAAATCTACTTAGGAAGAACAAGATTCAAGTGCTAGGTACTTCCAAGGATCCAACTCCCACCTCTTCAAAAGGAAAATGAAAAATACTTATGGCAAACTCAAGTTCTTCTTTAGAATGGATACTTGACTTAGGTGCCTCCTACCATATGGGTTCTTCAAAGGAAGACTTTTCTTCATTGAAGCAGTCAAAGGTACCACACATCTTCGTGGGAGATGATACTAAAATGGAAGTTGAAGGGAAAGGACATGTGGAAATGGATAATGGGGAATTCAAAGATGTTCTCTACATTTTAAATCTTATCTCCAATCTCCTATCAATTTACCAAATCACTCACCTTGGAGATGGTCACAAAGTTGAGTTCCTTCTAGATTTAGTGATGGTGCACAATCTTAGAGATGATTCATTAGTTGTAGTGGGGAAAGTGAATGATGACAAGAGGCTTTATTCCTTCTCTTTCTTTTTGCCTGAGTGTCTTTCTTAAGCCTTGTTGACTCACCCTGCTTCACAAACCAACTTATCGCATGAGTGGTTTGGTCATCTCGCCTTCCACCATTTTCAACAACTTTTCTCAAAAAACATGGGTAAAGGTCTACCTAACATCAAATTCTCTAAGGGTGAGTGTTCATCATGTTCAATGGATATGCATCTTAAGGAGAAGTATGATAAAGGGAAGTCTTCAAGAGCACCAGTTGTTCTTCAGTTGGTTCACATGGTTTTAGCAAGTCCTTTTGTTGTGACCTTAATCAGCCAAAATTGCTACATCCTTACTTTTGTTGATGACCTTTCACATTTCACATGGGTCTACTTCCTTCATCACAAGAATGAAGTGGTTCATAAGCTTCAAGCCTTTAATAGTCATGTTGAACATAAATCAAGGAAAGCCATCAATGTGCTATAGGTGGACAATGAGAATAGATATGTAAATAGAAGACTCAAGGAATTTTGCAAGCTTAAGAGTATTGATCTTCAAAACCCACCAGCATTCAGTCTATACAAGATAGATCTTGCAACACAAAGGATTAGGACTCTCAAATACATGACAAGTTGCATGATGAAAGCCAAGTCTCTTTATCCTACACTTGAAGTTGAAGCCATTAACAATGCTACTCACATACTTAATGGGTCTCCTCATAATGCCTTAGACAAGAAGACTCCTTTTGAGGCATAGTGCAGTAGAAAAATAGTTGAGTCACTTCAGAGTCTTTAGTTGTCCTACATGGGCAAACCTATCTTCTAGGGGATGCAAGGCACTAACACCTAGGCCTTGTACTTTAATTAGATATGAAGACAATGCTAAAGCTTATAGACTTATGGATCCAGAGACTCATAATATTTTTGTGGAGAGGGATGTACACTGTGAGGAAAGTTAACCCAACTTATCCTCTAATCCTCTCTGCACTTCATACACTATGGAAACTAATAGTGACACCAACTATAGTGCTTCAACAGATTCAGACACATGTGGTTCTATTGAAAATTATAGCGAGAGGTCACAAAAATAGTCCAATCCACATGAATATATCGCCACAGTGAAAGGTCCAACACAACATGGTACACATCATCTTCTAGCTCCAGCTTTAGTTGATGACTATGTGGATGATATTGCAAGTTTATTTGTGGAGTCACACACTACAAACTTGGGAGATAGTCTTGATGATTTAAATATTCTCTTTGATAGAGATGATCCTTCTACAATTGTTGCGAGAGCTTACTCTAACTCTCATGTCCATTCTCTACATGATCAATCTTCACAGGTTGGCATGATTGTGGATCTTTATGAATAGCAGTTATCAGAGGTCTCTTTGTTAGTTGATGAGATAGGTGGTTCAGTGGAATAGGTTCTACAACAACTTGAGTAGGTTTCAAGGCCTCCATATATCTTCAGGATTGTGCTTTTACCTTTGCTATTGTTTCCTCTAAAGGGGAGGAACATCATTCTGCACTCTTGGACTAGCTTCTTCCATGGAGCAGTAGTCACTAGTCAGCACTCCTCATATGGGGAGGAGGACTCCCTTGTCTCTCTTCCTCCTCTTTCTTAGTGGGGGGGGGGGGGGGACTTTTTCCTCTTATGAGGTTTAGTTCCTCTCATTCTTTCACTTTTGCATATACTAGATGTATGTCATAATGGGGGGGGGGGCTTGATTACTCCATCCATCTATGCATTCCTTTTCATCTCTCTTTTTGGGGGAGTTTTTTTCCCATGTGGTTTTCTAGCTTTCTCTTCTTTATGAGAGATTGCATTCCATTATGTACATGGGTACCTAACATGGCCTAGTAGCCAGGACCCATCATACATTTCATCGTAGTTTTTAAGCTTAAGGGCATTCCCCTAAGTTGCACCTAGGGGGGGCTATTGGTGTAAATACATATTTACTATTTACACTTACTTAAGTTTACTTAGGTGAATGCATTATTTTATTATTTTGCATTATTTTATTATTTTATTTTGTGAGATACTTAGGAGTTTGCACACCTTTTTGAGTTGTCATGTTGAAAACATAGAAGCACGCAACTCTATTTCAGCACATGGTGTCTACAACACTAGAGTTTGCATCATTCACTGAGTTGTCATATGGACAACACAGTTATTTGCACTCCCTTTTTAGCACATATTGTCTGCAACACTAATTTACATGTTACACCCTTGTAGGCTCATCTTCTCATCATCACACTTACTTTCGTGCTTAATGGAGGATAACCCATATCTGGTGGACATGTGCTTGGTTGTATGACTTATCATGTAGCTAATTATGAGGCATTCTAGATGTATCTCAAAGGATTTTATATATAGGCACTCCTTGTGTACTCTTAACAATGCATATTGAATGAATATATCATTATTCTGATCATACTCTCTCTTTCTAGTGTACAGTTGTGCTTATGTTTGAGTTCTTAGTTCTTAGGTGAATTTTTCCCTAAGAAAAATTCTTACAGTTGTCCTTCAAATAGTCATCAGCCCTGCCCATCTTAACTAGAGATAAACAATTGCCCTTCTTAAATCTCTCTTCCAGATTACAAGAAACAAAGTAGTCCTTCCGAGAAGAAGGAGGACCTCCCTTTACTACCTCTTGGTTCTCCCTCTCTAATTCCCCTTCATTGCTCAACACTTACTCCCCCTTTCTCTATGATAGACTATCATACTTTTTCCTATTCTCCAATATAGCCACCTTAGCTAGAGAATCGACCTCCTTGACTCTAGGGGAACTAGGGTTCTTAACTAGATCTACCACCTCACTAGGTCCAGACAAAACCTTATCCTATATCTTGTCTTCTACTATGATGGTGTCTTCCTCTATTTTGAATGAGTCTTCCACCTCAATAATCTTTGGTCCAATCATGACATTTTCCACTATCTCGTCAACCTTTGGGTCATTCTGGACTGATTTGTTTTCTCCTATGATAGGAGCCAACACAAACTCCTCCAAAATCTCCTAGCGCTTCTAGCCTTCCTTTATGTCCTTTCTTTTTTAGATCCTTTTTTCCTTTCCTAGTTTATAAAAAAATGGAATCCTTTTCTTTTCAGCTTTAGCCTTAGGACAATGATTCACCTTATGCCCAGATTTCAAGCAGTGAAAACGAGCAAAAGTAACACTTTCATAATCCAATTTCTAAGTATGTGTCCAAAGTTTTGAGTGAAAGCACACAAATTTTGGCATATCAACCCCTTCCCTCACTCCAATATAGATCCTTGCATATGTTAGTCTTCTTCTAGAAGCCATTATCGAGTCTATAGACAAAAGCTCACCAAAGGAATTTGCCACCTCCACGAAGACATCCTCATTCTAGAACTCTAGCAGAAACTTTGGAAATCTAACACAAATAGGTTCTTGCACAAAAAAAAATCATTTAGATCTAGCTTTGAGGACCATTTTTAGAGCACCAGGGTCAAGTGACCTATGCTCTAAGGCTCTTCGCACAGGATTTTTGACAAGTCGCCATTACAAGAGCAATCAAAAGACTAAAAGATTTTTGCCATCACCATAACAATGACCTATCCTTTAAGATTCCATTTCTTTTGAGTGAAGGATATTACAAAATCTATGTTTCGTCTTGGCCCAATAAACTTTCCCACCAGGGTTGGAGCCATTAAAACAATGCTATGATTTATCAAATAGTTTGGAATAGAAATCACACAAGAACCCTTTTCCAAGCTAGATAGAATTTTAACCAGAGGAAAGGAAGACTTAGAAGTAGGCTTAACTCCAAAAAGAGAAGACCATTTTGTTGATAAAACCCTAGACCGATCCACCTTGGGTGGCAAAAAATCTTGTCTAGATCTCTGCTCTTATCATGTGCATCCCCATCTTCATTCTCTATCACATCTCTAATTTCTACTATCCCCTGAAACTCCATAAATCCCTCTTGCATTCCAACCTTTCGATTCCCTCCTCCCTAAGGAATATCACCTTGGACAGGTTTCAAATTTTGAAAAGGCATACTTCCCTATCCTCTTCCTTGTCTTCTCCCACTCGCCATTCTCAAATTTCCCCTTTTCCAGTAGTGAATATATATTTTTCATATAGTTAAAGTTTAATAAAGATAATAATTTTGATATTAGTTGGATAATTGATTCACCCATCATCCCCTCTTAGTTATATTGGTGGATTGTATATTCTAACACAAGCATCAGAGTAGAGTAGAGCCAACCCACTAAGAATCTAAGGAGAAAGTATAGAGCATAAGAGTATTAAGATAAGGAGAAGATAGAGTCTGATGGCTTGATTCAATTTAAAGTGGTAAGCCACAATCCTTCATCCAACATTGATAATCTATATGAAAATATTAAGGCCAATGCATTTTTCTAAAGTTTCACTCATATATTTTGATAAGTTAGGGAATGTAGACAAGAATAGTTGAGAAGGCCATATATGACATGATGGTAAATTTTAATCTCACTCTAGAGATTTCCAACTCTATGCCAAAGAGTCTGTATGATAGAGTTGAGAAAAAGTGACGATTTAGTTTAACCACTGAAAGACAAATTAGGGAGACTATATTAGCCCAAGTTATGTCTAAATTGGATAAGCACATGATTGCTAAAGAAATGGAGAAACACAAGGGAAAATTTTCTCCAAAATATAGAGCATTACATATACTAAAGAAGCAAATAAAAGATGTGGTAACCAAGAGCACATCAATTTGAACTATTTATCGGTTATCCACAAAAGATATAACTGAGAAAGGAGAGCAAGAAGAGAGAGATACTATAAAAGATGTTCTATTCAAGAAAGGTACTTTGGAGGAGACAACACAAATAGTTGAGGAATAACAAAAGGATGTACAAGATGTACAATTATCAAGTGCCAATCCCCCACATGGAGACAAGGAGAGTCAATAAGACTCATTTATTGTCAAGGATTTGTTGATAATACATCTTATAATGTCTGATGATGATATGAAGAAGCTGCAAAAAGACTCTACCAATGTAGCTATTCCATGCACCAACCTAGTATTGGTGAGAATAGATGAAATAAAGAAGGAAAAAATTTCATTTGTAGGGTAGAATCAATAAGCTATGAAAAATATGCCCCAATCAAGTATAGAGATAAAGGAGAAAGAATCAAAGGATCTATAGAAAGATCAAGGTGTAAAACTTGAACAACAAGTTGATGCTACAAATACACCATCTGCAATGCCTACAGTTTTCATTTACATGAAAGAGGCAAGGGCACAACTAGAAGCTACCTCATTTCCAAGCCTAAATAGTTCAAGTTTTCTAGCTATAGTGATCATTGAAAAGGATGGAACTGAAGAGAACAAGGGTAAGGAATAAAGTCTCATACCAATTCCACCATTATAGGATGAAGTACATAAAGAGGTAGAAAAGAAATAAGAGGACAAGTTGACTGCTACACTAGAAGAGGAAATTTCCATATAGACACTAGTTACTTTGCTAGTCACTACATCTCCTCTCAGTAGTCAAGCTCTTCAAAGGTCGAGTATATAGGACACCCCATTACAAATATCAAGGCTAAGTTCCAACAAACCAAAGAGAGCTGATGTTACATACTTTGAGGATGTCAGCTTAGATGAGGTGATTGAATTACCCAATTTTGACGTCAACATAATTAATATTGAATAAATGAGTATTCTTTATGATACTCTACAAAGGAATAAAATGCAAGAGATCTTAAGGAGGGAGCATAAGTAGAAGCAGGTACTACATGAAATCAAAGATATATTCATTGATGCTTTTAGCCTCCTAGATATAAATGAAAATAAGCCTATTAAAGAGAAATTAGTCAACATTGTAGACAAGTTTAAGGATGAAGACTTGGACACTAATGTTAAACTATTAGAATAGTCTGAAAGGAAGTTTCATACAGAAGTTCTAGAAAAGGTATATAGTGTCATTGCACTTAGAGAAGTTGATCTAGCAACCAAGATGGAAAATGTAAAGAAGGCATTACATAATATTTTCTCTCTATACACAAATCTATGTACTATAGATATATTCATTAAGGAAACCCAATAGGCTATTGACTAGCTGCAAGGAGATTTACAATTCACAGGTACCACACTATACCAATCTCTTGGTAATAGTGAATAACATTTTTAGAGGCTACTGATGACTCAAAGTAAGATTTTTGAGCTTCAAAAAAAAGGATGCCAATATTAGATCTACTTTGATCGATATCTAATACATGTTGGCACCACACACATGAGTATTGCAAAAGGAACTAGCCTATGCTAAAACACTGATCAATAAAGATACCCATCTTTCTACACATGAAGGCTTAGTTGACCTTGCTACCCATCTAAATATACAATTTTAGACTCTATATGCAGCAATAGGTAAATAGGATGCAATTTTGAAGATAATTTTGGAGTTACACAAGCCATTTTTGGACAAACATACTATAAGTGTACCACCCACATGACATACTCTCAAAAAAGGGGATTATACAAATTTTGAATTTTGAAGATTTTGTCTAGAAGTTGAGTAGATAAGAGACATTGTCTAACTTATGCACAAAATAAGAATGTATATGCCATGGAAAAGTGTTTTTTCTACTCATGTCAAATGGGGATGTTATTAATCTCATTTTGGTTTTGACATTATAGTGACAAAAAACTTAGTCATTACTTAGCAAAGAGCAATGCAAACTGAGAGCATAATGCATGTCAAGTAATCAAAGCATGTCAAGCATAAGTTTCTAGATAGTATATGACCAATAATATGATTAGTTAGTGTTGAACACTAATATGTATTGAGAAGATGGTATGTGAAATGTCACTCTAGTGCTAAGTAGTCTATACATGATGAGTTATTCAAGTGTCAACTTACAGTAAGTGTTGAGCTATTTAGGAGTTGAGTTACAACATACAAAGCATAGTGAAGGCTAGGCAATAGAGCCTATTGATGCCAAGTGCATAGTGAATGATATAGTTTTTTTTTTAATGGAAAAAACATTTATGTAAACCATGTTTGGGCCAACATAATCATGAATTAATGATAATAAGAGATAATTATGGAGTCATATTACAAATCCCTATACAATGCATGCAACCAATCAGATTAAGGGAAGGTTAACGAAACAATATGCATCAATCAAAACCATTGATTTTGACCTATCCCATCTCCACGAATGTTTATTTAAGGAGGAAAAATCCTAAAGATTTTAATGCATGCATGAGGTGACAAATGCTAAGAGTTTAGAAAGCATTCATGGTGACTATGATAGCTATGATAGAGATATGCAAAGAAGAATTAGTTTAAGAGTGAAAAAGACAAGTAGTAAGAGGTTTAGAAAGGATAGGTCTAATCAAAAGGATCAAAAGACAACCAATAAAAAGAAGATCTGACATCAAGAAAAAAGGTGCTAACCAAAGGATTAGCTGTTGAATCATTGTAGCAGGTGATATAGAGTAAATCTCTTAAAAGAGTAGTCTTAATAAGCTATTGTAAATATCTTAACTAAGTTCTTACTTAATTGTGAATTTGAAATTCTTTAATCAAGGTGAGACCTAATAGTCTTGTAATCCTTTAACAAGGAAAACCTCTCATAGGATAGATCATAGCTTATGATCAAAACTTTGTAGCTATAATAAGGCCACACTTTAGAACTACAATAGTGAAGATTCATGGGTGTCATCCTCACCTCAATTTTACCTTCTCCTTGGAGGCTTGCTAGGTAACCAAAATCTTATGTGTTATGTGTTATTTGCTTTATGCTATGGATGTGATGCATTAATAGTTATTTTAGATTACATGTAAATTTATAAGATGGATGTATGGTGATTGTTTTTAAGGTGAACATTTTAAATTGTTGATTTACTAATCTCCCTCTACACCCATCCCCCGCCACCACCACCCCCCCCCCCCCTCCCAAACTGAACTTACTTTCCCATTGGCATTTACAACAAAATCTACAAGAAAAGTCTCTCATCAAAGGAGTAATTTCACTAGAAGGTATGCCTAGGGTAACACATCAACAATTTGTAGATGATACTATCCTTCCTAGAGAAAGTTTTCTAGAAGAGGCTTGCCAATTCAAAAATAACATCACAACCTATATGGAAGCATCCAAACAAAATGGAAAATTGGAAGGGTAAATGGTTAACTAAGGATAGAAGAGAAACTAAAATTAGATCCATTCTTTCATCCATACCAACCTACCAAATTTCATGTCTTCCCCTACCTTAAGGGGTTAATATTAGCCTAGGAAAAAAAATGAAATATTTTTTTAAAAAGGGCTTGAGGGAAACAAAAAAATGAGCTCTTATAAAATGGGATAACATCTGTAAACATAAAAGCTTAGGTGGAATAGGAATAAAACATTTAAGTTGGTAGAATGAAGTATTAGGAGCTAAATTATCATGGAGGGTGTATAACAAAAAAATAATAAATGGGCTAAAATTCTTTATTAGAAATATCTAACAACTATGGACCCACTAACATGTTTTCATGCTTCTAACACCCCAAAGGGATCTAGAACTTGGAAATTTATGTTGCAATGTCATTCCTTTTTTATAAAGAACCTAACTTGGGATATTAGTGATGGGAAAATACATTATTTTGGGAAGATTCTTGGGATGGGTTCCCAACCCCAAACAACTTATATTTTTCTCTTGATATCAAATCTTCTCTTACAAGACTATCAGACAAATTCATAATAGGTTATTAAGATATCTTCATCTTAGAATACTTAGTTAAATGTGAGTTGAAATCATTCACCCAAAGAAACCTAATTGAAAATGAAAATTTTAAATACAATCACTTTATAAATCAATGCATACTAAATCACAAAAATATAAATGACAAACTTGCCTAGGGAGTTTCTAAAGATGGGAAATAAAAATTAAAATTAGAGTATAAACTCATTACTAAGTCTCAAAGGTGGGAAGCTATTGAGTTCTCCTTTGAACTATGTAGAGATTCAACTTATTTATCAAAAAGGTATATTTTTATGGGATGCAATCCAAAATAGGATTTAACATTATTATTACCAGGATTCAAAGGACTTTCAATATGCTTGCTTTGTAAAAATGACTATGAAATTGCTAATAGCCTCTTATGTAGTTGCCCCTTTGCCAATAATTCCTAGTCATTGTTGTGCAATAAAAAAAATTGGTATTCGACCTTTCAAAAAAATCTGATGGAGCATCTTAAAAGTTAGCCTAAGTTTGGATGATAAAAAACATACAACCTTAGGAAGGTCTCCACTTCTATTTAATTAAGGGAAATTTGAAAGGAAAGGATTTGCAAATTATTTATGAATGAGGAGTTATCTATTTCTTCTCTCTTAATTAAAGTTGAGGCTATATTTTATTAGAAATGGTTACAATAGCTAAGAGGGGAGGAGCCAAATCAATTACTCAAGGTCCATAATTACTACTTGAAAAATAAAACATCACTATTCTACTTATCATATAGTTTCTCAATCTCTACTATACTGATAAAAAAAAATTCTATCTCAAATATAACATACGTTTTTGAATATAACAAGGTAAATGTACATCACCTTAAATATTCAACACAAGTTTTGACACTAAGTTTTTTGTGTGGAAACCTAATTTGGGAAAAACCACCATCAACATGTCAATTCACATTTTCACTCTTTTGAAGTGAGCTCTATTAGGAGCCAACCTTGTTAAATGTTACAAAACACACTATTAAATATGACCTGGTTAGAGGATTTAATCACCCTATTAGGAGTGGCCTTGTCAGAGGACTTTGATCATTCCATTTAGAATGTCACCTTGCTAAAGGATTTACAAAGACTATTAAGTCCTGTAAATGACTATTAGGTCAACCTCTAATAAAAGGATATCATTAAAAATTACTTTTAATTATTGGAAAGAAAATAGTAGGGTTTGATTTGTATCATTACAACTCACTTTTTTCAGGTTTAGATCACTATTTTTTTAAAGCGTTGATTCATTGATAAGTTCCCCATTACTATCTTTGTCCTTAGCTTGCTTAGCAACCCTTCAAGTATTCAATCTTCTCTCAAATTTATGCCTTATGCTCAGATTCACTTATCAACTTCAACAACATCTATGCAAAAAATCCCTTCTCTTACTTCACCCTTTATCATACTTGTTCACACACCCTCACACTTTTCCTTTAACACTATACCTCCTTAAATAGGAAATAATAGGTAATTATTTCTTTGACATTTTCCTTGATCACTGTAGATCTTAGGGTTTAAGATCTAGTTCAACATGATTCATTATATTTGTTCACCTTCTTGATCTTCCTCTAGAAACTTCTCTAGAATCTATCTATTAGGTCTTTACCTAATCCTCTCCTTGAATTTAATGATCCAACTCATCAATATTATTTTCAACATAGTACACATATCCCAAGAAATTAACTGAGTCAGCTAGAAATCATGATTTCTTGAATACATCAAAATGCTATTACTTGAAAATCACTGAGTTTGGACACTCATTTATTAAATGATCACTCAGTCACTATAGGACTTTTGGCTTGGCATCAACTAACTTACTCATTCAATACTAATGCTTGGTCAACACCAATTTTTCTTGTCTTGCAGTAGAACTCGGTTAACACTAGCATCACTTAACATTCTTTTATCTTTTACTATTTTTCTTGGTTAAACTTTACATCTCTGATATAAAAAATCACTTTGTCTTATCAAAGTCTAACTAATAAAATGTCCATTGTAGCTTCCTTTTCATAACTCAACCTTTCCTCTTAGGTGTTATTGTTATGGGAAATCCCTCAAATCCTCTTCGTTGATCAAATAGATATGACATTTAGATTAGATAACAACATCTCTTATCACTAAATTTGACATCAATGAAAAAACAAAAATTATTACAATTGTCAATTTTCAACAATCCCCCTATTTGGAATTGATGGAAAATCCACAATATATTAATATATATTATACAATTCATATCTTTGGAGGAGCACAATCTCCCTCTTTGTTACCATACAATCCAAAAGATTTTTTAGTTTCATTCTAATTCTCATCTTTGGAAGCTCATAAAATTATTCCATAATTTTCTCCCTTTGTAGTTTATCTCTCCCTTGTATCTTTAGTATATCTCCCTCCCCTTTTTATAGTGGATCCCTCCCTCTTTGACAACAATGCAGAAGACACTTAGCATTCTTAACTTCAATCACTTCATAGATACAGATCATGTAGACATTTGCATGTCTGGCTGAATTCTTTATCATCTATCTATGACTATTTTATTATACTGATCTACCTTATTTAAGGGAGTCACCCCTAATTTACCTCTAAGATATTCATGAGCATCTTTGTGTAAGGATTTAGTGGATATGTCAGTAATTTGTTCTTTGGTGTCTACACACTGTAACTTCACTTCTTGATCTTGAATTAGTTCTCTCAAGTGGTGATACTTGATAGAAATATGCTTGGTCTTAGTGTGCATCAGTAGATTCTTTGAAATGTTGATAGCATTTGTGTTATCACAATTGATAACCAATGGATTTGTAATCTATTCTTTCATTCCTTTCAATAATTGCTTGATCCACACAATGTTTGAACAATTCACTACAACATCCACATATTGAGCTTCAATCATTGATTGGGGAAAATAGTTTTATTTATTTCTTATCCATGACACCAATCTATTTCCTAGAAAGAATGCACCTCCATTAGTTATCTTTCTATCATCAATATTTTCTTCCCAATTTGAGTCAATGAATACCTTCATTTCAAATCTATCAATTTACTTGTAATACAATGCATAATATTTTGTACCTTTCAGATATCTCAATATTCTTTTGACTACCATCATGTGATTTTCTTTAGGATTTTTTGAAAATCTAGCAACTATATCAACTACTAATGTAATATCAGGTCTACTATGAACACCATCTTTTAATTTTCCAATCATTGATCTATATAATGTCTAGTTCACATTGACAAAATCATTATTCTTAGATAACTTATGTTTTGTAGACATAGGTGTGCCCATTGGTGTAGATTTTTCGATTACAAAAGTTTTAGTATTTCCTTGATATATTTTGATCGAGTAATGAAAATACCAAACTTCATTTGGCATACTTGTAATCCAACAAAGAATTTGATTTAACCAAACATAGACATTTTTAATTCCTTCTTCATTTCATTAGAAAATGACTTGTAAAGTTCTTCTTTTCCTCCAAATATAATATCATCAACAAAAAATTCAGATAGCAATACTTCATTATTCTTACCAGTCTTGAAATATAGGTTATTGTTGTCATTTTTCCTTTCAAAACCAATTTTCACAAGATACAAATGTTGTCCTTCATACCATGCTCTTGGGGTTTATCTTAATTCAGAAAGAGCTTTAATTCAGTTTGCATAATATATTCTTCTTTTTTGAATCCAAAAATCCTTCAAGTTGTTCAATGAATACTTCTTCCTCAAGTATAACATTAAAAAATGCTTATTTTAAATCCATCTAATATACCTTAAAATTCTGATAGGCTGAATATACAAATAGGATTTTAACTACTTCAAGTCTTGCCATAGGAGCAAAGGTTTCTCCATAGTCAACTCCTTATTCTTTAGCATATCCATTCTATACCGGTCTTCCCTTGTTCCCTTTAACTTTGCCATTTTTCATTGAGTTTTTTAACCTAAAAACTTATTTTGTTCCAATAATATTCTTATCTTTTAGTCTTGGTACTAAGGTCCAAGTATTTTTCTTCTCAATATGTTCAATTTCCTCATTCATTGCCTAAATTGAATCTTCATTTTCTAGAGCACCCTTTATTGATTTGGTTTCAAATTCACAAGATAAGCATGTATCATCTTTGTGTCTTTTTTCTTGTCATAACACTTGATCCAATGTCACCAATGATTTGTTTAGGTTTGTGGTGTCTTCTAACAAACTTGGCCAACATAGCTACTTTCCTTCTCTATTCTTCAATAAGTTCTTCTTAGAGTAAACTTTAAGAAAGCACCCTCCATAAAAAGATATAAAATATTGGCAAATCTTTCATTATTTTAAAAAACTAAATTATTTTTGTCAGTGAATCTCTCAAATTTTTAATTTTTAATATTATTTACATTGGCAATTATTTTGGAATCATACTTTTTGAGTAGAAAATATTGGTGAATCTCAATAATAATAGGAAGTTTTCTAATCATCATAGAATATTACAAATCAAAATTGAACATGTTTTATCTCATGGAAATTATGAGGATAATTACATTGTATTTTAATTTAATAGTGAAAACTAAATATTGGTGATATCTCCCTAAAGTAACTAATAATTATAATAATTATTTGTAAATTAATTTTAATCTCTTTGATAATATATAATATTTAGGTGAATCAAATATAATCATGTATCGAATATTGTGGCAAATCTTTGTGTTAATTTTTTTTTAATAAAATAAATAATTGAGCGATTTAAAATATTTTAGAATTAAATTTCATAAAAAATGTGGTGATTTAGGTTGTGTTAAATCTTAAATTATTAGCCAAATTAGTAGCAAAAAAATTCTAAAATTAGCCAATTTATGAATATTAGCCACTAAAAAATACCTTGGTTCTTCTTGAAAAATGGTCTCTAGCTCATTTTTTCTTTCTTGTTCAAATTCTACTCTAGATTATGCATGCTCAGTATTATTTGTCTCGTTGTTGGCATTTCCTATCTATGAATTTTCATCTCTAGTCTTTTGCTTGGCACCCACAATCTATAGCTCAACAACCTATTGTTATACTTCATCAATTCCTATCTACTAGGAAATTGTAACTTGATTTGTCTTTTCATTTAGAGTGGGGGAGCATGATCTTCAAAAAATATAGATGAATTTACTATAGTGTTTAGGTTCTTCATTGCATGTAAGGTCACTTCTTTCTCAAAACTCATCAATTTTCACATTTACACTTTCTACAACATTGTTAACGTTAGAATTTAAACACTTATAGGCTTTACTTTTGGTGGAATACCCTAGTAATATACCTTCATCACATTTTCCATTGAGTTTCCTATTCCTATTATCTTTGAGTACATGGCATATACTTCTAAACATTTTGAAATATTTCACATTAGGAGCATATCTATACCATAGTTTAAAAGGTGTAGCATTTGTACCTTTCTTTACTTGTACTTTATTCATGATATAGAGAATAGTACTAATGAATTCTCTCCAATATTTCTTTGATACATTCTTCTCCATCATCAATGTTTTTGCATAGTCCATTATTGTTATGTTTCTTCTTTCAACTATCTCATTTTGAAGAGGGGTCCTTGGCGCTAACATTTTTCTTTTGACTCCTTTATCATTGCAAAATGTATTGAACTCATTGAAAATGAATTCACCACCTCTGTCAAATCTCAAACACTTTAGACTCTTTCCTATTTATTTTTCAACTTTGGGTACATACCACTTAAATAACTAAAAAACATTAGATTTAGCTATAAGGAACATCACAGTCATCATCCTAGAATAGTAATCAAAAAAAATAATGAAACACTTATCTCAACAATAGCTTTGAATATCAATAGGTCCACATAGGTTAGTATGAACCAATTCCAAAATATCACTAGAAGTTTATGTTTTTCTCTTGAAAATAGATGTGGTCATTTTTCCAATTAACATTGTTTACATAGAATTTCCAAGTTTCTTTAGTTTAGGAAACACTCTTACACTCTTTATTTTACTAATGTTCACTAAATAGTCAAAATTCACATGATATAACCTCTTGTGTCATAGCAAAACATCTTCTTGTTGTCTGAACAAACATGTCTCATTAGATAAATCTAGATAGGCCAAGTTACCTCTTGTTTGATCACTACTTCCAAATAGCTTACCATCAGCATCATATATCTCAGCCTTCCTGAGATGGAATTTAACTTTGTATCCTGATTTGTTTAACTATGAAACACTCAAGAAATTATAGTTAAGTCCTTGGATAAGTGCAAGAAGTTGAGTCTCACTTTTTTGGAAAAAAGTGGAAGTATTTTCATATTTTTGAAATTTCTTGTCAATTAATGTCAAAATTTGAGGCACTTAGATATTGAATATAAGAAAAATTCAAAAATAAAATTGTAGTGTTCATAATATACTTTTTGAATATGTAATTTATTTGTTTACCCACATGATATATATATTTTTGGTATGGATCTTTAAAAACCACTTTTTCATAATGCTTGTTTCAGGACCATACCACACTCGTGTACAAAAACCATAATTTGACACAAATAAATGAATATTTGTAAATCCTTTTAAAAAGGGAGTTACCTAATACACCTAAGGTTGTTGATAATAGTTTTCCTTAAATTTTTATTGAATATTTTATTATTATTAATTATTAATTGGCTATCAAGGTATTTTTTAAAACCTCTTATGTACAAACAAAATAATTTGATCAAAATTTTATTATTTTCAAAAATTCGTTTTAAATTTAAAAAAACTTCAAAATGATTTTATGTGTATTGATGACATATAAATTAATTTAAGAAAAATTATAAAATAATAATGTTATTAAAGTTTTAGTGAACCTCACTATTTTACATTTAGGTACCACCTTTGATTAAAAAATAATGCAAAAATAGTAAATAAAATCATAACACTATAAATTTATATTTCTAAAATTAGGACAATGAGAGCTCTGATGGGTTTTTGTTTTGTTAAAAAATTTGATCGGGAAGACCCTCTAAAAATTATGGCAAGGCATGAATATTTTAGTTCAATGCCTTAGCCAAATCTTGAAAGGTCAAGGCATAGGCTTGGTCTCACCAAGCCTATCCCGAACCAAAATCCAAGGTAGGAGAAAAAAACCCCACCCCATGTTGTAAGAAATTGACACATTTTATTTGAAATTCAAAAAATGGGTGACCTTTTTGTTAAAGTAAAATTGACATATAAAACACATTTAAATCCCCCCCTTACAAAAAAGGTATAGATATTTTAGAAATGGCCACCCATTTTTTACTTTTTAAAAACTTTCTATGAAAATAAAAAATTTTCTTTCTTCAAAAATGAGTACCCATTTTTTGAAAATAAAAAATAGGTACTCAATTTTTAAAAAAATGGGTGCCTATTTTTTGAATTTCAGATCAGGCTTCCAAACCTAATAAGGGTACCCATTTTTTAAAAATGGGTGCCTGTTTCTAAAAGAGCAAGATCTCAATCTATGGACTTCCATAAAATTGAGACCCAACTTCTTGCTTCTACCCCTTCAACCTAGTAAACGTTGTCACATTTGATCTTATCAGTCAATTGGATTGAACCTTTACCTTTTACAATACATGGAGTACTATTACCAAATTTAAGACATCCACCTTTGTATGGACCAATATCCTCAAATTTATCTTTATCACTAGTCATATGATTAGAACAACCACTATCAATTATCCATTTTTCACTTTTGTTCACATATGAGATTAATGCAATTTTCTCATCTTCATCAGTTCCTTCTTCATCAATATAACAAGATTTCTTACCTTTGTTGTACTTGTTTTTCTTGTCGTCTTGGTCATCTCTTCTTCCTTTGTACTTTCTTTCCTTTCTTTCATCCTTATCTTCTTTGTCAGGAGACCTAGCAACAATATGACCAACTTGCATTAAAAAGAAAAAATAGATAGTTTGCCTTTGTATTTACCTCTTCCTCATCCAATTATTTTTGCATAAAGGGCTTCAAGTTCATCAATCTCATCATCATAATTGTCATCATCGTTCTTCACATGTCACCCTTTCCTCTTGTTAAGAATCAATTGTGACTTAAAAGAAGATTCAATAATAGGTGTATAGCTATCAAAGATAGACATCTCAAAAGTAGTAAGTCCACAAATTTTATAGCATAAGATTCACCTATACTATGCATATGCAACCTCATCAGGGTTTTCCATCCAAGAGAATTTTCCTTGTTCAACTTTGGTCCATCTCTTTTGTGAGTCATGATCTTTAGCTTCAAGTGCCTTTAAACTTTTGTTTGGAAGCACCAAAGCTCTAATAAAAATTGTTAGAAATGATTAGAATAAATGAGAGGGAAGCGAGGGGGGGCCGGGGGGGCATTGGGGGGTGAATCAATTACTCAAGGTCCATAAGTACCACTTGAACAATAAAAATCAAATTTCTACTTATCCTATTGTTTCTCAATCTCTACTATACCGATAAAAAATATTATTGTCCCAAACATAACATACCTTTTTGAATATAAACACTCAATTCAAATCACCATAAAAAATTCAAAACAAGTTTTTACATTAGTATTTTTATGTGGAAACCCAATTTGTGAAAAACCACTAGAAAAATGTCACCACTTTTTCAGTCTTTCAAAATGAGCTTTGTTAAGATCCAACCCAATTAAAGGTTACAAAAGACACTTTTAAATGTGACCTTGTCAAAGGATTTAATCAACCTATTAGAAGTGGCCTTGTTAGAGGACTTTGATTATTCCATTCAGAATGTCACCTTGCTAAAGGATTTAGATAGACTATTAAGTCCTTCAAATGATTGTTAGGTCAACCTCTATTAAAATGATTTCAATACAAATTGTTTACAATTATTAGAAAGAAAATAGTAGGGTTTGATCTATATGATTAAAACTCACTTTTTAAGGTTCAAATCACTATTTGTTTCATGTGTTGTTTCACTGATAATTTCTCCATTACCATCTTTGTCCTCAACTTTCTTGGCAACCTTTCAAGCTATCAATCTTCTCTTAAACTTAAGCCTTCTTCTTAGATTCACATACCAACTTAAACAACATCTACACAAGAAATTCCTTCTCTTTCTTTGCTCTTACTCACACTTGTTCACACACCCTTATACTTTTCCTTTAACTCTATACCTCCTCAAATATGAAATTCTTTCTTTTCCATTTTCCATGATCACCTTAGATATTAGGGTTTATGATATGATTCAACATGATTCATTGTATTTGTTCACCTTCTTGATCTCCCTCTAGAAGCTTCCTTGGGATCTATCTATTATGTCTTTACCTAATTGTCTCCTTGAATTTAATGATCCAACTCATCAATCTTATCTTCAACAAGGTTTACATATCCCAAGAAATTAACCGAGTTAGTTGGAAATCATGATTTCTTGAATAGATTCAAAATACTGTTACATAAAAATCAATAAATTTTGATACCCAGTCATTACTTAATCATTTGGTCACTATAGAACTTTTGGCTCAACATCAAATAACTTACTTTGTCAATAGTGATGCTCATTCAACACTAGATTTCTGAGCTTCCATTAAAATTTGGTTAACATTAACATCACTCGGTATTCCTTAATCTTTTACTCTTTTTCTTGATTAAACTTTACATCTCGGATATAAAAAATCACTTTGTCTTATTAAAGTCTAGCTAATCAAATCTCCATTACAACTTCCTTTTCATAAGTCAACCTTTCCTCTTAGGTGCTTTTGTTATGAGCAATCTCTCAAATCCTCTTCATCATTGAAATAGATATGAAATTTAGATCACATAGAGACTTGTTGCATTATCAATAAATTTGCATCAATGACAAAAAACAATTGTTACATTTGTAAGTTTCCAATAGTAGCATAGAAAACATAAATAATAATCTCAAAAAATTGATTAGAGATGAAGGAATATTTGTGCCTTGGCATGCAAAAATGAAGGTAAACAGACATAATCTCATCAATCCTCCTATCATATACCCAAAATTAGATAAGACAACTAGAGAAAATTGTATATCAACATGCCCAAACAACACCCCCCCAAGGGATGGGATAAAATAAATTTTTATGGAGCTTCAAGAGGAAATCCTAGGAATGTAGGTATACATAGAATCATACATAATGACAACTATGAATGGATAGTTAAATATGCCAAATATCTAGGAAAGGTTACCAATAGTTTAGTAGAAATGTAGGCATTAATTATATGGTTAGGTATACGTGAAAAACTTGGAAATAATCATTTGGTTATTGAGGGAGACTCACAAATAATTTTTAATACAATAAAGAAAAGAGAAACTTTGAATTGGAAACTCAAATCCAAATTAGAAAACCCAAAAGAAGTATTAGACAAATTCTAATTAGTTTAAAATTAACATATATATAGGGAAGGCAACAAAGTCTTTGATACCTTAGAAGATGTAGAGGATTAAGGTGAAAGTGTACACATTAAAAAAGATTTAATTAAACTAGATTAGATAAATATTAAAAAGTTAGTCTACTTAACACTAAAATAGTAATTAGGTAGATTGATCCTCTTTTCGGCTATGACATTTAATCTAGGATTGTTTCGATTACGATTTTGGTTAGGTATTTCAAACCTATTAAAGAGTTGCTCCATTGCTTCATTCAACTCTGTATCAAAATAAGGTTGAAGCAATGTTTGCCCCTATTAAAATTAAAGGCCCAATGATCTAGATTTCTTTTGATGACCCAATAGAGGATCAAAGACTTAGAATTATCATGTTGGTAATTCATTTTTTAATATTTAGAGTAGTTCATAAGGTTTTGGGAAAATAATTTTTAAATAATAGGGATAAATAAAGAGTAAATTTAAATATCTTGGCTATGTTTATTGCTTCACCATTACAAGTAGATCCAAATAAAATGGCCATCGAATTACAATGTAGAAGAATTTTTAAGGTAGCTTATATTCAAAAAATTGCTACTATCATTGTAAATTTCAGGGAGGATTTAATGATCCCCAAACCAGAGTTTTGTTATGATAGAATGATAAGCAATGGAGCTATCCATGTGTCTATCATCATGGTTGTAGAAGATATTATTGTTTTTTAGAATTTACTCCAACCCTTAGAAGAAATTTTGATTTCTTGTTTCATTTTCTCCATGTTTTCCCTCATCCAAGCATAAAATTGATAGACATTTTCTTAGTAGAAGATTAAAAACATGTCTGGAAATAAGAATTAGATTCAAATCATGTTGAAGCATCAAAAATCATGACAGATGATGACATAATTATTGAAATAAGTTCCTTATAAGAATCATACAATTGTAGTTAATTTTCTCATCTATAAAGAATATGTATGAGTTTAGTGCTTAAAAATTTAGTTCTTGAATACATTATTAATAACTAATAGCTTAATTCTTTATTTACTTTAAAATGGATCCAAACATGATCCAATAATGATTCATAAATCATGATAATAAGTACATAAAAATATGTAGATAGTCATTAATAATCGATCCAACCATCACATTATTAGATGGATTTATAATCTCATGCAAAATCTTAAAAGTATGACAAATAACCAACTTCGTGAATTTCACAATAAAGTTAAACATGTCTTCTGATTAAGATGATACAAAATTACTGATGAAAAATTGTCTCTATTATCATGAAACTTTATGAATACAAAGGAAAATATTATTTATTTTTGGGAATCATAATTATTTTATATCAAATATCATATCATCATTAGAAACTTTTTTCTTTGAGCTAAGGTAGAACTTAAAATATTCACTATTGGTTGTATTTGATTTTTTGCCTTTTTTTCTCTATCTTAGGTTGTTGGTTTGGTTTAGGCTTTAGGTTTCATGGACACCCCAATTGATATGAGGTCTGAGAAGTGAGGGATATCTTTCTTAGAAGAGGTTACTAAGTTGAGGAATAGTAAATTGGTGAAAACTAATGATTTGGTTTTTAGGGATATCAGTAAGGTGTTTGGGGAAGAATTGTATGCTGGTATGGATAAGAAGAAGCATAATATAGATATTGTGGTGATGTTTTTACCCTTAATTATGCATGTAGATGAAGAAAAAGTAGCCATTAGGTATTTCTATAGAAAAGTGTTCAAAAATTCCATTATTAAGGAGTTGAACCTAGTTCTTGAAAATATTGATGATAATATCTTTATTCCAAAAGGAAGTGAATATGGTGCTCACAGTTTCCTAGTCTAGGTCTTCCCTATTATCAAAATTAAAGATTTCATGAGGTTTTATGAGAGAAAGGGGAAAGATTATAAGAAATGAAATGTTTCTTTTGACTATCCCTAACACCCATATTTGTGAGGATTGGAAAGATCTTGAGTACTATCTAGATGCTAAAGGATTTATGTGAAAAAGGGTTTGTCTCCTTTGAAAGTTTCTATTTTGGCTCTCTCACTTGCTTGTGTTTTCATGTATGCTTTTCCTTTTTATATTCTATCTTCTTATAATTTTAATTTTTTGGGGGCTTTTTGGTATTTTCTTTCATATTTTTGTCCCTTTTCACTTGTTTCCCCTTCTTGTCGTCATTCCCATTCTGTTTCTTCCCTTTCTCGTGTTCCTTTTTTGGGTCCATGTCTCTGTCTAGTTTGTATTTATTTTGTAATCACTCATAACTAATGAATATATGGAAAATATTTTATCTAGTTTGTCATTGTTTTATTAATGTGCTAATGGTAATCGATCTTCTATGGTTTTCTACCAGACATTAGTGTAAACCTTTTTGCACTAGGAAAGATGTATTATTTTAAATGCTGGTATGTATGTACTAGTTCTTTGTAATCAACATTGAGGTCACAAAAAAAATTACAATTATCCATGCTATGGTTCTCTGAAATAAGGACTTTTTATAAGAGATAATAATATAGTTGGGATAAATATAGAGTAAATTTAAATATCTTGGCTATGTTTATTGCTTCACCATTATAGGTAGATCCAAACAAAGTGGCCATCAAATTACTATGTAGAAGAATTTTTAAGGTAGCTTATATTCAAAATCTTGCTACTATCATCATAAATATCAAGGAGGATTTAATGACCTCCAAACCAAAGTTTTGTTATGGGAGAATGATAAGCAACAAAGCTATCCATGTGTCTATCATCGTGGTTGTAGAAGATTTTATGGTTTCCTAGAATGTACTCCAACCCTTAGAAGAAATTTTGATTTCTTGTTTCATTTTCTCCATGTTTGCCCTCATCCATGCCTTAATTGATAGACATTTTCTTAGCAGAAGATTAAAAACATGTCTAGAAATGAGAATTAGATTCAAATCATGTTGAAGCATCAAAAAGCATGATAAATAATGACATCATTATTGAAATAAATTCCTTATATGAATCATACAATTGTAGTAAATCTTCTCATCTATAAAGAACATGTATGAGGTTAGTACTTAAAAATTTAGTTCTTGAATACATTATTAATAACTAACAGCTTAATTCTTTATTTACTTTAAACAGGATCCAAATATAATGAAATAATGATTCATAAAACATGATAATAAGTACATCAAAATATGTAGATAGTCATTAATAATTGATCCTACCACCACATGATTAGACAGATTTGTAATCTCATGCAAAATCTTAAAAATATGAGAAATAACCAACTTCATGAATTTCATAATAAAGTTAAACACATCTTCTGATTAAGATGATACAAAAGTACTTATGAAAAATTGTCTCTTTTATCAAGAAACTTTATGAATAGAAAGGAAAATATTATTTAGCTTTGGGAATTATAATTATTTTATATCAAATATCATATCATCATTAGGAATTTTTTTTTTTGAGCTAAGGTAGAACTTAAAATATTTGCTATTGGTTGTATTTGACTTTTTGCATTTTTTTTCTCTATCTTAGGTTGTTTGTCTGATTTAGGCTTTAGGTTTCATGGATACCCCATTTGATATGAGGTCTGAGAAGTGAGGGATATCTTTCTTAGGAGAGGTTATTGAGTTGAGGAATAGTAAAATGGTGAAAACTAATGATTTCATTTTTAGGGATATCAATAAGCTATTTGGGGAATAATTTTATGTTGCTATGGATAGGAAGAAGCATAATATAGATATTGTGGCGATGTTTTTACCCATAATTATGCATGTAGATGAAGAAAAAGTAGCCATTAGGTATTTCTATAGAAAAGTGTTCAAAAAGTCCATTACTAAGGAGTTGGACCTAGTTCTTGAAAATATTGATGATAATATCTTCATTCCAAAAAGAAGTGAATATGGTGCTCACAATTTTGTAGTCCAGGTATTCCCTATGATGGAAATTAAGGATTTCATGAGGTTTTATGAGAGAAAGGGGGAAGATTATAAGAAACCAGATGTTTCTTTTAACTATCACTAACACCCATATTTGTGAGGATTCAAAAGATCTTGAGTGCTATTCGGATGCTAAATGATTTACGTGAAAAAGGTTTTCTCTTTTGAAAGTTTCTATTTTGGCTCTCTCACTTGATTGTGTTTTCATGTATGCTTTTTCTCCATATATTGTATCTTCTTAGCATTTTAATTTTTGGGGGATTTTTTGGTATTTGCCTTCATATTTTTGTCTCTTTTTGCTTGTTTCCCCTTCTTGTCATCATTCCCATTTTGTTTCTTCCCTTTCCCATGTTCCTTTTTTTGGTCCCTATCTCTGTCTAGTTTGTATTTATTTTGTAATTACTCATAACTAATGAATATATGGAAAATCTTTTATCTAGGTTGTCATTGTTTTATTAATTCGCTAATGGTAATCGATCTTCTATGGTTTTCTACCAAAAGACATTAGTTTAAACCTTTTGCACTAGGAAAGATGTATTATTTTAAATGATGGTATGTATTTACTAGTTCTTTGTAATCAACATTGAGGTCACAAAAAAATATTATAATTATCCATGCTATGGTTCTCTGAAATAAGGACTCTTTATAAAAGATATTAATATAGTTAAGATATCCACAATAATTTCTTGCAAGCAAGATGAAATTAGAACATAGTAAGGAAAAATAGAGCTTCTTAAAATCTAGGATCCTTTAGAAATCAATAGGAGGCATGAAATTAATAACAAATTACAACATAAGTTGGTGAAAATATTAATTTGCAAATAATAAGCATTAAAAAGGGCTTCTTAGTTAAATCCAAAAAACTATTTATGATATAGGATGAGATTCCAAAACAATGAACTATGAATTCTAAGATTAATTAATCCATAATGAATAAAGCCAAATGGTAAAGAGAGATTTGAAATCAATTGTTGGAAATATAAGTTAAGCCAGGCTACTAAGAGGGGAGGGGTGAATCAGGAACCAATAAAACCTTAACCCACTTCACGAATTAATCCTTCATATATTATTCTAATCTAATTGAATGCATGAAAGAATGAAAGCAATAAAAAATTCATAACACTTTGACATAAGATATGGTGATCTAGAAATTTCCCAAATAGAAAGTAAAAGTAGGCTGGGGATGATACCCACAAGCTTTAGTACTATAGTATAAAGTTGGCCCTTTTAAGGCTTACAATTGACCACTTCTGGTGATACGCCCTATTAGGAGAAATAAGGATTTTTAGGTCCACCTTGTTAAAGGATTTACAAACATACAATTAAGTATGCACTTTGTTAGGAGATCTAGCAAAAGACCATTAAGTCCACCTAGTTCAAGAAATTGACCGATGCACCTATTAGTATGAATCAATGGCTTATCTCTGATCTACGATTTTGATTTGCTGAATGAGATTCCCTGAATTACAATGATCATCTAACTATGATAGATAAGTCTCTGCTATACCACATACTGCTTGTAGCTTTCTTCAATTCAAAAATATAATACATTACATATATATACCAATCCACTTGATTACTTACTAGATTTAGCTACAATAATAAATTCATTATAATTCACAAAGTTGGCCCATTGTTGTGACTCAGGTTCTAAAGTCAACTTGGTGATGTTTTGACACTTGACAAGCATTATCAATGCTCAAAAAAATTTGGAACTTGGTTGAGGTTAAATCTTGGTCCATACTAATAACATTAAGTAGCATGAACTCAGTTAGTACTATGTGACTCAGTGAACACTGGGAAACTTGGTAGATACTAAATCATTTGACTGACACTACTCGACTCGGTCAACACTAGATTCTCTTTGTTAACACTGCAAGCTCGGTAGACATTGTAGAAATTGGTGAACACTACAAAGACTGGCTAACACTAAGATCTTCATCACTTCTACTAGAAAGCTTAGTAGACTCTACTATGCTTGGGCAATACTATAAACTATCTTAGATTCTTAGTAGACACTATGAAGCTCGGCATGAACTGCAATCAAACTATTTATTGCAGTAATAACTGAAACACTTGGCTATTACTACTAAAGGAATGATAATCTTAGTAGCAACTATAGAGCTTGGTATCAATGAAACCAACTGACAAAGTGTTAAGTCACTAATACACAAATTAACCTTAATGTCCACAATCTCCCCATTTGACATTAGTGACAAAAAAACTTATCATACAAAAATCCAAATTGTCAAAATCACAAGTCAAAACCTTCCTTTACCAAAATTTTGTGTCTTCAACTCAGTTTTGACTTAGTGTTGTTGGAGCTAAGTAAATTACTTTATTTTATGATTTTATAAAATTTGTTTTATAAACATATTTTTTGCTTATTTGTACATATGTTTCTATATTACTACTCTCCCATTCACATGTCTGGAGTATGATAATATTTTCCTTCTATAAAAATAATCTTCTCCCCTTTTATCAATAATATTCTCTTCCTTTTTGACATAAATGACAAAGATGCTAAATATTTACAAGTTAATTCCAAAACATGACAAGAAATCTCTATGTACCTTCAAAATGATTGTCATGGTCTTGTCCCAATTTTCTTGCAATTGAAAGGCTACTTGTAACTCTGTTGATAGTTCCATCATGTGGTTAGCTATAGAGAAGTTATTATCATGAATGAGTGTCTTGAAATGTGCAATATGTTTTTGTGTTACATCAATGTTTTGAAGAATCATACCCAGGATCTTTGCAAGTGTAGCCCTAATTATGGCTTCTTCCCTTAACAACTCTGCTTACAAATTTTTTAAGTATCTGATCTTTGTAATATGTGTAGGGCAACAACTAGGATCAAGTGATAGGTGATGTGCACTTGCCTTCATATCCTCATCTATCTTGGATAATTTATCCTTTATTTCCTTAATAAAGATAAATGCATCACTCAACTTGACAAATAAAGAAACAACATTATTTACAGATATTTCCATTGTAGAAAGAATATGTAATGCCCCACCAAGGGATCCAAAGAATTAACCTATGCACAAAGGAAGCAATAGCAATGTCCATTTGAAAGTAAACATAACATACACAACAAATTGCATTCTTTAAGGATCCCTTAACGTTGAATTACATCTAAACAACTAACATACATGAATCCATCTAGTACAACATCCACATGAAATAATAGTGATAAGTCCAATGTTTATACATTACTTTTCAAATGCTCAATCATCCACTGTACATGTCACAGGGTATCATAGGCTTAAAAGAATATACATATGTAGAATAAGGTACATCATCCTATTCTAATCCATGATACATCAAAGTAAAGATATTCACTTGATATACATGATACATCCATCATAAAGATCAAACATAATAAACTAAGTGCACGATTCCTCCCAACCGTTAATAGCATCATTAGACCATCATGGATCCTAGCCATCCCTCTATGTGTAACATTTCAAATCATTGAAGAGATCATCGGTATTAACATAGTAGTAATGTCACTCCTAAACATCCTACTACATCATATGCAGAAAGTAATCTAACATGCAAATATAAGCATAAGATAACATCATCTAACATATTGTAATCATCAATGAAAGAATACATATCCACCATCACGAAGGACGGATCAGCCATGATGTCTTAAGGAATCTCAGATGATAAGAGTGGAAAAACACTACCACCCGACCGCGTGGTACCTAAGTAGTCCACTCCCACCGTGCTGAGGAGATAATCTCAAGTCCCAAATAGGCTATCCAAAATACATAGCACAAATATCTATAAGTCCAGGAATCCTAAAAGTATACCAACTCAAAGGTTCCAAGCACAAAAATTGACATCTAATCCCAAAGGCACACAATGACATGTAGGAGCCTACTATGCAAGCGAGAAAGTGTCATCACATTTATCACGTACAAGTTACCCTGGCAGTTACCTAAACTCCATGGATCCATACTGATCTCATGCGGCCACTAGTATCCTCTCATACTAACAAGGCATACTATAGAATGCAAGGTTGCAACCATGCATTCTCACTACTCCCATCCTAGCCTGTACAAGCACTCAAGGCATGGGCGAGAACCAAAACACTTATCTTTTTAAGTTCATTCAGTTAGTATTAGGTGTGAATGTTATCACTTATTAATCCAACTTACAATGAGTTACCCTGGCAGCCTCTTAGGGCCTCGACCCCCATTGTAAGCCACTTCCTGACACTACATGTAGATATCCTACCCTAAGCTCATGGAATCATAAATCTCAAAAAAAAAATCACAAAAGATAATCCATAATAAAATCATCAAATATGCATAAAAGCATCAAATCTCCATGAGTAAGCATCCATACAAAATCATGACCACAACAACTCTCTTTTGGCAACTCAAGTATCATTGATAATCAAAAGTATCCAATGGTTCTCAATAACCAAAATATATCTCAATCATACTAATCGAAGACTCCAAAATGGTTGAGTCAATCATGTCACAACATGACATCATCAAGAATAAATCCACATTTCAGTCCCATCATGGCATCTAGAAAATAACCAAAGATAACTGATCAATGACCAAAAATGGTTAAGTCAAGTGTCTCATACATAAGAATCTCAACTATAACAATCAGTAATTACAAACAATACATAGAGCATTCCATCACATAACCATGGTTGGGTTTATAAAGATCGAGATTGAAACATCATCATGATTAAAGAGATTAAATTTCCACAATCCATAGCAATTAAACTGATATATTTCTAGATTTGATTGTGTAAAGATTTTTACCATCAACGTTTCGAATCACACCAAGTGATCCATCATCAGGATGAAGAGAGCAAGAGATGTCAAACAGAATGGGTTGCAGAAGTAGACAAACTCAAAGATATAGGGACAAAGGGAGGGGGATTGCACGCACTCCAAAAAAGTCAAATGGGGAGATGGTAGGATAGAAGACCCTAAGAGATAGACACCCAATCAACAGGGGACCAAGTAAAAGAGAAGTGAAGAGGAAACTAAAGAAATGGCCAGATGTAGGGTATGTGGCAAAAAAAATTGCACGTCCCCACTAAGAACAAAAAACAAAAAACAAAAAACAAAAAACAAAAATAAGAGTAAAAAATGAATGAAAATGAAAATAAATAATTAAAAAATAAGTTGGAAATACGTATAACACAGCAAAGACCACCCACATGAACAAACTGCTAGATAAATGCATACATGAACATCCACCTAAAGCACAGACCACATAAAAATTAGAAATAAAATTAAAAATACCCATCATTTGCATGTGTTCTACCCATCACGTTATATTTATTCATGTTTTTGTCTTCAGACTTGTTTATTCCTATTCATATTTTCAATTTCTTTATGTTATTTTATTATCATTATTTATTTGTATTTTTATTTTTATTGGTATTTTTAATTTTATTTCTAATTTTTATGTGGTCTGTGCTTTAGGTGGATGTTCATGTATGCATTTATCTAGCAGTTTGTTCGTGTGGGTGGTCTTTGCTGTGTTATACGTATTTCCAACTTATTTTTTAATTATTTATTTTCATTTTCATTCATTTTTGACTCTTATTTTTGTTTTTTGTTTTTTGTTTTTTGTTTTTTGTTCTTAGTGGGGACGTGCAATTTTTTTTTTTTTGCCACATACCCTACATCTGGCCATTTCTTTAGTTTCCTCTTCACTTCTCTTTTACTTGGTCCCCTGTTGATTGGGTGTCTATCTCTTAGGGTCTTCTATCCTACCATCTCCCCATTTGAATTTTTTGGAGTGCGTGCAATCCCCCTCCCTTTGTCCCTATATCTTTGAGTTTGTCTACTTCTGCAACCCATTCTGTTTGACATCTCTTGCTCTCTTCATCCTGATGATGGATCACTTGGTGTGATTCGAAACGTTGATGGTAAAAATCTTTACACAATCAAATCCAGAAATATATCAGTTTAATCATCATCATGATATCACAATCACATAACTCCCAGGCAATGTCTATACAGCCACGAAAATGCACTTTCACACGAAGGAGAGGACTTGGTCAATTTTTTTAAAAGTTAGAAAAAGCAATGTAAATGAAGTGCATTTTTGTGGCTGTATAGCCACGGGCCAACTCCCAAGCCTCTGGTAGACGTCCTATAACTGGTCAACACTAGTCAACCCAAAACCCAAAACAATAGCATAAAGAATACACAATGCAAACACATGTTTTGTTTTTGCTAAATTTACAAACTTGAATTTAATTGTAAAGGTCTCAGTTTATGTTTTCCAATTTAAATATCAAGTGGAGAAATTTCACGTTTTACCTAACCCATGTATTTGTTTGATAGATAAAAGTTTCTCCCCAAAAACCATTAGACTCAATTTTCTAAATGTTCTAAATGTCTTTTATATACACATTTTGATGATAATGACCTCCATTATTTTCAAAATAATAATTGAAATTCTTTTCATATTCATCTTTCCAAATTAAAAGATCAAATTGAACCTTTATTGCTCAACATTATAAAATAATTTGTTATGAAAGAATTACTCTTTAAATTCCAATCATCTATCAATATATTAATTATTTATTATTAATAATGTATATACATATATATATATACTTATATATATATATATTTATACATATATATAAAAATACATATACATATATAATTATTAATTTACAAAACAAATTATATAAAAAAATTGAATTAATAAAACATATGATAATCGCACATTACACATGGCGAGATTAATAACCATATATATATATATATATATATATATATGACCTGCGGATCGCAGGATACACTGCAGACCACAGGTACTCTGTGGTACCATGGTTCGCATAGGCATTTCTGTCATTGGGGGTGGCAAAATAAGTCCCTCCCGCCCATTCCAAATTTTTTATTATTTTATATTGCATTTTTTTAAAAACGCTTCCCTCCAATGTAAATTGCGATGCATTTTTTTAACATTCGCTCACTGCCAAATATATGTCATTCAACTTTTAATTAAATATATATGTATATATACATATGTATGTATATATCTAAGTATATATGTATATATGTGTGTGTGTTCGTGTGTGTGTGTGTGTGTGTGTGTGTGTGTGTGTGTGTGTGTGTGTGTGTGTGTGTGTGTGTGTGTGTGTGTGTGTATACACACACATACAAAGTTTAATCAAATATCGCAGCATATAGACACAAATATATATATAATTGTATATATATATATATATATTATAAACATATATATACACAATATATAAATTCCAATTCTTAGAATTTTCCTATAAACCTTTGATCTCAAAATTTACTCAATAGTTTATCTAATGGCTTGGCTACAATTTAATCCCTAGCCCCGTGTTCTTTTCAGATCTATGCATATAAGATTCTCAAATGAATTTAACTACCCATATTGAGAATGCATACAATAAAAATAGGAAAATCTTTTGAAGACATATGGAAGACACAAAGAAGACTGGGAATGCAAGATGCAAAAATAGCATAAGTAAAATCACAAGAATCTACTTGGATTCTGATGCTAATTTGCTCTTCTTCAGAAAACCCACAGAGCAAGCTCCTCCCTCCTTTAGAGTTTTCGAGTCCTCCAATGCTTCAATTGCTCTCCAATGCTATGTCTAAGCTTCTAGGAATGCTTGAATATAAAGAGCTCTTAGGAAACATCTAGAATGCTTCTAGAAACAGGTAGAAGGTGTCACCAACTAAGCATGGGTCTTTTCCAACCTTCTAGATGAGTCATAGGGTTGTAGACACCATGTGGTTAATTGATGCTCTAACCCCTGTGTTGTTGACATAAGAGAAATAAAAAGGGTGCGTTAACTCCCATGCAAGCTTATAACTCTTATTTATTTTTTATATAATTCCTATTTAAATCTTTATAACTTTCATTTTAATTTTTATAACTTTTATTATTATTATTTATTTATTACATTATTATTATTATGAATTTTAATTTCTAATTATTTTTTATTTAATTCTTTTTCCTCAATTAATTCTCATTTAATTAATTATAATCAAAATATCAAATATCATGATATTTTATATTAATTTTCTCCAAAATAATTAATTAATTAATTAAATCTCTTTATTAAGACTTAATTAATAGAAAATTCACCATAGACCTCCAAGATAAAATATGAAAACCCATCATAGAGCAATTCATACAAAATTAGTCTAAAGGGTTAAAAATCATGAATTATGTCATCCAACACATTCGGTGGGTAAAATATCCAGATACTTGACCTACCTTACTAGGACAATTGGTTTAAGGGTTTGGGATTTGGACTTGAGAATTTATCTCCCTTCTCTTATCATTGAGATAGTGTAATAGGGTACGCTCATCCTAGCAATTTAGGGAAGTCGATACCCGGTACTTGCAACCTACAAAAAAACCATGCATGTACATACAATATATATAATGCTAAGCTAAACAGACAATGGCAGGAAGTGGTGCATCGTGTAGATCCTGACTAAGTAGGTGACTACAACTCCCTTCCTTAACCACATCAGAAATGCCATACAATAAGAAAACATGCACACCATACACATGCAAGTATGGGGTAAGTATCCATAATAAAGCACATGAGATAATAAACCATCTAACTAATCATCAACAATAACTGAAAGCAATGTAATGATCATCATGCACACATGAAATGTAAAGTCTAAATGATCTCATCATATACCAACTGAATCCATAACATAATGTGAGATAGTCTCAAAACAAAACCACTAATCCATCAACATAAAACTAGTCTAGCATAGCCTAATAATGATAGCAACAATATCCAGAAAAGATGTGAATGAGGGTAGGCACTACATCCACCCCCCCTTGGATTAGGCCTACTCCTGGAAGCCTACAAATAGGTAGGGATATAACTCTCATAATCTAGCTACATCATCCCATGTAGCTAAAGAATCATCAATAGGGTCCCATTGGACCCTTACTTGTTCAATTGTTTGACCCCTGAGCGTCAACTCCCACTGCTCCAGAATACAAACTGGCTCTAAAGCCAACTACTTGTCCTCTACCTGCAATGCATTCCAATCAAGAACATGTACAATATCAAGAATATACTGCCAAAGTACTAAAATGTGGAAAACATCATGAATGCAAGCTAGGCTGGGCGGTAGAGCAAAGCAGTAAGCAACTAGGCCAATCCTCTCTAAATGTCTCAAAAGACCATCTGATTCTCGAATGTAACTTGCAAACTTACATTCCAAGGGTCTTCCTGAATCAATCTCTCTGCACACTTCCTGATACCAAGAATCCATAGGAAGTGCCTAAAGAATCCAACTCCTCAAGTCCACACTGAGAGTCATTGATGATACCACATGTCTCCTGTGACTCAAAGCATCTGCCACCACATTCTCCTTACCCTAAATGTACTTAACCTCAAAATCATACTCACATAGAAACTCCATCCATCGCCTTTGGTGAGCATTCAAATTAGGTTGAGTGAAAATATACTGAAGACTATGACGATCGCTATGTAGCTCAAATTTGTGCCCCAACAAAAAATGTATCCACCTTGTCAAAGCATGAACTATTCTGCTAACTCAAGATCATGCATAGGGTAATTTAACTCATGATCCTTGAGCTTGCATGATTCATACACAATCACCCATCCATTCTGCATCAACACTTCCCCAATCCCTTCAAGAGAAGCATCTATACACACCATGAAATCTCCTTTTGGATCAAGTACAACTACAATTAGTACACTGGTCAAAAGCCCCTTGAGCTTCTGGAAAGCTTCCTCATATTTCTCTGTCCATACAAACTTATTTCCTTTCCTTTGAAGAGAAGTGATAGGATGTGCTATCCTAGAGAAGTTTTGGACAAATCTGTGATAATAACTAGCTAAACCCATGAAACTATAGATCTCTGACATATTAGTTGGTGTTGGCCAATCTATTATCGCCTGAATCTTTGTAGGATCCATTGAAATACCATCACCTGAAATGGCATGCCCTAAATACTAAATCTCTGACTTGAAGAATTCACACTTAGCTGCATTGGCATAAAGCTGATTGTCCCTCAAACACTACAATACCAACCGCAGGTGTTCCTCATGCTCCTTCTGAGTCTTAGAATATATCAATATTTCATCAATAAACACAAGTACAAACCTCTCTAGATAAGATCAAAACACACCATTCATCAAACTCATGAAAACTGATGGAGCATTAGCCAACCCAAAAGGTACCACTGTGAACTCATAATGCCCATAGTGAGTTTGAAAAGTGGTCTTGTGAATATCGGCTTCCTTAATGCAAAGCTGGTGGTATCCTGACTTAAGGTCAATCTTGGAGAATACTGTAGCTCCCTTGATCTGATCAAATAAGTCATCAATCCTAGGCAGAGGATACCTGTTCTTAATAGTCACCTTACTCAACTGTCTGTAGTCAATACAAAGGCGCAAAGAACTGTCTTTCTTCTTCACAAAGAGAACTAGAGCTCCCCATGGTGATACACTAGGTCGAATGCTCCCTTTGGCCAAAAGTTGCTCTAGTTGAAGACATAGGTCACCCAATTCCTGTGTAGTCATACGATAAGGAGCTTTAGAGATAGGCTCCACTCCAAAAATTAGATCAATGCTAAAATCAATGTCCCTCTTTGGAGGCATGCCTGGAATCTCACTTGGAAAAACATCTGTATACTCCTATAAAAGTGGGTGATCTAAAGTCTTCCTCATAGGATCTTCCTCATCAAGATCATTTACCATAACAAAAAATATTTGAAATTTCTTACGAAAACTTCGCTTCAATTGCATAACAGAAACCATTCACAGAGATATAGGCCTTGGTATCCCAACTATCTTCACATCATTCCCTTGGTCATCTTGGCACATAATAGTCTTCTTCCTCCAATCAATACTGGCTCTATGAGATCCAAGCCAGTCCATGCCTAAAACCACATCATAGGAACCAAGGGGTATGACTCAAAGATCCATTGTAGTATCAAAGCTTCCTAAGCTAAGCCCGCACTTATGAACTATAGAATCTGTGGAGACCTTAATGCCTGAGGCTAGTTCCACTTGCCAACCATGATCTTTCTTCACCTCAATCATCCACCAAGTGGCCCCAAAATTCTCTAAATTAGTGATCAAAAATCTTGCCTTAACATTGTTGTCGAACTCCTGCATGGCAAAAATCCTCTCGAGGGAAATAAGCCACTGCTCAGCCACATAACCAAAACCTTTCCCATTGAAAGGCTTGACCTTGGATCTTGAAAGATCCTTCATCTGAGTGGACACAATGGACCTCTAACAATCCTTTAGAGGACTCATAGACCTGAGTCTATGCTCTTGTTCTATCTGGTGTGCTTTGGGCTATTCTTGAATAGGAGGTAGACATTCTAGAATGGTCTACATCATCTGTCTCAAACCAACCTCTTCAGACTCAGCTTGGTCCTCTCTACGACTCTCTTCCTGCTACCTACTAGTGTGCTCTTCCCTGCTCTCTACATGAGCTGATCCCTCATGGGCAGACTCATGGACACTAATAGCTCTACCACGACCACAGCCTCTACCACGGCTTCTAATAGAAGACCTAGTCCTAGATACCATCCTACAACAGTACAAGGTACTATTACAATCACATGTTGCAATAGACTAAGTTCAGTTCTATGTTTAGGTTTAAGTAAAATTTCTAGTTTTGAAAACTAAGTGTTGAAGTATGAAAAATATTCAAGTAACAGTTCAAGTTCTGTTTCAGTTCACCTAATTTCAAGTTTGAAAATATACACTTTAGTTCAAAGTTTCAATTGTTCAAAAATACCCAGAGCTCCCAATGTAGAAACTTGGGCTCTGATACCAAATGTAATGCCCCGCCAAGGGATGCAAAGAATTAACCTATGGACAATGGAAGCAATAGAAATGTCCATCTGAAAGTAAATATAACATACACAATAGATTACATTCTTTAAGGATCCCTCAACGTTGAATTACATCTAAACAACTAACATACATGAATCCATCTAGTACAACATCCACATGAAATAATAATGATAAGTCTAATGTTTATACATTACTTTTCAAATGCTCAATCATCCACTGTACATGTCACAGGGTATGATAGGCTCAAAAGAATATACATATGTAGAATAAGGTACATAATCCTATTCTAATCCATGATACATCAAAGTAAAGATATTCACATGATATACATGATACAACCATCATAAAGATCAAACATAATAAACTAAGTGCATGGTTCCTCCCAACCATTAATATCATCATTAGACCATCATAGATCCTAGCCATCCCTCCGTGTGTAACATTCCAAATCACCGAAGAGATCATCGGTATTAACATAGTAGGAATGTCACTCCTAAACATCCTACTACATCATATGCAGAAAGTAATCTAACATGCAAATATAAGCATAAGATAGCATCATCTAACATATGCTAATCATCAATGAAAGGATACATATCCACCATCACAAAGGACACATCAAGCACGATGTCTCAATGAATCTCAGATGATAAGAGTGGAAAAACACTACCACCCGACCGCGTGGTACCTAAGTGGTCCACTCCCACCATGCTGAGGAGATATTCTCAAGTCCCAAACATGCTATCCAAAACACATAGCACAAATCTCTATAATTCCAGGAATCCTAAAAGTATACCAACTCAAAGGGTCCAAGCACAAAAACTGACATCTAATCCCAGTGGCAGACAATGACATGTAGGAACCTACTATGCAAGCGAGAAATTGCAATCGCATTTATCATGTACAAGTTACCCTAGCAGTTAGGTAAACTCCATGGGTCCATACTGATCTCATGCGGCCACTAGTATCCTCTCATACTGACAAGGCATACTATGGAATGCAAGGTCGCAACCATGCATTCTCACTACTCCCATCCTAGCCTGTACAAGCACTCAAGGCATGGGCGAGAGCCAAAAAACTTATCTTTTTAAGTTTATTCAGTTAGTATTAGGTGTGAATGTTATCACTTATTAATCCAACTTACAATGAGTTACCTTGGCAGCCTCTTAGGGCCCCGGTCCCCATTGCAAGCCACTTCTCGACACTACATGCAGATATCCTACCCTAAGCTCATGGAACCATAAATCTCAAAAAAAAAATCACAAAAGATAATCCATAATAAAATCATCAAATATGCATAAAAGCATCAAATCTCCATGAGCAAGCATCCATAGAAAATCATGACCACAACAACTGTCTATTGGCAACTAAACTATCACTGATAATCAAAAGTATCCAATGGTTCTCAATAACCAAAATATATCTCAATCATACTAATCGAAGACTCCAAAATGGTTGAGTCAAGCATGTCACAACATGACATCATCAAGAATAAATCCACATTTTAGTCCCATCATGGCGACTAGAGAATAACAAAGGATAACTGATCGATGACCAAAAATGGTTAAGTCAAGTGTCTCATACATAAGAATCTCAACTATAACAATCAGTAATTACAAACAATACATAGAGCATTCCATCACATAACCATGGTTGGGTTTATAAAGATTGAGATTGAAACATCATCATGACATCACAATCACATAACTCCCAAGCCTCTGGTAGACGTCCTATAACTGGTCAACACTAGTCAACCCAAAACCCAAAACAATAGCATAAAGAATACACAATGCAAACACAGGTTTTGGTTTTGTTAAATTTACAAACTTGAATTTAATTGTAAAGGTCTCAGTTTATGTTTTCCAATTTAAATATCAAGTGGAGAAATTTCACGTTTTACCTAACCCATGTATTTGTTTGATAGATAAAAGTTTCTCCCCAAAAACCATTAGACTCAATTTTCTAAATGTTCTAAATGCCTTTTATATACACATTTTGATTATAGCCACCTCCATCATTTTCAAAATAATAATTGAAATTCTTTTCATATTCATCTTTCCAAATTAAAAGATTAAATTGAACCTATATTGCTCAACATTATAAAATGTTTTTTTATTAAAGAATTACTCTTTAAATTCCAATCATCTATCAATATATTAATTATTTATTATTAATAATGTATATACATATATATACATATATATACTTATATATATATATATATATATATATATATATATATATATATATATATATATATATACACACACACACACACATATATATAAATACATATACATATATAATTATTAATTTACAAAATGAATTATATAAAAAAATCAAATTTATAAAACATATGATAACCGCACATTACACACGACGAGTTTAATAACCGCCGGTTACAACATATATATGTATGACCTGTGGATCGCAGGGTGCATTGCTGTCTTTGGTACATTGCAAACTGCAGGTACTCTACGGTACCGCAGTCCGAATAGGCATTGCCGTCGGTGAGGGTGGGGAAATAAGTCCCTCCCGCCCATTTCAAATTTATTATTATTTTATATTGCATTTTTTTAAAAATGCTTCCCTCGAATGTAAATCGCGATGCATTTTTTTAACATTCGCTCGCTGCGAAATATATGTCATTGGACTTTTAATTAAATATATATGTATATATATATATATATATGTATATATATATATATGTATATATATATATGTATATATATATATATATATATATGTATGTATATATATATATGTATATATACATACATACATATATATATATACACATAAATATATATATATATATATATATACACATACATATATATATATAAGTATTTATGTATATATATGTGTGTGTGTGTGTGTGTATAAATACACATACAGAGTTTAATCAAATATCATAGCATATAGACACACACACATAGATATATATATATATATATTTAGATTTAAAAATATAAACATATATATACACAATATATAAATTCCAATTCTCAGAATTTTCCTATAAACCTTTGATCTCAAAATTTACTCAATAGTTTATCTAATGGCTTGGCTACAATTTAATCCCTAGCCCCATGTTCTTTTTAGATCTATGCATATAAGATTCTCAAATAAATTTAACTACCCATATTGAGAATGCATACAATAAAAATAGGAAAATTCTCAGAAGACATATGGAAGACACGAAGAAGACAGGGAATGCAAGATGCAGAAATAGCATAAGTAAAATTACAAGAATCTACCCAGATTCTAATGCTAATTTTCTCTTCCTCAGAAAACCAGAAGA
The DNA here is from genome assembly GCA_028749045.1 of Cupressus sempervirens. Lineage (NCBI taxonomy): Eukaryota > Viridiplantae > Streptophyta > Pinopsida > Cupressales > Cupressaceae > Cupressus > Cupressus sempervirens. Next base: position 633,004,412 of record CM053790.1, on the reverse strand, counting down.
GCAAGCTCCTCCCTCCTTCAGAGTTTTCGAGTCCTCCAATGCTCCAATTGCTCTCGAATGCTATGTCTAAGCTTCTAGGAATGCCTAAATATAAAGAGCTCTCAGGAAACATCTAGAATGCCTCTAAAAACAACTAGAAGGTGTCACCAACTAAGCATGGGTCTTTTCCAACCTTCTAGATGAGTAATAGGGTTGTAGACACCATGTGCTTAATTGATGCACTAACCCCCATGTTGTTGGCATAAGAGAAATGAAAAGGGTGTGTTAACTCCCATGCAAGCTTATAACTCTTATTTACTTTTTATATAATTCCTATTTAAATCTTTATAACTTTCATTTTAATTTTTATAAGTTTTATTATTATTATTTATTTATTACTTTATTATTATTTTATTATTATTATTAATTTTAATTTCTAATTTTCTTTTATTTAATTCTTTTTCCTCAATTAATTCTCATCTAATAAATTATAATCAAAATATCAAATATCATGATATTTTATATTAATTTTCTCCAAAATAAATAATTAATTAGTAGATTTAATAGATTTTATATTAATAGATTTTATATTAATATTAAATCTATTTAATGTAATGATCATCATGCATACATGAAATGTAAAGTGTAAATGATCTCATCATATACCAACTAAATCCATAACATAATGTTAGATAGTCTCAAAACAAAACCACTAATCCATCAACATAGAACTAGTCTAACATAGTCTAATAATGATAGCAACAATATCCAGAAAATATGTGAACGAGGGTAGGCACTACAGAATAGCAGATAGTTCTACTTGATCAACAGAAATCTTATGTGCTACCTACTCCAAGACTTTATTTTCAAATTTTCTCTCTGCTCTTTGCAACATTTTTCTTGTCCATTAAATTCTTCATTGCACTTGTGGACAATTTCAACTAACTGATCCAGAATAGGTTGCTTCTCATCAACCATAATGTTTAGAGCATCAACAAATATGCTCTTTATATTTTCAAGTACTTCATTATTATTTCTCCTTTCCTCTCTAAGATATTTATACCTTGCTCTCTTCTTTCAAATTTCTCCAAGGTATCCATATCTTTAGGAGTGAGGTGAGAGGTATCCCAATTTGGAATAAGAATGTCCTCATCGAAATCAATTTCATCCTCTTTACCCTTATCTTTATGAATAATATATGAAATAATTTCTTTTGCCTTATTTAGAACATCAATTCTCATTTGAGACTAAGTCTTAGCTATCCTTTCTCTATCCATGGTGGAAACTATAGTGGAAATAGATGGAATAGAAATTTTTTTAGGGAAAACATGACTAACAACATGGATACCTTATTGTTGCTTGGTCAAGGCTGATGTTGGAAAGATTTGCTGCTTGATAAATGAAGTGATAGACACTTCACTTATTCAAGTACTTAGTAAAGTAATTTCAGAGATTGGTTATGTGCTTGGTGTTGTATAGTTTACCTCAACCAACTTCGTAGAAGCTTTCTCCAAGCTAGATTTCACTAAAGCTTCAATCAAAGAATGAGGAAGGGAATTTGTAATTGTTGCTACTCTCTTCTTTGCATCAGTTTCCTTAATACTCCATATTCTTGGAAGACTTCCTCCTATAGCTTCTTTTTCTTCTTCCTCAATAGCATCACCAACATCCACATTTTCTATTTCCTCATCTTCCATTTCTACATCTTCATTTTCCTTTGCCACATCTTCTTCTTCACCATCCTTATCATCTACTTATACAACATAGTCGCTAAGCTTGTGCAACCCATATATGTTTTTCCATGTGGTAGTATTGAATTTTAACATAGATTCAATATCGTTTAGCAATATTAGACATGTATTTAATTTATGTGTAATATTCTTCTATTGTTGACATCAATTTGACTGTGGGAATCTTGCAATCAACTCCACAAATCAACATCTTCAAACCTTTCTTAATCTTGCTACTAGAAGATGCCATCACTCAATAGGGTTTTGAACATGGAAGAAATCTTCAACAACAACTTCTTAAATCACTCAGGGGCTTTGAATTTTCTTTTTTCTCTATGCTCTAATAATTTGTAGTGAAACAATACATTTGATATCCTTCTTTTAATGAATTTTAGTCTTTATGATCACCATTAATGCTTTGTATGCATATTCTCTTGGTGATAGATTGTCCTCCATGTTGGCACTCAAAATTGTAGCCCTGATTTTGAGTACCATTGAGAAATTAAGCCCTATAAATGCTTTTTATGCATATGTAGCCGGTTGTTAGTTTGAGGCCTAGATGGTGTTTGAGTAGCTTAACACCTTTCATTTAACATATGCATGTGATCCACAATGTTATTTTTCCATCCTGAATCATTTGGTGAAGTCCTAGAAATCCTTGAAGTATGCCAATTTGTGATTCCCAGGGCATTCTCAGCAGAATAGGTAGATTTCATTATTGATCATTATAATTGGTTAAAGGGCAGATTTGAAGACTTATTAAAGCCTAAATGTGGAAAAAACAATTTTGAAAAGATTATTTTGCATTCTAAAAGGCCATTTAATTGATTTTTGGCTTTGCCTTGTCTTGAGATCTGACATCAAAAGTGATTACTTTTCATCAATTTTTTGAGATACTTTATGCTTTTGAGAGCCAAAATGGAAAAGGATCTCATTCACCCATGGCAGAGAGAGATTAGAGAGAGTATTTTCATTGCTAGGAGAGGGAATTTCAAGTGGAAAGATGTTAGATGCAGAGTAGACCCAAGAATTCCTTCCTCTTTATCTTTCTCTTTCTTTCTCATTGTATAGGTTCCAATTTTTGGGAAGAAAAAGTTTTTTTCTGTGATACCATTAGGGGTTCCATTTTTTCACTATGAGACCATTGGTTCCAGTTTTGATGTGTTCCCATACTGTGACACTAGATTTTCTTTTAGCGTAATTCTCTTGTATGAATAGTAGTAGTGCATATTATAGATAAGTTCAAATCTATTTAGGTGTTTTTTGTTTTGATTTCATGCATTAGAATGTATTTTTTCAAAGAAATTAATACCAATGAGCCAGAATTTCCTTTTTTTCATTTTGATTCTCATCTCCTATCTTAGCAATCTGCAATCTTATGTAAGAACTAAGACTCATTTACATCCCTTTAAAGTTGTATGTCAGATTTTTTTTACTATTGGAACAAAGGACCAAGTAAATACTTAATGTGTTTGATAGGATTTTTGATTATTGTGAGAAGGATACTTCATAAGAATGAGGTCTTTATGAACATTGATCTCTGATTCACAAGGTGATTAGACAGATTGGATACTTTGGTTTGTGGAATATGTCATTGATATCATAGATGCATGCATTTGATTCATGAAATTGCCCAATGGTTAAGGCACTGATTAGTTGCAAGATCATTTGTTATTACTGCTACATATTTGAGGTTTTGTTGAGCTCAACATCATTTGTCAAGTATTTTCACTTTCATGTTGAAGAACCTAAATATGATGCCCTCACTTAGCTTGTGAATTTCCTAGATTTGCAAATTTCTACTACATATCTGTGTGATTGCATAAGTGTAGAAGATTAAGGGTTTTTATCTTCTTAATAGATTTAGGAATATGTTTTGTGCTGGTACCATATTGATCGAATATGAGGTTCACCCACCTAGGTTTTGTAGACCCTAAAGTAGAAGAAGGGTCAAGCCTTATAGTTGGCCTGATGTCTAAAATGATATGTTAAAGATGGAAGTTAGCTGCCCTTAGACATGTCATATTCTCATCAGGGTAATTGGAAACCTATAGCATTTTCAAACACCAACAAAATGGTGACTCTACTGGGGAAGTTGCAAACATAAAAATCCAAAATCTCTGGCATGAAAAGAATTGGATATAACATATATATGGCAAAAGGTGTTTCTTATTTCCTTGCTGAAGTTTCATGTCCCCAAGTATCCTTATTCATGGATAATAGTATGTTGTAAAATTGGATGTAAATTGAGTTCTATGACTGTTATAGGTCTATCTTCAATCAATTCAATATCTTCAATCAATTCAATTTTTGCAAGTGTTGTTGAGAAAACTCAGAGTCAAGAATGGATTTATGAAGTGAATTTTATTTTCAAGGTGTTAATGATTTGGAAATTTCCCCTACATCAGAAGATTTGGTCCAGATCTGTCAAGTGATACATTATGTTTTATTTCTCACAAAGTGTGAGTCGTGACTCTCAAATCTCTATACTAGTTTGTTCCTAGTTGATTCCATTGCAATATATTGAAGGATTCTTAGTTGTATGGGCATATCTAAAGCTTTGGATAGTCTCTTGAGAAGGAAGTCTTAAATTCTTAATAGGTTTTTGAAATGTTTTTGCAATATGTTATTATAAGAAATTGAAGTGTAAAAGGAAAAATCATAGCAATGATTTGTTCATCCTCTTGCAAGGAGGTGTCGGCTCTACAAAGTTTGACTAGTGGTGTGAAGGAATTTCAGTCTTGCACATGTGCCAAATCAGTAGATTGAAGTTCAACATCATCACTTGAGGTATTTTGGTTTTCATTTTTCTCTTTCATGGAAGTCAAGTGTTTAAAATGATTGCCTCTATTCAATAATTTTGGCACTAGAAGAAAGAGGTAGAAGTTTTATGTTAAAATGGAATCAGATCTCAGATCTGAAATTAGTTTACCAAGATATGAAGATGTGCTAGAAGATATAGTAGAAATTAAGAAAGATCTTTGCAATCAGATTGTCAAATTTATAAGAAATGTGTTAGAAAGTGTTCAAGGTCTAGAAGATGATCAAGTTTATGAAAGGTTTAAATCAACACTTATGGAGTTGTATGTGTCTTTAAGACCCAAGGAATCTTCATGACCTATTACTTTCTTAGACATCTTTATATCTAATTTAGTTAATTGGCCATCACATTTGAGGCTACAAAAGATCTTTCATGTTGATAGTCTTTTAAAGAAACTTGAGAATGCTTTAAATAGTCAATGTGAATGTGTTGAAAGTAATACTGAGTCTAGTGAATCCAAAGATAACGACAAAATTTCTTGTAATTATGAAGAAACGGATTCTAGATCTACTGAATTAGATGATTTTAGTCAATAGGATGAAGATGGTTATGTGACTGAAAATGAATCATGTGATAGTATGCATGAGAGTGTGGAAAGTTTCAACAACAGTATGGATAATTCTTCTCTTGGTAAAGATGAGAATGACACACCTAGTAAAGAGGTATTATGTAAAGAAAAGGTAATATGTTTTAGTATAGATTTTGGTTTTTCAGATTGTCATATTAATGGTATTGCTGCTATAAGTTTTTTAGATCAGTTAGTTTATGATTAGAACCTAGGAGAAGAGACTTGTGATGAAGCTTTGTTGAGTGTTGATGAAATCTCCAAATCGCTAGCTCATGATCTTGAAAGATATGAAAATGTTTTTTCGGATGCTCATGTTGTCCCTTATGGTATTTCTTCTCAAGGTGAGGTCATTTCCCCAAGGTTTGATGTTGAATTTGATATAGAATTAGAATATCCGTTGTCAAGATTTGGAGGTCTATGTGATAATATATCAAGTATCAATACACATGATGACTTTTCTAATAAGGAGAGTACCAATAGGGAGAATTTTCATTTTGTTTCAGATTATTATCATGCTGATTATATTGAAATTAGTTTTGAATATAACAAAGAAGAAAAGGCCAGAAGTGATAAATCTGATTTTGAGTTTTCGCTATATGCTGATGATAGGTTCAAAGTTCATTCTAATGAGTTGTCAAATCAGGATTATGATTAGCATAGTTTGTGTCAGCACTCTCATGATAGTCTTTTAGACTTGGTAACTAATCATTTGTTTGAGTGTGAAGAGGTTTTAGTGAAAGGTAAATCTGATTTAATGAATGACATGACTACAAGAAAGCACCAATCAAATTTTTCATATTTTTCACACTCGATTACACAAGGTGAGTTGCAAGATTTTGATATATGAAACTTGTTGAACAAGGTAAAATATGAATCATGTGTGTTTCCGATTAATAGCATGTATCCATCATATGTGGATGAAAATTTTCAATTTGATCCTAGTTTACATGAGCATGATAATGTTTTGTCTCATAGTGAGCATGATGTTGAGGTTAATGCTGATTTATGTATGCATTATGAGAATGAAGGTGTGAATTCAATTTTGCCAAGTGTTCTATTTCAAGATGCTAATATGATTGGTGGAATTGATGGGAAAGATAATTTCATATTACCTCAAGAAAATGTCAATGAATATCAAATCTATGATAGAGGTAAGAAGTTTTGTTGAAGTTCAGTGGCCCGGGCTCATCATTTGTACATAGTAGTAGTAGTTTCTTTGCTTTCAATAAAGCTATGCAAGATAAGTTTTTGGAGTTCAGGTGTGTGGTCTGCTTCTTCTAGAGATCTGAATCCTTGCCATGCCTACAAGGGACATGCATCCCTGGATAGAGCATTGGTACTCAAAACTGTAGCCCTGATTCTGAGTACCATTGAGAAATTAAGCCCTATAAACGCTTTTTATGTATATGTAGCCGGTTGTTAGTTTGAGGTGTAGATGGTGTTTGAGTAGCTTAAAACCTTTCATTTGACATATTCATGTTATCCACAATGTTATTTTGCCATCCTAAATCATTCGGTGAAGTCCCATTTTGAGCTAGTTTCAAAACTTGCAATTTTGCCTATCAACTGGCAACGGGGGGCCTTGTTTGCAATTGAATATCTCACACCCAATAATGTTTCATGACTCACCACTTTGGGAGTGTTTAATTTCCATCCAAAAATCCTATGTTCCAAGTTTCAAGTCATTTTGAATCTATTTGACTAGGTTTTGAACCCCTCAAAGTTGGTCATTTATTGTTTTTTGCATTTGTGTAGTTATTCACAATTCTAGGAAGTCCTATTTGACCAATAATATCTTTGACCTAGTTGACCCAAATGAAGAAATTATTTTTGCACTATGTTCTAGGGGTCAAACACTTCGTATGTTCCAATTTTGAGATCATGAAAAATCCATTTGATCAGTTTGCTAGCATGATTAAAAACCCAGTTTACATTGTTTTTTTATAGCTAAGGTATCTTGATTGATCCATACCCCTATTCGGAACATTATAAATTTGATCCTATGATTGGTTAGCCTAAAAAGCTTTTACCATCATGTTGTGTCCTAAATTTTTTTTAAGTATGCCAATTCTCAAGTCATGACGAATCTATTTGCATACTTTCTTATGTTCGTCTGTTTACCAAAAAATACTTTTTGGCACATTTCCTAGTTAAAAATTTCCAAGTGCCTATTTTTAGAAATTAGCCACATTCATCTTGTTAATTTTCATAAGCCCTAATTAAAAATTCTAATCCTTTGAATGATGGGGAACCTATATCCTAGTTTTTAGAACCCCAAGTGATCAATAACCTAGTTTATAATGCCGAACCCAAGCCTAGTTTATGTTTTTTTAACACTATTTGCCTGAAGGATAATTGAAGTATGGATGTCTGAAAATTAAAATCTTTTGACTAGGAATTCGTCATGGGATGATAATTTGCAATATGATAGAGTGTGTAGGATTGAACACACATGCCAATTTTCATGGCTTGGGTACTTGATTGAATAAGTTTTTAAGGCTAATTGGCGGGCCTCTAGACACAAATTCACAATTTGCAAAATTGATTAAAAAATAAGTTTTAAATAATGAATCGATGATTCAATTTGAATCCTGTCAGTCTGAGATTTCCAAATGGGTCAATTTGATGGACCAGTTGTTTGAACATGAAAATTTTGTTTTAGCTGGACCCACTTTGGGGTCTAACTAATTCTGCCAGGATTGATGGGTTTTGAGGCGAATAGAGGATTTTTTGAAAGGGAAAAGTTATGCACAATTAGATAAGAGAAAGGTGCATATAATAAAATAAGTAATATAAAATATTCGCGCTCTGAATGTCATAAAATTATGAAGGTGTAGACTCAACAGATTGATAGGCATTTGTTTTAAAAAGGGAATAATGATTATAATGATTTCAATCATTATAAACTACCTATTCGTTGAATGACAAAACAAATTCACAATAGCAGAATCTTCAATCTAAGCATAAGATGAAAGAAGGAAAATCAAAACAACAGAAATTGAAAATGAAGCAAGAGAACATGGAAAACGTTTCAGCATTTTGCAATGGGAAGCTTAATTTATGTTAATAAAGAGGAACCCATGATGAAAATGAGAGTAGACCATGTTGCAGATTTAAAAGGGAAAAACCATGATTAGGGGAGACTTAGGTAGCCCACATCAGTGATAGAAGAAAACCCTCAAATTTTTATCACAAACAGTAATTGAAAGAGTCTATAAGAACACAATCTATCAAGCCAGAGAATGATTTAGATGATGATAAGCCCCTGTCTCACAAGTTTCAGCTGAAGCAGTCAGTAAAAACACTTGATACTTTACCCATGGACAGTGATGATTCAGAGGATGAAAATCCACTTAGCATTTAGATGCCAGCTAAATGGATTGATCAAGAAAGATGTCAATGGAAAACATAGGGAGTAAAATCTGATACGTGTTCCAAAAAAGGCACTATTATTTGAAAAATATAAGCCAACTTTCTAGATCAATCGTCCATATTTATGTAGACAAATTCAAGATGATTGAATTGTTTGAGATCGTTGGATGAAGTAGTGTTCTCCACGTTGAAATTGCTGGCAACATGGATTCAACTTTTACTACTCTTGAAATTTCTTGAGAGACATTCTCATTGTTGGCATAGTTATCAGTATTTCTCTTCACTCACCTTTTATTGTCTGTAATTGTAATGACAATGTAAAATAATGGTTCCCTAGACGATCGCTGCCTAGAGTTTAACACCAATATTGAAGAAGACATACATGAACAAGCAAAAATATGGATGAAGATGAAGACTATGTTCCAAAACAATGATGGGTAAGTTACAAATTTATTGCCAAAAATACTTGGTGCATCAACTAAGGCTAAGGGAAACAAAGCAACTATTAGAAAGAGCAATGTAGAGTTTTAACAAAAGGATGAAAGCATTCTGAAACATGCGTAGGAGAAAACTCAAATGGAAGAGAATGCAACACAAAGGGAAAACATAATCCCACATTGCATGTATGGAAGTATTTCTTATTGTTTACAACAAACATGAGCCTTTTGAAAAGGCAAGGTGAGCGTGTGAGCCCCAAACGTGGATGCTAGTTGGTAGGTCACCTAAGATAATTTTGGATAAGCACACAAATGAGGAAGTTCACCAAAAAAAATTCATCACTGGAAAAGTTGCCAGAAAAGTGGTGATTTCTGATGGTCTCTATGTCGCCACTGGAAAATGATGAGATTTTTTGGCATGCGACATGGCGACTTGCCAAAAAACCTCAAATCTAGCACAAAAAACTTGAAGATTCAGTGAAGAATAATGTCTAGTGATTGAATGCTGAGGTGGATTTGAGAGCTAATTGTGTGATGACAAGTGTCAACATGTGGCAGATCATGATCAGAGGTCACTAGATGGAAACACGTGGTAGATCTAATAGATTTCGCTATGTCACTAAGGCGAAGTTGCACACCAATTAACATAGTGACATAGTGACCATGTCGTGGCATGCTGAGGTGGTATGATGATGTGGCACTTAGTTGTGCAGTTAAGAACTAATGCAGATGTGACATGTGGCACATTGTGGATGAATAGGTTGTAGGTACTGAACCAATGAGATGATGCCATGTGGCATCTAGGTGGTAGGGCCTAATGACTATGTAAAAAGGAACCAATCAAAGTGTGACACATGTCACCAAGGCTGGTCAACAAGTTTGATATGAAGGAGAATGGTGGGGAATTTTGGAAAATTAAAATTTTATTATTTTATTAATTTTCCCTCAAAATCATGTGTAGTTCCTTTTAAATAAATTTGAATTTATTATATAGTTTGAAACTATATAAAAAGATTTTTTTTTGCAAAATATTGTGCAAAGCCATGAGACAGAGGCCTGAACTTCATAGGGGCATAACTAGGGTAATTTTTATCCGAAATGGGTGCTCCAATATATTATTGAAACCAGGAAGATCTGAGTCTTCCAAATATGAAGTCAGCTTTTTCATAGGTGCTCATTGGTTCATGCTATAAGCCAATTTGTGATTCCCAGGGTATTCTTAGCAAAATAGGAAGATTTCATTATTAATCATCGCAATTGGTTAAAGGGAAGATTTGAAGACTTATTGAAGCCCAAATGTGGAAATATTTTTTTGGAAGAGATTATTTTGCATTCTAAAAGGCCATTTAACTAATTTTTGGCTTTGCCTTGTCTTGAGATCTCGCATAAAAAATGATTACTTTTCATCAAGTTTTTGAGATACTTTATGCTTTTGAGAGCCAAAATGGAAAAGGATCTGATTCACCCATGGTAGAGAGAGATTAGAGAGATTATTTTCATTACTAGGAGAGGGAATTTCAAGTGGATAGATGTTAGATGTAGAGTAGATCTAGGAATTCCTTCCACTATATCTTTCTCTTTCTTTCTCATTGTATAGGTTCCATTTTTTGGGAAGAAAAAGTTTTTTGTTGCGATACCATTAGGGGTTCTAGTTTTTCACTGTGAGACCATTGGTTCTAGTTTTGATGTGTTCCCATATTGTGACACCAGATTTTTTTTTAGCATAATTCTCTTGTATGAATGAGACTTATTGAATATCTATTTAGGTGTTTTGTGTTTTGATTTCATGCATTTGAATGTATTTTTTCAAAGAAATTAATACAAATGAGCTAGAATTTCCTTAGTTTCATTCTGATTCTCATCTCTTGTCTCAGTAATCTATAGTCTTATGTAGTCTAGGACAAAGAACTAAGACTCATTTGCATCCCTTTAAGGTTGTATGTTAGATTTGTTTTGCTATTGGAACAAAGGACCAAATAAATGCTTAATGTGTTTGTTAAGGTTGCTAATTATTGTGAGAAGGATACTTCATAAGAATGAGGTCTTTATGAACATCGATCTCTAATTCACAAGGTGATTAGACAGATTAGATACTTTGGTGTATGGCATACGTCATTGATATCATAGATGCATGCATTTGATTCATGAAATTACCCAATGGTTAAGGCACTAATTAGTTGTAGGATCATTCATTATTACTGCTACATATTTGAGGTTTTGTTGAATTCAACATCATTTATCAAGTATTTTCCCTTTCATGCTAAAGAACCTAAATATGATGCCCTCACTCAGCTTGTGAATTTCCTTGATTTGCAATTTTCTACTACATATCTTTGTGATTACATAAGTGTAGGAGATTAAGGGTTTTTATCTACTTAATAGATTCAGGAACATGTTTTGCACTAGTACTAAATTGATCGAATCTGAGGTCTACCCGCCTAGGTTTTGCAGAGGCTAAAGTAGAACAAGTGTCAAGCCTTATAGTTGGCCCAGTATCTAAAATGATATGTTAAAGATGGAAGTTAGTTGTCCCTAGATGTATCCTATTCTCATTGGGGTAATTGGAAACCTATAGCATTTTCAAACACAAACACTCCATTCAGTTTGGTCTTTAATGCTTGGAAGATAGCTTAAACTTGGTAAGGTCTCTCAATTTAGTAGCAACTACCAACTCAAAGATAACTTTGAATTCATTCTGAACATGGTAATTGGTAGAGTTAACAACTTGGAATCTGCATCTTGAAAAAGATATGCAACCCAACCTTGCTTGGTAAGGTCTTGTGACCTAACCTTGCACGATAAGGTGTTAAACTTCAATCATACTTGGTGATCTTCATGCATCTTAAATTATAATATGAATCTTTTTGTTTGCTGGCTAGAATTGGTATTAGATGACTTCTTCTAAATCACAGTTCCAGTGATCTCCATAGGGAACTATGTTGAAATAGTTGTGTCACCCAATTCATTGACTTGGGTGTCAAAAACTTCATGATTTTGGCTTTCATTCTCTAGAAATTTCTCCACCCATTGATGCCTCATTTGTTTTTTGATTTTTTTAGCTTTAGCTTTCTCTTAATCTTCAATTCTGCCTCTATTCATATAGTTCTTTTGCAAGATGTCCAAGTTCTATACAAACAAAACATTTCTGTGTAGTGTCTCTTTTCCTTATGTGATATTTTACATGATTTTCTCCACTATGCAAAAACTTTCCATAGTAGTGACATCTACACCATGTGTTGTAATCCCAACCAAATATTGTTTTCACAATTTTCTGTACTGGATTCCACTTCTTTGTCTCGCAATCTGAAGATTTTTGTCCTTGTTTGTGGCAATTGTGACATTTTCTTCAAACATAGGTTTCTTTGTGAATTCACTTGGTCTATGTTTGTGCTTATTACATTTGTAACACTTTTCATTGAATTTTTCTTTACCATTTCTCCAACACTTGTTTGATGTTTGATCTAGCATACCACAATGATTACAAGTAGCTCTTTTATTCTCTTGAGCTCCTTGCTGAGATGATTCACCTTCATTTTTATATACTAATCTAGCTTTTCCTTTTTGTCTATATTGAGTTTTATCATTCACTTGATTCATGCTTTCTTGAGATTTCATCATTCTCTCATTGGTTTTCTTTTCAATGAAGAGATCATTTTGTAGTTTTTCATTCTTTGACCTTAGATTCATAAGCTCTTGATTTGCATCTTTGAGTTGATTAATCAGATCTATTTCCTAAAGGGATAGTTGTTGAATTTCATTGTCCTTTTCTTCTATCTCTTCTATGTCTTTCTCCTTTTGTTCCATGACTTCACATCATCTAACTAATTGGATTTCTTTCTCTCTTTTCAAATTTTTGACTTCTTCTTGAAAAATGAGATTCTTCTCAAGTAGGTCTTTGATTGTTGCATCAACTTCATCTAAATTTCTTTTTGGGCATAAGTCTTCAATTCTTTCTTCAATGTAGAGATTGTCATCCATTTGTGCTGCAATATCTTTCCTCTTTTGCATGGATTGAGAGAGTTTCTCATTTGCTTTCTTGAGTTGTCCAATGTCTAATTCTAGATCCAAATTTTCATTCTCAATAGCTTTTTCTAGCTTGTATACCTTCATTGTCATTGACATTTTCTCAAGCTTTTAAAATTTTGATATGAGAACTAAATGCTCTAATGCCAATTGTTGCAAATATAAGGTAGAGTAGGTTACTAAGATGAGAGGGGTGGATTAGGAACCAATAAAACTTTAACTCACTTCACAAATTAATCATTCCTATATTATTCCAATCTAATTGCATGAGTGAAATAATGAAAGCAATAAAATATTCATGATGCTTTGACACAAGAAATGGTGATCTAGAAACCTTCCAAATAGAAAGTAAAATTGGGGTGGGGATGATATCCACAAGATTTAGTACTGTAGTATAAATTTGGCCTATTAAGGCTTATAATTGACCACTTCTGGTGATCTTCCCTGTTAGGAGTAGTAAGTATTATTAGGTCCACCTAGTTAAAGGATTTACAAATATATAGTGAAGTATGCACTCTACTAGGAGATTTAGAAAGAGACTGTTAAGTCCACCCAATTAAAGTATTTGACTAATGCAACTATTAGAATGAATCAGTGGGTGATCTTTGATCTAAAACTTTTATTTTCTAAATGAGAGTCCTTGAATTGCAATGGTCACCTGATAGTGATAGATAAGTCTTCAATGTAACATATATTACTTGTAGCCTTCTTAACTTCACACTCATCCACTTTTTACTTCATCACATACATATTGATTTCTTCTTTAAATTGGATATGATATAATGCATTACATATATATACCAATCCACTTAATTACTTACTATAGTTGACTAAAATACCAAATTCATCATAATTCACAAAGTTAGACCATTATTGTGACTTGGGTTCTAAAGTCAACTTGGTGATGCTCAATCACTTGGAAAACACTCTCAACACTTGACAAACTTTGGCACTTAGTGGAATTTGAAGCTCTTTCCGTACTAATCACTTCAAGTAGTATGAACTCAATTAGCACTATGTGACTCAGTGAACACTAAGAAACTTGGTATATACAGAGCCACTCAATTAACACTACATGACTCAATTGAAACACTAGATTCTCTTTGTTAACATTGCAAGCTTGATAGGCATTGTAGAACTTGGTTAACACTAAAATCTTCATCACTTCTATTAGAAAGCTCGATAGACTTTCCTATGCTCAGGTGATAATGTAAACTATCTCAGATGCTCAGTACACACTGTGAAGCTTGGCATGAACTACAATCTTCCTGTTTGGCTCAATAGCAATTAAAACACTTGGTTATTACTGCTTGATGAATGATAAGCTTGGTAAAAACTATAGAGCATGGTAGAAATGAAACCAACTCACTGAGTGTTAAGTCACTAATAGACAAATTCACCTTAATGCCAACATTAATAATTGAAATATTAGCTTAAACACATCATATCTTTGAGATTAGAAAAATCAATATAGAGAAGTTTTTAGTCCTATTTTAATTATTTGAATATGTGGAAATTATCAAAATGATTAGAATAGATTCCCATACTAGTTTTTAATGCATTTGAATTCATCCATACCTATTATTGATTAAATATATAAACTAATAAATAACTTCAAATAAGAAAAAACATGAAAATTGTTGCAAATATATGATAGGCTAAGTTACTAAGAAGGGAGGGGTCAATCAGTAACCAATAAAACTTAATCTTTATTTACCAATTCATCCTTCATGTGTATTCTAATCTAATTGCATGCATGAAAAACTCAAAGCATTAAAACATTCATAACACTTTGACACACAATATGGTGACCCAAAAACCTTCTAAATAAAAGGTTAAATTAGGGTGGGGATGATATCCACAAGCTTTAGTACTGTAGTATAAAGTTGGCCTATTAAGGATTACAATGCTCACTTACGATGATCAGCCCTATTAGGAGCAATATGGACTGCTAGGTCCACCTTGTAGAAGGATTTACAAACATACAATGAAGTATACACTTGGTAAAGAGATTTACAGGAGACTATAAAGTCTACCTTGTGAAAGGATTTAACTATTCCACCTATTAGGATGAACCAATGGTTGATCTCTGATCTGTAACTTGATTTACTGAATGAGATTACTTTTAGTGTAATGATCACCTTGCTATGATAGATAAATCTTTATTGATCCTTGTACTGATGTAGCCTTTTACTTCTCACTTTTTCTCTTTGTATGTCACACCTAATAATCTTATTTCTTACTTTTGGATGTGATACATATATACCAATCAAAATTACAATTCAAAAAAGTTAGCTACAATAAAAGTTTCACCAAAATATACTAAGTTGGCCCCATTTCTAGAACTCAATTTTTGAAGACAAATTCAGTGAGGTTTTGATACTTCACATCCATTGTCAATGCTTGGCACTACCATGCACTCAATAGAAATAGAAGCTTGGTCTATACTAATTACTTCCAAGTAGTCTGAACTTAGTCTACACTGGTGTCTTGGTGAATACTGTGAAACTTGGCATATGAACTGAATCACTTGATTCACACTGCAGTGCTCAGTTAATGCTATCATTGTGAACTTGATATAAACTAAATCACTTGGTTGACACTATATAGCTTGGTCAACACTGGAATCACATTGTTGAATCTACAAACATGGTAAACATTGAAGAACTCAGTTTGCACTAAGAAACTTGGTAAACACTAAGAAGCTCAATTTACACTTGTAATCACCAACCTGGTATAAACTACTTGGCGCAAACTAAATACTATTCCTAGTTCTTGGTAGCAACTCTAGAACTTAGTAGATCTTGAATTACTTGGTTAACACTATTAACTATATAATAAGCTCAGTAGTTATTAGCTGTCTGATTAAGTTTGTGCATCACTAAAAAACAAAATTAGATGAAATGTCAACAATCTCCCCCTTTGGCATAAGTGACAAAAAAATACTTATCAATCAAAACTGAATTCTCTAAAACTTTTAAAATATATTAAGTCTTTATCTTATGTCTTCAACTTGGTGACATACTCTATTTTTGAGTTTTTTCAAAATTTCTTTTGTAAGAGACATTAATCTGAATATATGTACATGTATATATGATGGTGCTCCCGCATACATACATATTCAATATACTTTACATTAAATACATCTTCTCATCTTCTTCCCATTATTGTATATTATATTACATCTTCTCCCCTTTTACAATATTCTTTACATGTTATATATATCTTCTCTCCCTTTTTGACATAAATTCCAAAGGTGTATTCTACATGGTAATACCAAAATGTAACGAGAAATTAGAATGTACCTTTAGAATTAGTGACCTTTTCTTGTCTCAATTTTCTTGCAACACTTTGCTTGTATGTAATGCAATCTACACTTTTGCTGATAATTTTGTAATGTGATCAACAATGGAGAAGTTGTTATCATGGATGAGAGTTTTAGCATGTGTAATATGTTTTTGCAATGCATCCATGTTAGGAAGAATCATGCCTTGTATATCTACAAGTATAACCCTTATCCTAGCTTCTTCCTTTAGCAATTCTACCTACATATCAATTAGAAATCTGATCTTTGTATAGTGAGTAGAACTGTATTTATTTGCCTAGCTTTGTTATGACCATGTCTTCAATTTTTTGCTTCTCTTCAGCATTTTTGATTTCATACTTTAATGTCTAAAATTTTTTATGCCAACACCAAAATCAATTTCTTCCAATCTTCCTTGAAATGTCAATGTAGGCTATTTGAAAATCACATCCTCTACTTCTGCACCCAATTTCAGTTTCTTTCTGGATGTTCTTCTTGTTAATACTACAGTAGATGTCTTGGTAGGTTTGGTTATAATAACCTTACATTTCTTCTTGACTAGCTCTTCTTTTGATTTTTCATCATCTTTGACATCATCTTTTTCAATGCCATCTCCTTTACCTTCTGTCAATAGGAGAGTAGAACTAATTTGTTTCAATTTTGCTATTCTTTTCTTTCCTTTGTTGACAGCCTGAGGAAGTTTTATCTCTAATTCAATTCTAGCTTTGGCTTCCTCGTATGTTCCAAAGTATGTGGCTTTTGGATCCATAGGTTCATTTAACAATGCTTCAATGATGTTCATGTTTTCATCAATATTAACCTAATAACCTAGAGGCTTGACCCATACAATTATCAATTTGATTGTTGATGGTATATACACTTTATAACAATCAACCATAAAACAAATATCATCTTTGTAATCTTGTACAAGTTTCTTTGGTATCCTGAATCTATTATTTATCTTGTTCTTAAATGCATCAAAGTAGTTGTCCATGATACTAACATAATTTTCTCCCATTTTTGCTATGTATTCATTGATTTGATAAAGAACGGGCACATCTTTTCTCCATACAACTATATCCTTTGATGGGAAGAACTTTTTTACAAAGAAAAATAAATAGGTTAAGAGTGAACCAAATTTACAAGGGTTATTCTTTGTAGTTTTTATGCTTCCTATATTTTTGTTGAATTGGTTCAACATTAGCTCAGAAAGGTGAAAGGTCATGTTGTTCTTGACCACTTTGAAAGTGAGATCTAGAGCTTTACATGATACATTATTAAGTTGATTGGAGCTATATATATCTTGTGTGCAATTACATGTATTCATAACTTTAGTTCCATATCAGTAATAGAACTGATCTTCATACCCCTTCCATCCCATTTGCCAACAATTTTCTTCTACAGTTCCACCTGACTTAGGGTTTTGGTGGTTTTTGCCTTGGCCAACATTAGAAGTCCTACGATCCAATGAATCATTTTCTTTGTTATCAAAATAGGTTGCTCCAACCATAACTGCTTATTATGCACATGACTAAGGATAAATCTTATCCACTTTATCTTAAAATCTTGAGGCATGAGTGGAATGTGGGTTAAACCCTTCACTTTCAAGTGTTGATGCTCTAGTTTTAATGCACCACTCACATGCAACTTTTTCAACGTTTCATCCATTTCCAAGGTTCTTATATCTTGAATCAAACATAAAAAATATGAGCAAATATAATTTAATAGAAGTACCTTGGATGGAATTTGAGACTAAGCTCTAGATGGATCAAGGATTTCTGCAATAGCTAGACTCAATTTGAAATTTGGTGCTTTCCATTCAACTCCTCGAACTAGCATTTTAGACCCTTTCTTTGTCTTGCTGCTAGAAGATGCCATTGCTCAATAGGGTTTCTAAAAAATAGAAATATTCAATACTAATTCGCACAGATCACTTAGATGCATAGAGATTGCTCTTCATGAATAGCTCTTGAAAATTCATGGTGACAAATGAATTCAATTTTGACCCTTTTATCAAATTTCACCTTTTAATCACCATAAATGCATGGTACAATCACTTGCTCAATGATAGACTATCTTCCAGTTAGCTTGCATTAAATGCCCAGTAGAGTCATCTATGACTCAGTGTCTACATAACAACTTAGTTACTCCCAACATTGCTCAGTAGGGTCTTGCAACCCAACCTCACTTGGTAGAGTCCAAATTTTTTTTTAGATTCTTAGTAACCCCTCTGCATCTTGAATTTTGATATGGATCTTTTCTTTTTTCTTACTAGAACTGATGTAAGATGTCTACTTAAGAATCCTAGTCCTAGTTCTCCTTGTGGGAGATCAAGTAGAAATGCTTGAGTCACCCAGTTCTTGAGTGACATGTGCTTCATTGCTCAGAATTGCATTCTCACAAGATTTTAGAATCCATTAATGTCTCATCTTCTTTCTGATGTTGTTTGTGTTGGCTTTCTTTTTATATTCAATTTTTCTAGTGTTCATATAGTTATTGGCAAGATGGCCAAGTTCTATACAAATAAAACATCTTCTAGTGGTGTCTCTTCTCCTCATGTGATTTTTTATACAATTTATTCCAATCTGTCCAAATTTCCATAGTAATGACATTTTCACCAAATGTTGTAGTCTCAACCAAATTTAGCTTTTACAATCTGTTCTATTGGATTCAATATCTTAGTTTTGCATTTAGAAGATTTGTGCCCATGTTTCTTGCATTTGTGACATTTTCATTCAAATTTAGGTTTCTCTTTGTATTCAATAGCTCTATGACCATGCTGATTACAATTTTAGCATTTTCCATTGAATTTAGCTTTGCCATTACTCCAACATTTTTTTGATGTATGACCTATCTTATAGAAGTGATTGCAAGTAGGCCTTTGATTCTTTTGAGCTCTTCTCTTGGATGATTCACCTTCTTCTATATATGTAATTCCTACTTTTCCTTTTTGTCTGTATTGGATTTACTCATTTACTTAATCCATGTTTGCTTGAGATTTCATCATCCTCTCATTAGTTTTCTTTTCAATGTTTAGATCATTCTGTAATCTTTCATTCTTTGATCTTAAATTCATGATTTCTTCATTTCTCTTAGTAAACTGGTCAATGAAGTCTACTTATTGAAGGGATAGATGTTGAATTTCATTATTCTTTCCTTTAAACTTCTTTTATCTTTTTTTTCTCTTCCATGACTTTACACAATCTTACAGACTGAATTTCTTGTTCTCCTTTTAGTTTTTTGATTTCTTCTTGAAGTGTGACATTCTTTTCTAATAGTTCTTTGATTGATTCAATAGCTTCATCTAAATTACTTTATGAATGGATGTCTTCAATTATTTCTTCAAGTAGAGTTTTTCATTCATTTGTACTAGAAGACCTTTTCTTCTTTTTAAGGATTGAGAGAATTTCACCTTTGCTTTCTTAAGTTTCCCAATAGCCAATTCCAAATCTAGTTTTTCATTATCAATAGTCTTATCAAGTCTAAATACCTCTATAGCTTCTGATCTTTACTCAAGCTATTATGCTTTTTGAAAGAACCACAAAGCTCTGATACCAATTGTTGGAAATATATGATAAGCTAAGTTACTAAGAGGGGAGGGCTGAATTAGTAACCAATAAAACTTAATTTTTATTTACCAATTAATCGTTCATCTATATTTTGATCTAATTGCATACATGAAAAAATGAAAGCATTAAAAGATTCATAACACTTTGACACACAATATGGTGACCCAGAAACCTTCCAAATAAAAAGTAAAACTAGTGTGGGGATGATACTCACAAGCTCTAGATCTGCAATATAAAGTTGGCTAGTTAAGGCTTACAATGATCACTTCTAATGATCTACCCTGTTAGGAGCAATAAGGACTACCAGGTCCACCTTGCAAAATGATTTACAAACATACAATGAAGTTTTCACTCTAAGACTGTTAAGTCTACCTTTTGAAAGGATAAATAACTATTCCACCTATTAGGATGAACCAATGGCTGATCTCTGATCTGCAACTTAATTTACTGAATGAGATTTCAATAGGTGTAATGATCACCTTGATGTGATAGATAAATCTTTTTTTCTCTTTATATTGTTGTAGCCTTTTACTTCACACTTCTTCTCTTTGTATGTCACACCTAATAATCTTATTTCTTACTTTTGGATGCGATACATATATACTAGTCCAAATTACAATTCAACAAAGTTAGCTAAAATACAAGTTTCACCAAAATACACAAAGTTAGCCCAACTATAGGAAATCGGGTTCTAAAGATAAACTCAATGAGGTTCTGATACTCAGCATCCATTGTCAATGCTCGACATTGTGATGCACTCGACAGACGTAGAAGCTTGGTCCATACTAATCACTTCTAAGTATTCTAAATTGGGTAGATGCACTGGTGAGTCGGTGAATACTATGAAACTTGGCATATAGATTAAATCACTTGATTCACACTACATAGCTTGATCAAAGCTATCACTACAAGCTTGGTATAAAATGAATGACCTAGTTGGTATTGTATGGCTTGGTCAACACTGGATTCACATTGCTGGATTTGCAAATTCGGTAAGCATTGAAGAACTTAGTTTTGCACTGAGAAATTCGATAAACACTAAGAATCTTGATTTACATTGATAATCACTAACCTAGTACAAACTACTCAGTGCAAACTGAATACTCTTCCTAGTACTTGATAGCAACTGTAAAACTCAATAGAACCTAAATTACTTGGTTAACACTGTTAGCAGTGCAATAAGCTCAGTAGCTATTAGCTATCTGATTAAGTATGTGTGTCACTAAGAAACAAACTTGATTGAAATGTCAGCAATAATGAGTAATTTAGAACATAAAAAATATAATATAATTTCCAAAATATGAAAGAGATTAGAAACATGATGTTTGAAAAAGATACAATTCATAATGAAGTATACAATTATCTAAACAAAAAGAAATTATCAAGAAAGACTTTGAAAGAAAGAATAAAAACATATATGAAATTCTAGAACAAATTAAGAATAATTAAGAGAAATGCCTCAAAATAAATACTAAAGGTGATTATTATCAAAAGAATTCTATGCACAAAAGAAAAAAGATAAAACTTTAAGAATCAATAGAAACCAAGTTCACCCTTTTAATCAATAATCCAGATTAGGAAATAATAATGATCTAGGCTCAGATCACCTTTAAAGTGAAGTTAACCCCATTGTAATCAATCACAAAAAGAAAAGAAAAATCAAACGACTCTAAATTTTAGATAATGGTGCCAAATTAGACCAAACAAGATATGGAAATAGGGAAGAATTTGATTTCAATTTTGACGCATTCAATAATTTAACTATAGATGAAGAAAAATACCCTAATGAATCTAATTATGAATAAGAAGATGAAAATAATAAAGATGTGATTAATGAGAAAATGTGGTAAGTAGGAAAAAATTTAGAAATAGATGAGCTAGAACCAGAATAACTATTTCAAATTATCATATACAAGACAATTAATAAATTTATATGATTCCAAAAACTACAGATACATCTTATGATAATAACCAAATTTAAAAAAACCCTAAATTTTTAAAAATATATAAAAATGATCAAAAAGTATCTAAGGATTTTTTTCTATTTTTTAAAATGATATTTTAATTAGGGAAATAATCCTCATGCTACTTTAATAAATGATGCCAAGGATGAATCTTTAAAGAAAAATATAACAAGATTTTGTAGCCTAGCCTACATATATTACAATATTTATTTCATTATTTAATAGCTAACAATTATCTTTGTTACTTTGAGATGTGTCTATTTCTATAGATATAATTAATGATTCAATAAACAAAGCGTGCAGTGTGGAGGATCTACACGATTTAAACAAGGGATTATCTTCCAAAATACCAAAAAGAACTAGGGCAATTGTATATAAAATCAAGAAATATAATTAAACACTAACAATATTTAGAAGGATATATCATTCATTAGGCTAGGAAAATTGGGGTATGCTCCTTTTAATGTCGTACTTTCTTGGTGTTGGGTAAGACTAGAGGTTTTATTTCTATGTTCTTTCCTACTAGTACCCATTTGAATGGAGGACTCAATATTTTTATTTTTAATAATATAATCTATATGACTTGGGCCGTTAATAGAAATAAAAAATTAAATCAAGTTTTAAAATATTTATTTAAATGTCCTTTCCCTTGCATGTAGAGAAGGACTAATAGTTAAGAAAATTAGAATTTCCCATGACAAATGAAGGAAATGTTGAAGATAACAAAACTATAACTTCTTCCAATCAATTAACCCAAAGTCAAAATGGTAAGAAACTAAAATACTCTAATGATAATTTTTCCTTAGCGTTCAAGTGTTCAAATCTACACTTCATTTTAAAACAAGAACAAGAAGAAGACATAAATTTGTAAAGAGGTCTTCATTCTATAAAAAAATGTCTATATGATTTATAATTTGTAAAAAAAATCATTTTTTTCTTTTAGTAAACACAAGTTTACAATAATGTGATGATCACGATTATAATTCAAAGAACCAACTTTAGTACATACACATAGATACACGTGTTGTCAATATTTGATGTCAATGTGATAATGGAATGTACTTCAAATAAAAATTTATATACTCAAATTTCTAATAATCTAGACCCTTAACATATAATTGAAAGAGGGAGAACATCACAGAAGTGTTTCTCATCCTATCATTGACCACTATTTCTCTAAATACCTTTCTTTTGGAAGTGATCCTACCCTTTTTCATTATAGATCTAGTTAAAACCGTATTATTAAGCCATCTGAAATCTAGCATTGTGGTCTAATAATTTTAATCCATCAAGAAGTCTTCTAGGTACACTCTAGCCATGCGATATATATGTATATACACGATGAAAATGCGTTCATGAATAAAGTAAAGCAATAATGAAATTTTTAATTTCACATTACTTTGACCAAACATTTTACATATAAGTCACATAAAATTATATGATCATATATTTATACATACTTTATATCAAATTAAATATTGATAGATCTAAAAAAAAAAAGTTCGTACTAAATTTTTATTTTATCATTTTTTGAACTTTGCTCATTTAAAAGTTCTTTTTAAATCTTTAATTTGTCTCCAAATTTCTTAAAATAGTTTCAATCACAATTTCATCAAAATACACTTAAATTCATATAAAATATATAATTATATCCATCATAATATACACATAGACACAAATAAATATATAATCAATAGAAAATATAATGTTAAAGATCAATTATGTTTATAACATATATAATTTCCATTCTCGTACCAAAATAAACATAAATGTAAAACTAAAAATTTATTATTTGTCATAAAAATAAAAATACTGGTTAGAAGGATAAATGTATTATTTCTAAACATGCAAAAATTATTTTAAAAAGTAAACAAAATTCTCTCAACTTGCTTATGGTTGTGATCATTATAACCTTAATATGAAACATACTACTACAAAAGATAAATATATAAATAGTTTGAATCATAGTTGATACTCAGACATAAGTGTAGAACATATGTCATCTTTTCTCATAAGAAATAAGCTAATAAAGATAGATTATTTTATATAAGTTCACAACAATAAGGTTAATAAAGATGTACTTGTACCATATCTTTGTCAATATTACAAAGATGATTAGGATAACTTAAATATCATATCTTTGTTAAGATATTTGAGGGGAATTTTTTTGTTTTCCCTACTTTGGCACAAAATATGGAAGATACCAACATAGAGTTGGTTGAGCTTAAGGTGAGGTTCTTGACTCTTAATGAGAGCTTTAGAAATCTTTCCAAATTTATGGGCAAAGTAACCCATGTCATTGCCACTACTCTTGAGTTGTTGTCATAGGATAAGGAAGATGAGGCCTTGTGATAGAAGACTCCAACATTCTCTAAGGTTTTCTTGCCGAAGATTGGGAAAATGTGTTGGTGGCTAGGAAGGGAAATTAGAAGGCTAAAAATTAGTGTTTTGTTGCTATTTCATTTTTTCCTTACAATGTTATGTTGGGGTGTGCAAGCTTTGATACTTTTTATAGGCCTTGCATTACCCTTTCCTTTATACTATTAAGACTAAATATGTTAAATAGGTTTGATTATTTTAGCTACTCTCATAATTATGGTTATTTTGATAACTGTTATATTACTACTAGTAACAATATTATTATGGTCATGAAGAATTCTATATCTAGGGGTTCTAGGTGTTTATGTTTATTATTATTATTAAGGTTAAGGGTAGTGTGGTAATGTGCTCAATTGTTGGTAATTTGTTTGGGCTGTCATTGGTTTGTATAATTGCCAATCCCATAGTTTTGGCTACTTTAATATTAAAAAAAAATAAAACTAGACATACTAACATAAATATTTCTATTAATAGTATCACAACATATACCCGTTATTAGTATAATGTTGAATAGCTTAAAGTTTAAGCTAAGGTATGTTTATATTAACCACAACTAATTCAAAATGGAAAAGAATCTAATGTACTCAATAGATGAAGGCACTCTCAATC
The DNA here is from genome assembly GCA_028749045.1 of Cupressus sempervirens. Classification (NCBI taxonomy): domain Eukaryota; kingdom Viridiplantae; phylum Streptophyta; class Pinopsida; order Cupressales; family Cupressaceae; genus Cupressus; species Cupressus sempervirens. Next base: position 632,979,657 of record CM053790.1, on the reverse strand, counting down.
TCATAACCAAACATCTAGGCCAATATCAGGGAATGTTGAAGGCCAAAAATAGTGTTTGAAAACACAATTCGATAGAAAGAATAAATATTATCTTCGAAATTCTCAAATGTTAAATATACTCTACCATCTATTTCCAAAGAGATATATTAACTTTAGATTTTATGGGATCTCTTGTTCATGCCTGTTTCTCTTAGAGAAGTAAGTGAAAACAATAAGTTTCGACAGTCTACCTTGGATTGTTAGAAATAGAAGAGCACAATTCAACGCATGTCATGGAATGGTCAACACACATCAATCCCTGTCTATGTTATATTTCTTGGAGCGTACATTTGGCCTCACCAAGTAATGCCTTCGGTGAAGGAATGGACAAACAGGGAAAAATTCCAAGTACCCTAAAAAATGTGTGCTCTATAAAACATGGAACTTATTTTTATGTTCGTCATGGAATGTCCATCCTGGATGGAATCCACGACCCCATGAAAATACCACTCACTATATTTTTTGTGACGCAATTCCAATACAGTGATGGAAACTTTCTGATGGAAGAATAATCCACAATAATAAGAACATTCCAATTTCCATCACACATAGAGCACACTTTTGTATTTGTGATGGATTTCCTTCCCCATGGATAAAATCCACCACAAGATTAAAACCCCACATGTCATCCTTTGATGAGCAATTTAAGACGCGTGCACGGAATGTCCCCCATGGAAAAAATTCTGTGCCAAGCATAAAAGCCCACCCTCTTTCATTTAGCGAGAAACTTTCACTCTCCTTTGGGAAGTCTCCCATGGACGAAATTCAACACCCAATGAAAAATCTTCCAAAAAAATGAGATTTGGCAAAAATCCAAAAATATTGAAAATTTTGGAGAAACCTTGAAAAAAATATCAGAGGATGGAGAAATTGTGAAAATTGTGGGATCCAAATGAGTTAAAAAGGACAATTTTTTAGAACTCTGGAAAAATCCCAAAACTTGAAAGTTGAAAAAGCTTTCAATTATGAGAAAAATTAAAAATTCAAATTTTTTTGAAAATCCTAAGAATGAAAATTGTGAAATCGAAATGGGAAAAATTGAAAAAATTTGATCTTGTGAAAGTTTGATAGTGAAATCTTAAAAAAGATAAAAGTTGGAGAAAATTCTTGAAAGATGAAAAGTGGAATTTAAAAGCAATTATTTTTTCTAGAAAATCAAAATGGTCTTTTGTTTTGTGAGAAAATAAAAGAGGATATTTTTTATTGGAATAAAATTTAAATATTAATTTTATTAATATTTAATTGATTATTTACTAAAATGTCCTAAAAAAAATTAATTGGGAGAATTGAATGAATTTTTCTATATGTTAAATAAAAAAAATTGATTAAATATAAATTTTTTCCTAAAAAATAAAATCGAAGTGTAGCTTCATCATGAATTCAAAGGAATCAAATTGGCAACTTTTAAAATAAACAAGAGAAAAACAATGACAAGTGGCACAAAAATTGACATCTTGTTGACTATTTAAAACACATACTTAATTGTAACCTATAGTTTTTAAAAAAAATTCTCAGAATGATGACTTATATAAAGCAACCATTTCATTCTTCTTCTCACATAGAAATTTGAAGAGCAAATTGAGAAGAAGAAAAGTGAAATTTAGAGAGTTTGTGAGAGAGATGTCACAAAAATCAATCTTGGTTGTGCCTATCATGAGAAAATCATAGAGGAATTTAATGACTACACTAAAACTTTGAAAGATAGGGTGCAAAAGTTGGAAGAAGGGTACAAAAAATAGAAAATAAAAATCAAAGCCTTGTGTTATTAATCTAACGACTTTCCTTGTTTAGTAAGAGAAGAAAGTCCATCATTTGTGCCTCTAATAGGTGTTTAGTTGAAGTAGTAGATGATATTGATAGGATCAAGTAGATTTCTCAAGGTGTGAAGGTTTGGGTTGAAATAATTCAAGAAGAAGCCTTCAAACATGCAGATGGATTGGTGCAAGCACATAGTAGGACATTAAGTGTACCCTTCAGAATTCAATGCATGGATGAATTATTGTAATATGGGCATTTTTACCAAGATGAAATGATTTTTGATATTTTAATCTGATAGAGACCCCAAAGAAAGCATTTGTTGATGGAGTTATCCATGAAGGGGATTTTTATGATTTCCTTCAATTGTACAATGCAGTGATCACAAATAAGGAAATATTTGATAGCTTCACCAAGAAATTTTCTCAATGGAAAAAGGTTGTTGAAAACATCAAGAAAGATATATCAAATATAGTTGCATCCATGTTGTCACAGAGGTTGGTAGATGATGAAATGAAATTGGAACATTTGAAAGTCAAGTTGGAGGATTTCTTTTAGATGAATATTTTTGAAAGAGATGATTTTGAGAACTCTATATTCTTGAATACCATGCACACCACTCAGGACTTGCTACCAGATTGGGAGGAAAGTTCAAGAAAGGTAGAAAGAGTAGTTGTAGTTATAGAATTCTAGAAAGAATCAACACCAAGTATCAACACATAAGAATTAGAAATGATATTGGCTTTGCTCCATTCCTTCAAGAGGAAGAATAGGGGATAGATTGTAATGCTCCACTCAGGAATCCAAAAGAAATAAGCCTAATATGTTACAAAGTTTATTGAACATTTTTTTAAAAAGTTTAAACAACATCAAGGTAACAATAATGTTGAAGCAACATATACATACACATCAAGAACATGAAATCAATTACAAATACAATTTCAATTCCTCAAGGTTTCCTTCACGTTGAGTTACATTTAAGAAAGTTGTATTAATATGTTTAAGTCTCAATTACATTGTTTGTAATCATAACATGAATAAACACATACATAGTCATATAAGCAAATGCATAGGTACAAATAAAACTATGAAAGAACAACTAATGAATAACATCCACTACACATGTCACAATGTATGTGAAAATAGAAACAAGTACATCAATATACAATTAAAATATCCCATAGGATCTCAAAACACATGATACATAGATACATCAAATGAATAGAATTCTTCAAGATAAGAGGAAGAATGATAATGATATCATTGTATCAAGGAGCATCCAACATCTGTCAATTTGAGGGGGACCCAAAAGGTAATAATACACTACCTCCTAACCATGTTGTCACCTAGTTAGGCTCCCACTCCCGTCATGCAAGAGAGATAATGTATGATCCACACACAGATAATCAAATCATAAAATGATCCTAGGCAAAGAATCCTAATAGCCAAAACTACCTCAAAGGTAATACTTACTAATGAAGAAGATAAGATACTCCAAAAGGAAGAACACTCAATCCAACACCAACATCATACATATATCAAAAATAGATCAAATCACCAAAATCATAAGATAGAGTTTGTGAGGCCTTGCCCTGACCCATCGTAGCTTGATTGATACTTTATTATTTTGTTACTCGAGACTTGATATGTCAAAACATTATTTGATACACTGAACATTATTATGCTATTTATGATGTGTGATGCTTTACTTTCAAATATTTAATTTCGTCATTTAACACTTTATGAACATGTACGATGATGACGTGAATGAATGCAAAACTAACACTTTGATTTTGTTTCCAATTTTAATGAATAGAATGAGATAAACAATTGATTTGTAGAAAAATGGATGTTTTAATTTACATGAATTTCTTGATACGTATTCTTATGTGTGTGTGTGTCTTGAACTACTGATGTGTGCAATGAGTATGCAAGAAATTTAGCTAGGAAACCCAATGGAAAGACGGAACTAAAACCCCTTGTTAATTTGGGCTATCTTTGCATTGTCTTTCTTTGAAGGTTGTTAATTGGTCTTACTATTCTCCTAGCCTTTGTTTGTTTTCTATTAAGTCTTTAAAGTTTAAAAATATTAAATTTAAGTACCCTAGGGGTAAGGATATGGGTGGGGAGCACTTTCTAACCCCTTAGTCTCTTTGGTTGACTTTTAGGATTACTCAAAAACCTTATTTTTGGTCGATTACGAAAATTGATTGTCTCTTACTTAATTTGGTGACTCAAAACTCCATCTTGAAGTTACTTGAAGTCTAGTTGAGTTAAAGATCATATTTAGAGGCAATTTGGAGTAGTTTTGGGGTTGTTACCCAATCTCTAGTTTTGGAGAAAGTTTGAAGATTGAAGGAAGAAAAGGAAAAGCTCTTCTCAACTTACCATTTTGCCATAACTTTTTGTGAAGGTAGGAGTTCTTCACTCTTGAATTTTTTCTTCATGTTGTTCATGCTTGAATCATGCATAATGCATTGTGATGTTCTTTGTATTGCTTGCTTGTGTGTTGGGGTTGATTTGGAGGGATCTTAACTTGTTTCTTGATGTTATTCTTATGCTTGCCTTGATGTTTTATTTTTGAAGGGATTTCATGGGGATTGTTTTGGCATCACTCACCCTTGGATAGGGAAGAAGTGGCCATGCATGGGGGAAGGGCCTTAGTTGGACCTCAATAGTGTAGAGTCTCCTCTCATAGTGAGAGGAGGGAAAGAGGGTAGGGTGTATGGGCCCCTACTTGTCATCCCATACTTTGTATGAAAATTTGAATTCTTGAAAAAGTGAAGGAATGAATACCCTTGTTATATTGGCCCCAAAAGGACATTTGTAGAAGAATGAAAGTTCTTGAATTTTAGTCTGAAAGGGCTATGTTATGGTATGGTGATTAACATCTCCTATTGAGAAAATCCACCCCACCCTATTTTAGTTCAATGTTTGAATATTTTGTGCAAAATTGGGTTGGGAATGCATGCTTGAATTGTTCATCATTTTATGTTGTTTTACCTCTATGTTGGTTCTTGTCTCCCCATGGTTTTCTTGATGCATTGAAGACATTAGAAAATATCTCTTGTGAAAGCCCTAGAAGAGAATTCAATTGAATTGTAACATTTTGTAAAGGTTTATTTTAAATTATGATGTATTTGGCAAAGATGTCGGGTTTTCTTACTAGTTCTTTCCCGATGGAGCCTTGAACCAGGTTGATTAATAAAGAGAAAAGATTGAGAAAATCTCCTTGCATTGTATCTTATGTTAATTCAATTCATGTATAGGTGGGTGGAAAAATAGATTAAATGTTAAGTCTATTGGAAATTTAGCAATCTTCAAGTTTTCAATTATGTTAAGGAAAAGGAAGTTTGTTACGTTGAAGTTTTCAATTCAATGTTATATGCATTAGGAGAAAGTAAATAATCCTAAATTGAGGAAAACAAATTTTCCATCTTCCTTGATAAATTATGTAAATGGAAAAACCAATTAGACACAAAAATGTTTATATACCTCATTGTATTAAGAAAGAAAAGGTTGATGACACAAAAATATAGTTATATATTTTCATACCCGCCCCCCCCCCCCCGGTTAAAACTAAACACTTATGGGAATTTAACACAAAAAGAGAGAGAAAGAAATCTACACTTAAAAATAGAGGGGAAACAAAAAAATGCACCTACAAGAGCATTTTGCTCTTTGAAATTTGTATGAGAGAAAAAAGTTTAATTCAGTAAGCAACAGAGAATATTTCATATTGATTCTTTTTTAAAATCTATTTAGAAAATCTTTTAACTATTATAATTAATAGCTTTGGTGTTAGCAAGTTATTTAATACTAAAACACACACACACAGATATATATATTCATTCTTTAGCATCTTGTCCATGGACTCCACCAATAAAACATTTTACAATAAATTACCTTGTGAGAAATCATGGCAAAAGAAATTTAAACTGTCTCAAACCTAAATCTTGGATCACATGAGGTAGGCTGTCATAGCCGTTTGGGGGCCTGAGCCTTCACTCAACCAGGTATACAAACTATTAACTTCTCCCTCCAGGCTGGCACAGTGCAAGTGTGATGGGAAGTTGGGATGTGAGGTCAACATTTTAGGTGGGTGCCAAGTGAGGAAGGTGTATCCATGTTTAAAAGAATTTAAAAAAAAAACTCCACTCATTCCCCAAACTCCTCCATGCCTAGCACACTCAACATGGAGGTTTACTACACATCAGGGAAGAGGGGACAGGTCTGCACCTGGCAGACTTGGGGCAGCACACAATGTCTTGGGGTTCGCCTAGAGCACCTTGGGGTGTGGGACAAGGAGAAGGCCAAGTGGCCAAAATAGGGAACTAGGTAGGTCTTAGGCTAGTTTGTTAGTTAGCATATCATGTTATTAAGTTAGTATGTAATTTATTGTTTAGTTAGTATATTATATTATTAAGTTAGTATGTTATTTATTGTTTAGTTAGTATGTTATTTATTGTTGAAGTTAGCATGTTAATAGATTATGTTAATTGTTTTGTGTTAGTATAGTTGTCATAAATAGTTTTAGGATGGGATTTAGCTTGTTAATCCTATGTTAGTTAGTTATTGTTCTAAGTTGTTTTATTTAAGATAGTGCCAAGTTAATTACTTCTAAGTTAGTTATCTTTTGTCATAGTTGTATTTCATTTTATGTTATTAATTAGTTTCATATTATTGTGAGATTAGTTAGATTGATTTTTATATTGGCATTATTTAATGTGGACTTACATTTATAATAGTTTTCAATAAAGCTTAGATTTACTTATAGATTTAATTGAAATAATTCTAGTCTTCATTTTTAATTGTAATTGATAGATTAATAAATTAGATTGTTATAAGTATGTTTGAGAGAAATATAAATTAAAATGTAGATAGTACAATTGATAATAAAGGTTACCTCTATTGTACGCGTATATCTAAGGTTAGTTGAGATTTTGGATTAAAATTTTAAAAACGTAGTTAGCTTAGTTTTAAAAGATAGTGTAGTTGAAATTAGAAACGTTAAATTTACCTAGAAATTAGTTTTTAATTAAGTAACAAATTTAATTAGTATATTCAAAGGTTTCAAGGATATTTTGTGTTAGTAATTTTCTTATCTTATTAAGTTAGCACTAATCGTGTAGTTGTTTGCAAATTGATTAATTTAGGTTGAAATTAAATAAATTTTTAACCAATAAGTTTGTTATGTTTAAAGAAAGTTTATGTTAGGCTAATAAGATAATGTTAATTTGTTTTGCTTAGTTAAATTTAAGTTCAACTTATATTGTTATTCAAATGTGGATACCAATTTAATAACGAGTATTTAACTTTAATGATGTTTTCCTTCTCATGATCATAAATTTAAGATGTAATGTAGTAAACCTATTTCTTCTCTGCGAATTAGACTCAAATCTTAGTGAACCTAATTATTATTAACTTTATAAAAAAAAAAAAAAAATTGTGTGTGTTTTTGCCCTCATATTTTGGGCATGACAAATTCAACAAAAGATATTCACCTCAAGAAAAAATCCACATGCCAAAAGTACATCAACCATAAAACATTAATCACTGTCAATGAAAGTAAATAACCACATTAAATACATCCAACAACAAGTACACCACCAATCAACATCACAAGAGGAAAATAAAATAAAATAAACTACAGAGGAGACTCAGGCTACATTCTAGAGACTGTCATCACATGGTCAAACTACTTGAGTTACCCTGGATTGGTTACTCAGAACACTAGACCCTCAACATGACACACATGGAACTAGGAAGGCCTCTCAAGAAGATGAAGCAAACCAATCATACTGCCATCCCATTCCCATTCTTAGTCTATACAAGAACTCAAGGCATGGGTGAGGGAAATATCTCTAACTTATATTTTTAGTGTGTTTCCCCAAAATATTAATTACTAGATTATCACTTATTACATAACTTATAATAGGTTATCCTAGCATTGACTACTTTGGGTCTTAGACCCCTACAATAAGCCACTCCCAAGGATATGTACCTAAACAACCCAAGTTCTCATAAATGCTCAATAGCATAAAGCTCATAAAACATAAATCTCAATTCAAATGATAAATTTCATCATGACATCCATCAAATAATCATAAAAGAAATCTCAAAAATGCTTCTACTTCACATCCTAACTTGGCCAACTAAACAACCCACAAAGAGAAACCATCATGAAAATAAACATCACAAGACTATAAATAGAATATTAGAAAATACATAGTTTTTAGCCATATGATTTAATTCCATCAATTTCTCTTGTTTACTTTGGGTCATACGGATGCGTTTAGAAGTAAGGTAAGAATATGCATGTTAATATAAATTGTTACACTAATATACTTGTTTAAATCAATAAGTATTTAAATACCAATCTCTTTTCATATAAAATATCATGCAATATTATCATGTTATTAATTTAAATAATCTTAAAGCATAAATGATTTAATTAATAAGATAAATGTATATTATTAGATTAATTACTAATATTAATTTCATTTCTAAAATATTAATTTGACTTCTATTTTAGTCCAATATTAACATTTAATTTTCCTTTAATTCATATTGCAAATAGAGATAAAATTATAAATTTAATTTAATTATTTATAATTTCTCTCATAAACTCAAATAGTTATTAACTAAATGAATACAAAGTGAACTCTACCACAACTTCTCTTAAAATATAATAAAATTATAAATATTTATTTATTAACTTCCCTCTCACATTAATAATTATAAAATCATTTATATGCAACTAAGAGCTTAATTAAACTTAAATAATCACTAATAGCAACATTCACTTTATAACTAAATGGATAATATTTATTTCATTTTAGAAATTAATAAATTATTATTATTATTATTTTAAATAAATAAATCTGAAAATTAAACTATATAAAATATAAATACACATGCAAGTAGTATTTTTGCATGTCTTTGATCTCTCAAATCATGCAACCACAATATACATAGTTTTCTATTTTTAGCATATTTGTTTTCACATGCATATAACTGTACAATACTTAGCTTTATATTTTTAGCATAATTGTTTTCACATGCATGTAACCCTACTATACTTAGCTTTCTAGTTTTAGCATAATTTTTTTCACATGCATATAGCCATACTATACTTAGCTTCTATTTTTAGCATAATTGTTTTCACATACATGTAACTATACTATACTTTGTTTCTATTTTTAGTATTTTTTTCTTCACATGCGTGCATAAGTTTAGTTAAAACATGTTTTTCTCTCAATTAATCTTTTTCTTTTCCCAATAAATTTTATAGTTAAACTATTTTAGATATAATAATAATATATATCTATATTTAAAAAAATCATTATAATCTCATGGTTCTAATGACAAATTTAAAGTTGAAACCCTAACTATTCAATTTATTATTTACTTCCAAATTTCCATAATCAAATATTTCCTATATTATCTAAAGGGTTCTAAAAGATTACAATCATAAAAAAAATTTATAGTTTTTCCAAAATTTTCCTCAATCAAGTTTTCTTTATTAATAAGTTTTCCTTTTCAAAATCTACAACATAATTCTTATTCAACAATCAATACAGTAAATTAATAAGCAATATGCAAACACTTAGGAAGACACGAAGTAGACAAATCCTTCAATAAAATTCTACAATGGGTTTTCAAACCCTACTTCAAAACCACAACTAAAATCTAAGACAATCTATAAATGCATACAAATCTTGACCCCCTAAAACTTTCAACGACTCTTTTGATCCAATTCTAAATTTTGCTCACCTAAACCTATGTGTGTAAGAATGAGCTCAAATCTCTTAATAAAGAGTTTAACTCTACCTAGGGTTTCTAGTTTTTGAACATGCAAAGGCCTCTCCTTAAAATAAAATTTTATTATTTAATCCTTTCATGCACACTTAAAGAACTTTTAATTTAAAAAATTCTTTTATATTTTTATTTCCTCTAGTTTATTAATTAATACAAGTACTACTTAAAGCATAGTTTATATTGAAAATAATAATAATAATCAAAGTTCATTATTTAAATGCAACTCTAATTTAATTATTATTAAATAAATAATTATAATAAAGCAATATTAAATCTTTAATAATTTAATATTTTAATTTTTCTTGTCCAACTTTTTAAATTATACTTTTAAATAAAATCTTTTAAGTTGAAGTACATATTTAATTAATTTATAATTAATTAAATATCATCATATTATAATTTCTCTTTAACCAATTTTCTAAATTGAGACTTCTAAATTAAGACTTTTAAATTTAAGTACATATTTAATTAATTTTTTTATTAATTAAATATTCTCATGCTTTAATATTTTCTTTTTAATCCAATAATATTAAATAACTCTCAATATTATATAATTATTTGAAATATTATATTTAAATCATTTACCAAATAAATCACATAGTGAAATCCACATAAAAATATTACGAAAACACGCCAAAGCTCAAAATCAAACAACACAGACAAAGATAAACTCATGGGTTTAAAAAGGGTGGAAAGTCAAATACATGTCCTCCTTCTTAGGACAAGTAATTAGGATATGACTGGGATTGGACTTGAATATTATCTTCTCATTCTTACCATTAAGTTATTGTGATAGGGCATGCTCATTCTAGTAATTGAGGAAAGTCGATGCCCAGTACCTACATTCTGCACAAAATATGAGCATGTACATGTATATAAATATATCTAAACTAAACAAGCAATGCCAAGGAGTGGTACATCATGTAGATCCCAACTAGTGGGTGACTACAACTCCCTCCCTTAATCACATCAAATAAATTAGATAGAAAGATAAAATAAACATATGCACCATACACATGCAAGTATGGGGTAAGTATCATAATAATCACAAGTCAAACATCAAATGCTCAAGTATAATAATGCATCATTATGAATATGAAATAGTCATCATTAATAACATCATCTCACATTGCTATGAAATAAATTTCATTTATTAACTACAAATCATTAAAGCATCATTAATGCACTAGTAACCATAATCATTAAACAACACATGAAATATAGTCAACCAAGTAATCATAACTGATATATCACTAATCCAAGTTATGAAATAATATCATAAAACTATAAATACATTATCCTTAAAACTTATCAATACATAAAATAAGCCTAAAAGATTTTGGCAATCAAGACATAAAAGAAAACTATGGATGGGCATTACATAGATACATATATGTCATACAGAGTGTGATAGATGAATTTATTTCATACCAAGTGGGTGCTTAGTGGTCATTTATTTCACTCCACTCCCTTCCGAAATGATCATGCATAGTGGGCATTTATTACCCATTATAGTAGTGAATTCTTTATTGCATTCATCCAGATTCCTTTTTATTTTCCCTAACCCTAATTAGGAATGATGTGGAATGATCTAGGTCACTGATGATTGTGATCATTCAGGCCACCTATTGTAATCAAGGACCTATATAAATGTCCCACTTCTCATTTGTAAAGATAGGATTTTTTGAGATTTTTTTATGAGCTATTGAGATAATAGAGTTTTCATTGAAGCTTAGTGAATACTTGTTGTGTCTTGGTGCTTTCATTTTCTCTTAAATTATCTTATTTGGATAAATTTTAGTTTAGTTAAAGTTTTGTGATTGCAATGGAGAAGATGATGGTGTTTTGATCAATTCCATTGGTTCATACTTTTTATATTTTAGTGATTCTAAATTGTTGTACAAAATTATCCTGAATCTTTGAATGCATATTTCTAACTTGTATTATTCATATACATTATTCTTGATGGGGGCACAACCTAAGGAAAAATAAAAGCAATAGGAAAAGGGGAATATTAGTATAAGTGATACACTATTACATCCAGTACACAAAAATAGACTCCATGACATGCCCTATGAGCTTATAATGTTATTAGATTCTAGAGAAAATCCTTCTTCCAATACCTTCTCCCAAACTCCACCAAAAATAGCCTTTTACAATGCCAAAAATGTCCTTAAGTAAACCAAATTAGGTTTAGGGTTAGGAATACATTTTAGAATATGTCATTTGGCATCCACCACCAAAGGAGACGGTTCTAGAAACATGTTAGGAGTTGGTGTAAAATTAGAAGAATCCAAAAATGGTAGTCCAACTTCTAGGAGGTATAAATTTTGATCTTGGACTCTAATTGATGAACCATTTAGTGGCTCAAATATGACATTGAAGTGCCCTTAAGAGGTCTATAGGTAACTTAAAATAGTAATAACTTTCAAATTGTAAAGCCTTTCACCCTGACTCTTTTCCTGGAGTGCTTTAAATTGTAAGTATCATAATCCCTCCAACTTAGACCCTTTAACTCATTCTAATTATGGCTCAATTACAAAATAACCTATGTTTTGCATTGGCACATATCACAAGGTTCTCAAAAACTCTAACCCAGAAAACCAATAGTGGAACTATGAGAGTTGGAATCTTTATTTGACCCAAATGAGTATCCATAAATTAAAACACTTCAAATAGAAACTAAAACGAAGCATGTTTTTGGGTGATATAGGATTGCCCTTACACCACTAGATGCTCTTGCATTAGACACCCAAGGTAGATTGAAAAGTGACCTTGTCACTTTATAGCTAGTAGAGGAAAAACCAAATGGACAAACCCCAATGTGTATATCCAAGTTGAGTCTTCTATTGGCCATCCTTTCCACTTCACTACGTATTCTTCATATTGCATATTTTTGGTACTCCGGCGCACATGACTATCCAAAATTTCTCCAATCTCTTCCTTCATAGAAGTAGGAATTGGACATGACTCCAACATTAGCTCCTCATCTGCACCATCATCATGATATTCTATCAAGTCTACATTTTAAAAATAGGAGAAATGTGAATCCCATCTACTAATTCCACCTCATATGCATTTCTTGAATCATGTTTCTTCAAAATTTTGAGGTAGCCTAATTTCTTCATCTTCAACATGTTGTAGGTACCCATTAGAAATTGTTCCTTTCTCAAATATACCATAACCTGATCTCCAACTTGGAAATCCTTATGTCTCCTCTTGTGATCTGACCTAGCCTTATACTATAAGTTCATCTTGGTAATATGTGCTCACACCTCATCATGTAGGTTCTTGACATGTTCAACAATGTCTTCTACCTCAACACTTGTCCTCTCTCATTGCTCTATTTTCCTTAGCTTTGGTGCAGTCCTTGGACTACTGACATACATAATTTGGAATGGTGATCTACCAATACCCCTATTTACAAAAGTATTGTAAGAAGGATCATCTTGTCATGCATAAAAATATTCACCCACCTAGACTCCACTCATAATAGATGATGAAGCATCTTGGAGAGAACATTTGAGGCAAAATATAGGGGAAGGGGACATTATGGTCACAACTGCTGACATTGAAGGAGGAGCACCTATAGAGCATCTTGTACCATCTTTTGATCTTACTATTGTAGATTATAGATGCAAGGAAATGGACCTTGTGATTTTAAAGGCTTCCCAAAAATTCATTGATGATGAAATTTTTGTAAAAACTAGAGCTTTTTCCTAGTTCTTATGGAGAATAAATATTGGTACTTTTGAAAGTAAGTGCAAATTAATAAAAGTAGAGCAACCTAATAAATTGGGCTCTAAAATTGAAGAAGATATTAAAGCTAACTTCATGGAGAAATTTTTACAATTAACTACTACAGGGGTAAGGAAATTATTAAAAGACTCAAAGGTCTTAATCTTGCCTGAATAAGACATAGACAATGTTATGATCTTTGATTCTATTAGTAGGGGAAAAGATACTCAGTTTAAAATTGAGGAGCAAATCCTACAGGTAAATAGAGGTTTAAAATAAAACAATGATCACCAAGCATTGTTGGTATGTTCTAAGGAAAATAGCGACAAAACTAGGTGACAAGAAGTTTCAAATCTTGAACATATAGGTAGTCTCATTGTTTATAGAGTAGATGAGGTAGACAGTGAAAGCGTATCTAAAATGACTATGGAGATGATGGACTTTGGGGTGGTAGTTGCTAAAAAATATAAAGGTAAATTCCTAGAGCTAAATGCCAAGTTTGAAGAAATATTGAAGGAATATTAGGAGAGAGGGAACATGATACATCAGCTGGAAACTCAGGTATCCTAGAAGGAAAAGCAACTAGGAAAGAGAAAAGTGGGAGTCAAGGCGGTCCTGAATTCCCTATCCTTGCCCCTAATTGAACCATTCAAGTCAACTCCCTTGGTAGAGTTACCTGACACTCCACAAAGGCTAGAATTCTATCATGCTAAAGAATTTGAGGAAGAAAAGAATAATCTCTAGGCCTTACATGTTGAGCTAAATGATTTGTATGAAGATAAAATTAGGAAGACAATCTTATATTTAGTAGATAATATTGATTGGCCAACATTTCATGAGCAATTGGTGAGAATAATGAACATGTGGGAAGAAGTAAAAGGTGGTGAAGATGCTTTAAAGCCCATCATGAGTAAGTGGGGTGACATGAATAAAGATATTACCCTTTTGATGATTTCAGTTATTAGTTCATCTTGCCCATATATAGAAATGACTTTTCATGTGGGTAGTGATTCATCTAATTTTCAAGAAAAAGGAATTGCATTTCAAAAGATTTTTTTTCTTTTCAAAATATCTGATTGAAAATTTTGAACTCTTTCCCCATGCACTTAAAAAGATAAATAAATTGAAAGAAGAAGAATACTGGGGCAAAGAATGTGATGATTTTCTATGTCACAAAATAAATGGAGTTATAAATGAAAAAGGGAATTTTCTATGGGCAATGACAACTGAGGAATTTGTTGAGGTACAACTATTTTATAACTCCATTAGAGAAGTTATTTTTGAAATTAATAAGCTAGGATATTTTGTGATTAAGAAACAATGAGAGGTTTTGAATTTTGATTGGTCAAATGATATAGTTTTCAATAAATGGATGGAGGATTTTTTACATTCAAAGAAATTATTAATTGAAGAAATAAATGATTAGGAAATAAGCCAAGACGAGGTACAAATAACTAATACATCTATTCATGTAGAAGATGACAAAGAACAACAACAACTAACTGCAATAATAGGCATGTGTAATGGTCCAAACTGATGACATGGCCATAGAAAATATAAATGTAATTATTTTTTTAACCATACATGATAACATGGATGGAGACTCTTAAGTTGAAGTAGTTCTGTAAGCATCTGAATCAGGTCCACCGTGTGCAACTTCATTGGTCACACCATCTAAGGGGCACCAAAAACTTTGAAACCAATCATAAACCTCTTAGTAGGAAAGGTGAAGCACAAGTGGTCCCCACAGAGGAATATTCTAATGTAAACTATCTTGTTGCACCAAATTTTCTCTTTTTGTGATAGTAACAATGTAAATATATTTTTGTCTTAAGGACAACTGTTAATTTCTCTATGCCTAAAGCTTGTTGCATCTCACACTATATAAGTGAAATCTCAAGTCTAGAGAAAGGGCTTGAGTCATTGTACAATTTTAGTTTTACTAAGGTTTGTTCAATCTAGCCCTTGATGCAAATTGTATGATGCATTTTCTCTACAAAAATATTAGAATACATTAATGTTATAGGATCATAGTGGCTCATCTTAAGTTTTTTTGAATTCTACTTTAGTTGTTATACATTTTTCAAAGATAATTAATACAAAGATGAACTATCCCCATATCTTTTCTCTCTAAATCTTGTCTTCATTTTTATTACTTGGTTATTTTGAGATTGCTTGAGCAAAGCTTTTTCAATTGAATGTAATTACAATAAGTTGTATTTTTGGAAATATAAGAGGAGTAACTAAGAGGGGAGGGGTGAATCAAATACTACATAAATAAATCCTAGATCCCTTAGATGTCAGTGAAAAATAAACTCAAAAAATTGAATATTGCAGATGTTTGGTAAACACACATAACATGTTGTAACTCAATAAATAATGAATATAGTTGGTATGCAGATATTAAAATGTTATATGTGATTATTATTACTTTAAATTAAATGCAAACATAAAAAGGAAATAGCATGAACACATTTGACATCAAGATTTAATGTGGAAACCCAATTTGGGAAAAACTACCAATTATAACTAGTTACTAATTTTCACTCTTCTGAAGTGAGGCTTGTTTAGAACCAACCCTATTAAAGGTTACAAAACACACTATTAGGTGTGACCCTATTAGAGGATTTAATAACCCTACTAGGAGTGGCCTTGTTAGAGGTCTTTAGAAAATTCAATAGAACTACCACCTTGTTAGAGGATTTAAAAATGGCTATTAAACCAACTATGTTAAGAGATTTAAATCACTACTACAATGGTTAGAAAGTAATAATAAGTTGACCCAATTTTAATGCAACTAAATTTCTGATTATAGATCTCTATTCTAGCTTGCACTTTGTCCTTCCTGATCAAATTTATCTTTTCAACTCCTCAAACACATTCTTCTTATATCAAGATTCACTTCCTCTGAGAATTTATCAAATCTTCAATGGATTCACATACTACATCACATACTCTAACCCACAACTTGACCTTATACTTATATCATTTACATTATCAAGTCAGTTAGAATACAACTTAGAGTAATTAATATTTATTACATTAGTTAGCTATAATTAATAGATAAATTAATTAAACTTAATATGCCAAAATAAGAAAATTCTTTGACAGCCGACCCTACTCAATATACATTAACTTAGAAGTGATTTTCTTGTGTTAACCAAGTGAAGTTCGGTCAACACTGCATATTGAAAAATTCCTTTGATAACTAAGTGAGCTCGGTTAGTATAGGTTCTATCCAACATTTCCTTCATTAACTGAGTGAGTTCTATTAACACTCATCATATGCATACTTTCCTTTGGTACCTGAGTGTACTAGGTAAACACTACCTTCTAAGATAGGTAAACTTTGGACTACTCGATAGCCATAGAAAACTATCTTCAATACCCAAATGAGCTTGACATATACTGACTGATAATGATATGACATTTGTGTAACATCAAAGACAATACACAATTAATCAATGTATCCAACAATCTCCCTCTTTAGCATTGATAGAAACTCAACATGTCATAACATAATGAAATTTTTGGAACAAGAATAAAGTAAGGAACATATCCATAGTTTCATTCTATTACATATCTATGAGAACTCCTTCTATCTACTAGAACTTCTACTAAGTTCATTCTCCCTCTTAGACATTTCTACAATAACATACTTCTCCCTCTTACAAAAAACTTCTTCTACTTTAAAATTTCTTATGAGCTATGACAGTAAACTTCTCCCTCTTTGACAACACATGCCAAAGACAACAACTTTGTTAATACCAATGTACCTTAAGTACAAATTCATTGGCAATGTGCCTTTGTCAGTATTGCACCAACTGATCGATCTTCAACATGCTCTGGTTGATACATCACTAATCTTCTTTTAGTGAGCTTCAAATAGGGGAATGACCCCTAGCTTACCTCTTAGATATAGAAATGCATCATTAGGTAATGGCTTTGTGATTATTTCTACAATTTGTTCTTTTCTCTTCACATATTTTAATCTGATTTCTTTATCTTGCACTAGTTCTCTTAAGAAGTGATTTTTTATAGCAATCTGCTTTGTTTTGGTATGCATTACTAGATTCTTTGATATATTGATTTCACTAGTGTTATCACAGTATATGATTACTGGATCTTTGATTTCTATCTTCATTCCTTCTAAAAGTTGTTTGAACCAAACAATGTTTGAATAATTGAATGTTGCTGCCACATATTCTGCCTCTGTTGTAGATTAAGAGATGTAGTTTTCTTTCTTGCTTGTCCAAGACACTTGTCTTTTACCAAGAAAGAATGTACCACTACTAGTGCTCTTCCTATCATGAATACTTCCTGCCCAATCAACATCAGTAAATACTTTTAAGTCCAAACTACCTCCTTTTTTTATACCATAAGCCATAATCTTTAGTACCTTTTAGATATCTTGTCATTCTTTTGATTGCCATAATGTGATTTTCTTTGGGATTTGCTAAGAATCTTGCCACCATATTGACTGCTAATACAAAATCAAGCCTTGTATATACTACATAATGTAGTTTTCCAATCACTAATCTATATGTGGTTTGATCTACCTCTTCTAAATCATCATTTCAATTCCAAATTTCTTTAGTATCTCCTTGATGTATTTGGATTGAGTAATGTAGATACCATTTTTCTTCTATTGAATTTGTAATACAACAAAGAATTTTATTTCTCCAAACACAGACATCTCAAATTCCTTGCTCATTTCTTCTGAAAATGCCTTGCACAAGTCATCATTTCCTATGAATAATGTGTCATCAACAAATATTTTAGCCGACACAATCTTCTTTTCTAGTCCTTCTTTGATATACAAACTACTATTATCATTTGTTCTTTGAAAATCAATTTGTATCAAGTAATTATGAAGTCTTTCATACCAAGCTCTAGCAACTTTCTTGAGACCATATATATCTTTGTGTACTTTGTAGACCATGTCTCTTTTGGTGGGATCTACAAAACCTTCTAGCTATTCAATATATACTTCTTCATCAATAATTCCATTCGAAAATGCAAATTTAACATCCATTTGATAAACTTTAAATCCTCTATGAGTTGCATATGCAAGTAAAGTTCTAACACCTTCTAATCTTGCAACAAAGGCAAAAGTTTCACCACAATAAATACCTTCTTCTTGAGAATGACCTTTACATACCAACCTTTCTTTGTTTCTAGATACGTTTCCATCTTCATTTAGCTTGTTTTTGAATATCTATTTTGTGCCAATTACATTTTTATTCTTGGGTCTAGGAACTAGAGTCTAGGTTTTGTTCTTTTCTATTTGTTATATTTCTTCATTCAGTGCTTCAACTCAGCTTTCATTATCCAATGCATCTTTAATATTTCTAGTTTCAAATTCAGTAAGTAAACATGTACCTTCCAATTTTCTTCTTGTCATTATTCCATCAAATTTGTCTCCAATGATCTCATCAGGTGCATGATGCCTTCTCACATATCTTGCTAGCATAGGTTCTTTGGATTTGGAATGAATTTCACTGATTTCATTAGACTCAAGTCCCATTATTTGTAACTCAGGTCCATCAAACTTAGTTTGATTTTGAAGTATCTCGGTAGCTTCTATCTATGACTTGGGTCCTTTAGACTGTGACTTGGGTTTCACCATCTACAACTCAGTAACTGTTGGAGTTTTTTAGGGACTTGGGAGCTAAAGCCTCCTTTCTTTTAGATAGGTTTGGCCAGGTATTAGGTCCATAGTAAACAAATCTTCTATAACCCTTTGGTTCTTTGTTGCTTTCTTCTTCACTCTTTTCTGCAAACTCATCAATTCTCACATGTTCACTTTCTATGATTTTATGAGTAGACAAATTCAAACATTTGTATGCTTTACTTCTGTAGGAGTATTTTAGAAATATTCCTTCATCACCTTTGACATAAAATTTTTCTTTTCTATATTCTTTCAAAATATAACATTTTCTACCAAATACTTTTAAGTAACTTACATTAGGTTTGTATCCATACCATAGTTCATAACGAGTTTTATTGGAGTCTTTCATCAACTCTACTCTATTCAAGGTATGAACTATAGTGTTGATAGCTTCCTTCAGGTATTTGATAGCAATATTCTTTTCTATCATCAATGTTCTTGCACAATTCATGATGGATCTATTTCTTCTTTTAGCTATACCATTCTATTCTAGTGTACTAGGGGCTAATACTTGTCTTTTGATTCCTCTTTAATTGTAGAATTCATTGAATTTATTTGAGATGAGTTCACCACCTTTGTCTGATCTTAAAATTTTCAACTTCTTTCCAATTTCTTTCTCTACTCTTGCTAGCTACCACTTGAATTTTTGAAAAGCTTTAGATTTTTCTTTTAGATACATTACAGTCATCATTCTAGAATAATCATTAACAAAAAGAATGAAAATTTTTTCTCTAGTATAATTTTCTATTCAAGTAGGTCCACATAAGTCTAAATGAACAAGTTCTAAGATTTTTTCATAATGATAGTTTTTACTTTTGAAACTAGTCTTTCCCATCTTACCAATTTGGCAATTTTTGCATAGACCCATGTCAAGTTTCTTTAAACTAGGCATACTTCTTAACTTTTTGTGTTTTCTTATCTTAACAAAATTATCAAAGTTTACATGACATAGTATTTTGTGCCATAACTAACTTTCATTGAGATCAAGATAAAATAGGTTACCTTTTGTTTGTTTGCCAAATCCAACCATATTTCCTTTTTCATTCAGCAGTTTTGCCTTTCCATTCATGAATTCAACCTTGTATCGAATGTTATTCAACTGTACCACACTTAATAGATTATGATTTAGTCCATCAACTCAATAATAATTATCACATATAAGTTCATTGGTTAATGAGATACAAACTTTCTTTATATGCAACAAGGTTCATTATTTCCAAATCTTATACTTCCTCTATCATAATGTTCAAATTTTGCTTTATCTCCAGTTAGATGATGTGAACATCCACTTTCAATAATCCATGTATCATTTTTTCTAATATGAGAGATAAGTGCCATCTTATCTCCTTCATCATTAGATTCATCTTTTATAGCAATATACACCATTTCATCTTCATTGTTATCAGAATCTTGAGCCATAAAACAAGATTTCTTACCTTTGTCCTTAAACTTCTTTTAATTTTTGAATTCCTTCTTGCCTTTGTAATTGTGAATTTTATTTTCATCCTTGCTTTCTCTATTTGGACACCTAGAAGCAATATGACCAACTTGTTCACAAGAAAAGTAGATTAGAGAGATTTTACCTTTGTATGTCCCTCTGCCTTTGGAGTATTTCTTTTCAAGTAGGGCTTCAACAATTTAAAGATCAATATTAGATATTTATTTAGTTTCTTCTTCACTTCTTGAATGATTGGCCTTTTATTTCTTTCTCTTTTCCTTGAATGAGAGTTTGGCTTCAAATGCAAACTCAATATTTTTGGAATTAGGAACATAGTTATAATAGTTGTCTAATTGAAAAGTTGTCAGTCTTCCAACTAGAGCATCCGAGGTTTTTTTTAATTTGGATAACATCTCCTTTCTTAAATAGCAGACACTCTAATTGCATAAATAAGAAGAAGAGTTCTGATTACCTTGCTTACAATAGTTGTGTCATCAATGTCTCCTTCAGATGCTTTGATTGCAGTTACACTGGCCTTGATTATTTCCACATATTTTTCAATGTTTTCATCTTCTCTCATTCTCATTTGATAAAATTGTCCTCTGAGACTTTCTACTTTGGCTCTTTTTAAATTTTCATCTCCTCCAAAGGTATCTTTCAGCTTGGTCCACATTTAATGAGCAATTTTACAATCTTTTACCTCATCAAATTCAGCCTAATTGAGAGCAGGTGCAATATTAATCATCATGATGTTATGCTTATTCTTTTCAACAATATCTTCAACTAGTAATGTTCCAGTGGGAGTTTTGTATTTAGTATCAAGATATTTGCAACCTCAATTACTGATAGTAGCTAGATGTAACCTCATAAGTCCTTGGCATACTGCAAAATTATCTCTATTCAAACTTGGGAATCTCTCTCTTGTAAGACATCCTAATCTTTAGCTTGGGTCCTTGAAACCTTTTCTACAAGCACCAAAAGCTTTGATACTAATTGTTGGAAATATCAGAGGAGTAACTAATAGGGGAGGGGTGAATTAGTTACTACAAAAAAAATCCCAGATCCCTTAGATGTTAGTACAAAATAAACTCTAAAAGAAGAATATTGTAGATGCTCGCCAAACACACATACAATGTTGTAGCTTGGTAAATATTGAATATACTTAATATCTAGATCTTAATATTTTATCTATGGTTATTATTACTTTACATTAATTGCAAGAATAAAAAGGAAATAGAATGAACACATTTGAAACCAATATTTAATCTGGAAACCTAATTTGGGAAAATTACCAATTACAACTAGTTACTAATTTTTACTCTTCTGAAGTGAGCCCTGTTAGGATCCAACCCTATTAAAGGTTAAAAAACACACTGTTAGGTGTGACTTTGTTAGATGATTTAATCACCTGATTAGGAGTGGCCTTTTTAGGGGTCCTTAGAAAATTCAATAGAATTGCCACCTTGTTAGAGGATTTACAAATGGTTGTTAAACCAACTCTCTTAAGAGATTTAAATCACTACTACAATGGTTGCTAAGTTATGAGTTGACCTAATTTTGATGAAACTAAGTTACTAATTACATATCTTTATTTTGACTTGTACTTGATCCTTCTTGATCAAATGTATCCTTTCAACTCCTCAAACACATTCTTCTTATCTCAAGATTTTCTTCCTCTTGGCATTTATCAAAGTTTCAATGGATTCAAATACTACATCACATACTTTTTCCCACAACTTGAACTTCTACTTATATGATTCACATTGTCAAGTCAGCCAGAATACAACTTAGAGTAATTAATATTTATTACCTTAGTCAGCTAGAATCAATAGATAAATCAATTAAACTCAATATGCCAAAATAAGAAAATCCTTTGATAGTCAACCCTGCTCAGTAGACACTAACTTAGAAGTGATATTCTTATGTTAACCAAGTGAAGCTCAATCAACACTACATATTGGAAAATTCCTTTGGTAACTGAGTGAGCTTGGTTAGCACTGGTTCCATCCAACATTTCTTTCATTAACCAAGTGAGCTCAATTAACACTCATCATCCACAAACTTTCTTTTGGTGCTCAAGTGAACTTGGTAAACACTACCTTCTAAACTAGGAAAACTCTGGACTGCGTGGTAGTCATAAAAAATTGTCTTCAATGCCTGAATGAGCTTGGTATATACTAACTAATAATGATATGACTTTTTTGTAACATCAAAGACAATACACAATTAATCAATTGTATCCAACATGTATATCATCTCACTATTACTTTCAATTCAATGAATTAGGTAAATGCTTCAATGAATATGATAGAATCTCCAAGTAGTAGAGAGGATATGTGTAAGAATGAGTTTTAGTGAGAATTGTTGATAATATTGATTGTAATGCAGTCAAGTATGTCAAGAAATTGGATGGACTCTAAATCCCAATGGATGAGGCATTGATCAACTAGTTCAGTCTACGTCTGGAGAAACCATGAATAAGCATCAAGCTTAAAATCATATCAATTTTACTTTAATGTTTGAAGAATGTCAAAGCTGGTCAGCACTTATTTACATTTAACTTTTGAGTCTTAGTTAGTTGCTATTTCCTAGAATTATTTGTAGATCTAAGAAGAATTGTGACCTATCTGCTATAAGGGATTAATATTGTTATAAAATTTCATGGAATGAATGAAATATGAATGTAATATAAGGTTGTGAATTATTTATCCTTCAAGTGCACCTACCTTGATTTTGCAAAGCCAAAAGAGTAGAAAATCTTTCATGATTTTATTGAAGTTGGGTCTAGATATAAGGAATATATAACTATTTATAGGAAGTATATAATCCTTAGGTTATTGTGATCTTCATCATCTTGATATTAAGGTTTTCTTTCCTTAGTAGTGTAAAAATACCAAAAAAATTACTATGAGTGTTTTAGTAGTAGATATCCCTCCACAATATGGTATGTTATTGTCTAGCAAGTGGAGTATTACAATGGGACGTAGCTTGCAACGTGACTTATATTTTGCTACTTTTCATATTGGTGACAAAGCTATCAAAGTAAACTAAGAGTCTAGGGTAATCCATATGATGGAGGAAAATATTGACAATGATGTCACTTATTTATTAGATATTGACACCAATGAGTTTAGTGCTAAGCCAATTATTTTGGAGAAACAAGAATTCCCAGCATTAATTTTACAAGAAGTTGATTAATGTTCTAAGTCATAAGGGTTATGGAATATGTATTTTGATGGTGCCAACTCAAAGGAAGGAGTAGGACTAGTAGTTTGAGCTGTTTTTAGTTCTCCAAATATAGAAACTTTCCAATATTCATTCACTCTACCTTTCACATGTATAAATAATATTGTTCAGAATGAGGCACTCTTCTTGGGTTTGAGAGTAGCTACTAAACATGGGATGAAGGCCTTGCATGTGAAAGATGAATCTCAACTAATAGTATCCCAAGTGAGAGAAACATATGTATCAAAGAACAAGAGGCTAGAAGAATATATAAATGTAATGTGGGATGAGATTAAGGCCTTTGATGCATTTGGGATTGTAGGGATGGACAACACAAATAATAAGATGGATGATCTTCTTGCTAATATAGCTATCAAGGTTGATGATATTTCTTTTTCTTGGGTCTCCAAGGTGGAGGTATAGACAAGACCATCTATCCCTAATAATATGGAGAATTGGCAAGTTTTTGAAGATTATTCTCACATTTTGAAATTTCTCATGTGTGAAGACAAGTACCATGGACAAGAATTGGAATGTGGTGCCTATGTAGAGACTATCAATGGGAAGGACACAATTGTTGGTCAAGAAATTGTACAACTCAAAAAAGAAATTGTACAACTCAAAACAAAAAGGGTGCCCAAGGGATAGATTATGTTGGAGAGTTCTTTTGACAACCAAGATAGGTTTAAATAAGAACTCAAAGACAAGAATCTAGAGGAGCTAGAAGAGATTAATTTGGGAATAATTGAGTCTCCAAAGGTGTATGTGGGTAAGATGTTATCTCCCTCTATAAGGAAAGCATTTATTGATTTATTAAGATAATTTAGGCATGTGTTTTCTTGGTCTTATGATGATCTAAAGAGTTATAGGGAGGATTTTTTAAAGCATGTTATTCCTTTGAAAGAGAATGCCAAACAATTTATGCTAAAGTGGAGGCTTGCAAATCCCATGGTAGCTTCAAAAATGGAAGAAGAAATAATGAAACTTAGAGATGGATGTACTATTACACACATTAGGCATTCTTCTTGGATTTCAAATATGGTATCTATCAAAAAAAAGAATGGACATATTAGGTTGTGTGTAGACTTTAGAAACTTGAACATTGCTTCTTTAAAAGACAATTATGGTTTAAAAGACATGGAGGCTATGTTACAATAGGTAACTAGCTTTAAGCTAATGTACATGATGGATGGACTCTTAGGTTAAAATTAGGTGTTGGGATAAAAGTAAAAAGTTGTATCACCTTTTAGCTTGACTTATCAAAATGACTGAATTTGACTGTTTCTGTCTAAAAATCAATTTTGTCCAAACATATGATCTAGATAAATTCATTCTAGCTAAGTTATATATGGCCTCACACTTTTCCAATTAGAAATGTCTATTAAATGCTTGTTTTATACTAGTTTGTATCCAATTACTAAAGCAATACAATTATTTCAAAAAAGTAGCATTTCAATAATTCCTACTACTTTTCATGATTTTTTTTAATAACATATAAACACCATCTTATAGAGCTCTAAGTCAAGAATATTCTCATATAGATTTTATAGTGTTTTAATTAGACATAGTATATTGTAATTAAAAAATTCTATAAGTATGTATTTTAACACTTGAAAAGATGTCAATGTTGAGGAAGAAAAAAATATTAAATCATATGAAAAATCCTTAAAATTATATGATTTTCTAGAGGAGAGAGTCATGTTTTAGAATGTATAATTTTTCTCTTAGTTAGAATAGATTTGTTTTGAAAAATGTGGTGGGAGATGAAAACTATCAATTTTAGGTGAGTTGACATTTGAATCATTATAAAAGAGAAAATATAGGTCTAAAGTTGAGTTTTATTTTTTATTGTTCTAGCTATATATGTTATCTACAACATAGTCTGAGATCAAAGGGAAATAACTTTATTTCCATCTATTTTGTGGTGGGAGCTAGACCCCTAATTTTCAGCATTTTAAGCAGCTAAAACATTATCTATAAAATTAGGAAAAAATATCAATTCTTATTCCAAATAATTATTAAAAATAATAATCATAAGCATAATCCATTTATACACATTTCATTAGTTTACTTCATTTTCAAATTCAAATTAATAATACCAATTTTAGGTCATTAAAGGTGAACAATTATACTTTTGTTAACCTTTTCCTTCACAAAAGGGTGACATGTGCTTTTACCCACTGGTAGATAAATCTAAAAAATACAAGACTACCTTTACAATGCCATGGGGAACTTATGTGTATGTTAGGATAACTTTTGGCCTAACAAATGTATGAGAAACTTTTCATAGAGTTATGGATGTTTCTTTTGCTAATTATATAGATAAATTCATGGTGGTATACCAAGATGATTTAATAGCCTATTCAATGGAGATAGAAGACCACTGCAAACATTTGGAAGATATCTTCATGTAGGCTTTAGAATATGTATTTTATTTGAATCCAATAAAATGTATTTTTGGGGTGACAAAAGGAAGGATTCTTGGTCACATAGTATCCAAGGATGGAGTAAGGATTGACCCAAAGAGGGTTGTTGTTTTAAATTGGGATCAATAGACCAATTTTTTGGCCAAGTGAATTTTATGAGAAGGTTTGTAACAAACTTTGTTGAGATTAGTAGACCAATTTCTAAGATGCTCAATAAAAGGGTAGTGATTAATTGGGATGGAGAACTTTTAGTGATTTTTCAAGAAATTAAAGAGGCCATAAAGAGTGCACTAGTGCTTAGAACTCCTAATTACAGTAAACCAATGTATATTTTTTCATTTGCATCATTTCATACAATTGTAGTAGTGTTGCTCCAAAAGAATGAAGAGGGTTTTGAAAAAACAATTGCATTTTTAGTAAATCCTTGCAAATTGTAGATCTCAATTATGACATAAATGAAAAATAGGCTTATTCCCTAGTAAAGGTAGTAAAGGCTTTTAGATGTTACTTGTTTGGTGCCACTGTCATTGCTTTTGTGCCTAGTTTTGTTGTCAAGGATATTTTTATTCAACAAGAGATATCTAGCTAAAGATGTAGGTGGATCAACAAGATACAAGAATTAAATATTGATATCCAAAGCACCAAATTAGTGAGAGGACAAGGATTATGAAAATTTATGGCATAATCAAATCTTAATGCTAAACTAATAAATAATGTAAATGATGACCTAAAAGAAAACATATGTGATATGGATCATAGTGATTGGTACAAAGATATTATCCAGTATCCATAGTATATGTGTAGTTCACCAAACATTAGTTAAAATGAGAAGAAAACATTAAAAATGCATGTGATCAAGTACAGTATAGTAAGTAACGACCTCTAGTGGAGAAACTTGGAGGGTTTTTTATTGAAATGTGTAGATTAGGAAGAATCCATTAAAATATTAAATGAGATCAATAGTGGCATGTGTGGAGGATATTACATGCCCAAGACAACAACTCATAAAGTGTTGAGATTTGACTCTTGGTGGCCTACTTTGTTTAGAGATGCTCATAATATGGTAAGAAAGTGTGACATCTGCCAAAATTTTGTAGGTAAATTAAAGTTTTCTAGAAAGACATCATCAAATCTAGTGGAGGTACAAGCCCCTTTTTAGAAATGGAGTATTGATTTTATTGGAGAGATTGAAATTTTTTCTAGTGGAGGTCATTCATGGATCTTAGTTTCTAACAATTACTTCACTAAGTGGGTAGAATCTATTCCAACAAAGAAGTTGACTAGAAAGGTTGTGACTAATTTTTTTTTGAATAAAATAATCACTAGATTCAAATGCCCTAGAAAGATTGTCAAAGATAATGCTATGTGTTTTAGATTAGGTGAGTATATGTAGTTTTGTGATAAATATGGTATAAATTTATCTACTTCTTCTCATCATCACCCTTGGCTAAATGGATGGGTAGAATCCACAAATAAGAGTTTGCTAAAAATTATTAATAGAATCCTTGATGATAAAAGGACGGCTTGGGAATTTTAGTTAACATTAGAACATTGGACATATATGGTAATAGTCAGAAAGGCCATTGGATTGGCACCATTTGACTAGAAATATCCTTGAATTGCTAGTTCATGGACAGTTCTTGAAGAAATATTTATGTTAAAATGCTTTCTTTTTCCACGAATAGTAGGCTACTCTATGTATTTACTATTATCTTTATATAGGTTTTTTTTTTTTCTCTTGTGTTCATGCTATTATTTTGTAGCATTTTCATCTTTGTGTTCTGCTTAACCCTAACATTCTGAATCCTTATGTGAATTAACAAGCATCCATTATCTCCAAAAAGTACCATTGTTGGTGATTTTTTCTATTTTTACAAGTTTTCCTTTTTATTCAGAAGAGATTTCCTTCATGTTGGCTTTGCAATATCATGTTTTCCAAAAAAACCTATGTCTAAAACCCTAGGAAAGGAAGAAAATTTTTTTCTACATTTTATGCCCTAAATTGTTCTTTTTCTTCATTAGCTTTTTTGACTTGGCTTTGAGGGTCCCCTTTTCCCTTTTTAAGTTGTGCCCTTCTGTTAGGTTTAATCACCTTAAGTTGTGTTCCCCAAGTATTTATTCTTTTATTTTCTGACCCATGACGCCCATGTTTTTCCTAGGTCTAAGCACATTTTCCAATCCCTTTAAGGTCTTATAAGACTTAAGATCAGATGACCTATGTTTATTCATTATTTTGACACTTACCATGTAAAATGTGCAAGATACGAACACATGGAGGCAATAGATACTACTAAAGAGGATAAAGGGGATAAAACCAATGGTTTGTGTTCACTCACTACAAGACCTTGTCTCATAGTAATCTAGTAGGAATGTGATGCATGTCTCAAATGGACCCATGTATTCTCTAATGTAATAAAGTAAATCAATGGTGTATCTTTGTTTGCTTCTCTAACAAAGGATTTGGAGACTAAGCGTGATGATGATATGTAGACTTGGGTAGATTATGATTTTTAGTGGGAGTTGGTGTAGTCAATAGGGACCTAATATTTTATTGGGCAACATAGCTATTGACAAATCTCTTGATGAAATGTTTCAGCTATAAGGAAAATATTAAGGATGATTAGATGGTTCACATTCTTTCGTAAAGTATATTGAGTTTATAGTGAATAAATGAGATGTAGCCACATGTATCATCTCTAATGAAGATCCTTCATGCTATTTAAGTAATGGATTAGGGATGAGACAAAACCAATATTCATGACTTAATCTTGTGATGCATATAAACCATTAGATTTTTCCTTTAAAGTAAGATTGGCAATCTATGTTGGATCACTTGACTAACACATGAAGTTTGCAAAAATACAAGATATTAAAAAGTGACACTTCTTGAACTAGAAATCTTCATAGTTGGACTTGATGAGTCAGAGGGACCTTAGCAATAATTGGGCCATGTTTGAAAATTATTAGAAGGACCCATACATAAGATAAAATATGATATGTTAGGTGTATGAAAGATCAAGAAACTACATTAGCTTGCAAGCTAGCAGGCTTTTCTTTGAGATAAAGCATGCTTATGCTATCTGTCCCTCTCGATGCTAAGGTTTTTAAGTCATGACTTATGCATGATAAAATTTTGATGGCCTAGATCTAATATGTGATAAATTGCAACCATCTATCTGCACATCAAATAAATAGAAGACCAACGACTCACATTTTATTGCATAGAAAAGGAAGTTATGCGAAGATTAAGGTTGATGGTGACATGTGTCATGCTCTTCCTAGATATGAAGACTTTTAAATAATTGCTAAAATGGTTGTTGTCTTTATTCCTATTAGCTAGGAACTAGGCCCAAAAAGAAAGGTGGTATACCAACAAATGTCAAAGAATGATTAAGACTATATGATCTACCAACAAGACTGAATCCATGGTCAAGTTTAAAAATTAGAGTAATACTATGGAAAAATCTTGCCAATTCAAAATTGTAGACATTTTATCACACTAATTGATGAAATAAATGTTATAGTAAAGAATTTCACTCCTCATAAATAGATAAATCCTTTAGATTCACAAATTAATTATGAAGATTTCAATCTAAAAAGTGCTTGGGTTTGCTAGAGCAACTAGTTGGCAAAAAAATTCAAGACAATAATTGCAGAGAAAAAAAAAGTAATTTCACCTCTATTGTTTCCTTCCTCTATATAAGAACTAGTGAATTAGAGATACTCAGTTGTGAAATATTTGGATCAGTATTTCAAGCAAAATCTAGAAACAAGGAAAAACCGTAGGAGTTTTGATTAGATAAAACACAGAAGACACCTGCTAGAGCATATTCTAGTAAATTTAATTGGGAAGATAGGAGGTTGCAAGATGTTTTTTCAAAAAAAATTCTCAATTCTAAGGAGGCTAAAGAGGTAATAGAATTCTAGAGAACCTTAGGAGAGAGAACCTGCCCTAGTTTAAAAGAAAGATATGGAACCATTGCTGACACTCACATGCCAAGCAAGGGTTTGCAAATTTTTAGATGGTGGTATGGCTAAGAAAATGTGATGAATCCACTTAGTAATGTATGGCAACATGATTGAGGTAAATTGGTAGTCCCTAATGTATTTTTAGATATTGAATTACTTCTTGAGTTGGTGGAAAAGCATGACCCCATCACAAATGATATTAGAGATATAGATGGGAATGGTTTCCTTAAAATTGAAGTAGATTCAATCAATAAAGCTTTCAATTTGTATTTAACTGATGAAGCAACTGACAGAGTTGACTTAAAAATTCTTGAGGAAAGCTTTTCATCATGTAGGGGCTGACACATATTAGAAATTGATCACATCTTTTATTAAAGAGGTGGATGATGTAAAGATGTCATCTCTGGATATTTCATTTATTTTGGGAAATTGTGAGTATTACAATGATGCATTTGTGAATACACAGACAACTTTTTATTAGGTTTTATGGTTGCCAAATAATAAGAAATTAAATAAGGCCACAATGTGGATGTGTTTTGGACTGTAAAAGGATGGAGAAGTAGTGATTATTTACTTACCTTGTTATTTAGAGAAAAACATCAATGATGAATTGATCATTTTGAATGCAAAGAAACCCCCAAGCTTTAGATAGTTTTTATTATTGATGGATTTAATTGTTTTTCATAACAAAGATTGTTTTGCATAATAAATGGACATGGAATTTGAAAGAGATAGTGAACCTCTACTAGTTCAACTATGAACTACCACTTTTTCTTTTGTTTGGTAGGGATCTAATTGTTCTTTTTGAAAATGATTTTGGATCTATGTCAAGGAAGATAATTTTGCAAAATGTGAAGAACTTCCCTCAATTCTTAAGGGCATCTTTTAGACCAATTGATTGTGATGTGAAACGAAAGATGTTTCATCAATGGGGGATATCTACTTTTATAAGAACACAATAGTTATTGGGATATATGGTTTCCAAGGAAGACCAAATCTATTGCCTAGATGTATTCCTTTAAGAATGGGATTTTTGGAAGTCATAAGGAAGATTGTAATATTAAATGATAATGATTTCTCACCAGCTAAAGAAAGAAATGAAACTTTCTTCCCTAAGCTCACCTTATTCCACCACTTTGCAATAATGAAAGAAGGTAGGAATGAATTGGTTCATCTATTGAGGCCATACAATCTAGATGCTAGTTTAAAGAGGTTAAATGATATTGGGAATTTTTATGCCAGATTAATGCAAAAGATAAACATGAACCCTTAGGGTACCCATGAATTTGATTTTCATGAAGATATATAATTAGAAATTATGAAGACCTGGAGTCTTAAAGAAGAAAAATGATTGGTTTGCATGTTTATCAGGAGATGTTAAATGAGATCCATAAAGAGGATCCTAGTTATGACTCTTTCCCAAATTGAAAAGGTTTGGACAAATGATTGAGGGTAATCTTGAATACTTTCGTAGAAATATATAGCACAATGAATGAGAAATTGGAGAAGAGAAAAAGGATTAAGCTCATAGTGTTTAATAATGAAGAAAACCTTAATGCATTATTACACTCAATTGATATAGTCCCAAATGAGAAGAGGGGACAAAGTAGTGATAGAGAAGAAGCACCAATCACTTCTACTAAGACATGTGAAGATCATAAAAGTCAAGCTGGTTTAAGGATATTTCAGAGAATGAGATTGGGAGAAAGGCCTATTGAACCAAACATAGTTGAACTTCCAAGAATGGAACATATAACATTAAATGATCTCAAAAGGAGATCTCCATCCCCTAAATCTCCTAGTCTACCTCCTATAGCTTCCCATACAATAAAATCACATGTTGAAGATATAACTAAAGAAAAGGAAGTAAGGAATTAGGGAGGGAAGCTTATAATAGAAACATGGCATATTCAAGAGCTAGAACTATCAAGGGTTGGGGGGGGGGTGGGGGGGGGGGGGGGGGGCAGGGGTGGGGGTGGGGTTAAAATTTCCTTACGATGATGACATAGAGGAAGAGTATATTTATATCCCTAAGGAGTTACCAAAGGGTAGAGATCCTCAAGCCCCCTTTAGCCCCTTGTTTTTGACATCACCACACAGGAAATAAAAGGGATTTTCCCTAGAGAACTAAAGAAAGAAGGTTGTGATGTAAATGTGGAAGACAATGAGTTTGTAAAGTCACTAGCATCCAAGAACTTATTGTGGCAACATTGTAGTGAGGATTCTTTGAAGAAAATTGAGGAAAAGAGAAAATAAAATCCAAATTTGGACCCAGATGATTTGGAACAAGAAGTAAAAAATGACATGATGAATATATTTGAGAAAATCACTCCACAAGAATAGAGACATATAGTCCAACAAGAAGGTGTCTATTTTTCACCCAATCTCAAAAATTTTGATACCATTTCATTTGATTTGATCATGAAGAATATGAGATTGAAAATACCTATTTAAAAGGTCTAGAAAACATTCCAAGTGCCACATATTATAGTAAAGACTTTGGTACCCTGGCAACATGGAATTTAATTACCTCTAGATCAGAAAGAGGAGATGAGATAGACACTAGGGTTAGAGGGAGAAGTATTATTCAAAGGGAAAAGGATTCTATAAATAATTTAAAGTTTCATTTTTGGAGATCTGAAAATAAGCATGTGCTTGAATCATGGAGGTTTAGGGTTTGATGGATTAGATATTTGTCATCCCTTTTATAAGATCCTATAATTAAATGAATATAAGAAAAATTATTTGTTATGTTGGTATTCATATTGACAATCTAGGGTTGGAGAGGGAAAATGAATTCCCAGGTGAACCCACTTGAATTTTGCACAATTCAAAGTGAAGAAGATGTTGGAGGGTCTTGTCAGTTGGTCCTATTAAATTGTTTCTAGAGTACTAGTTATGGTTTTTAGCTAACTCCTAGGTATTTTTTCTTTTAACAGGTTATTAAAATTATGTCAAATCAGGAACTAATATGGTGAATTTCAAAAATATATTTAAAGGCTTGAGAAAAAATATTATATCATGGACTAATTAGACACTAATCATAAAAATTAGGGACATGTAGACTTATAGATCAAATATTATTTATTAGTCAAAATCAATAAAAACTTATAATAATTTCTCATTGAACATAAAGATAATTTTTTGTCAATATCATAGCCTTTTTATTCCCCATCTAAGGATCCCAAGAGTGGACACTTAACTACTGAAACTGATAGTGAATTTATTTTCTAAAAACAAATATTAAAATAATCATAAAAATTGATCATAATACTTTATTCACTGCATACATTTTACAAATTGTATTATATGTTCAGGAAGAATCAAAGATACATGATCACATTACTTAATATCTCAAATAACATAATTATATAACTAACATCTTGATACAATGCCCTTTCTAGAATTCCAAAAGTCTCTAATTAAGAAACATATCTATAACATATCTATCTATCTAGCTATGCCAATAAATTGGATCATAAGAAATGTATTATCATGCTCACTACATAAAATACTTATTTTATTGTACTAACTCAAGTGTTTTGGGAATGTAGTGTATACCAGGTAACTGAGTTGGGGGAGGGGGGGTGGGGGGGAGGTGTTGGTGGGTTGTGGGAGGGGGGAGAGGCTAAATAAGGAGCCAATAAAAATTCTACTGTAAGAACCAATTAAATGTTCACCATATAATCTGAACTAATTACATGCATGAAAGATTGAAAGCAATAAACATTCATCAAACTTTGACACAATATTTGGTAACCCAGAAACCTTCCAAATAGAAAGTAAAATTGGAGTGGGGATGATACCCACAAGCTTTAATATTGTAGTATAAAGTTATCCCATTAAAGCTTATAAATGATCACTTTTGATGATCTGCCCTATTAGGAGTAATAAGGACTATCAAGTCAACCTTGTGAAAGGATTTACAATATAAATTGAAGTATGCACTCTATTAGGAGATTTGAAATGAGACTATTAAGTCCACCTTTTTAAAGGATTTGACTAATGTAGTTGATAGGATGAATTACTCTAACCTACAACTCAGATTTATGAATGAGATTCCTTTGAATAAAAATGATCACTTGACTATGATGGATACATCTGTACTTTTACTTATACTACTTGTAGCTTTCTTAATTTGCACTCATCTACTTCTTTCTTCTTCAATATTACTACATTGAATATGAAGAGATATATTTCATATATATACCTAAAATAAATTACCTTCTAGAGTCAGCTACAATAAAAAATTCTAACAATCTTCACAAAGTCAGGTCACTACTATAACTCAGTTTCTTAAGACTACTCAAGTGATGTTTTGAGACTCAAGAACACTTGTCAACACTTCGAAAACTCTAGAACTCTATTGATGTAGATGCTTGGTCCATACTAATCACTTGGGGCAATAAGAACTTGGTCAACATTGAATGACTTGGCAAACATTGAAGAACTTAGTAGACTCAGTTAACACTAAATGGCTTGATCAACACTATCTTAGTCCACTTCATTAACATAGTGAGCTCGGTAGACACTATATTATTTCTCAGATACTAAGTAGATACTATGAAGTTTTGCATGAATGGTAATTCATCTAATTATCTCAATAACAACTATAGAGTGTGGTAGCAATGTAACCAAGTGTTAAGTTACTAATAGACAAATGATTTGACCATTAGGTCAATAATTTCCCCCTTTGGCATTAGCAAAAAAAAACACTTATCATACCAAACATATTAAATACTCAAAATACAAGTCAAAACTCCCTTTATTAACAATTTGGGTCTTCAACTTGATTTTGATAGTACTTTTTCATTTTTCAAAATTACTTAAATTGTAAACGTATTTTTTGCTATGTATATACATCTTTCATACATATTGTACATCAATTTCCTTCCTTATTAAAACTCCCCCCTACATATATCTGATGTATATATAACTCCCCCTTTTTGATATAAATAACAAAGATGCAAAACTTATAAGGTAACACCAAAATGTGACAAAAAATCAATGTGTACCTTCAAAATGATGGTCATTTTTTAATCCCAATTCTCTTGCAAGAGTTTTGATGAATGTAAGGCTATCTGCACTTCTACTAAAAGTTTCATCATATGATCAGCTATTTGTACAAGCAAAATGTTTTTGCATTTCATCCATGTTGGGAAAGATCATGCCTTGAATTTCTACAAGTGTAGCCCTTATCTTGGTTTCTTCCTTTAAAAATTCAGCTTGAAGATCTATCAAATACTTGATCTTTACAAAATATGTAGAGCTTCAACTAGGATCCAGTGATAATTGATGTGCACTTGTCTTCAAATCAGCACCTATATTTGATAATTTATCCTTTATCTCCTTATTAAAAATTGATATGTTAGTTAACTTTACAGACAAAGTAATAACATTATTTACATAAATTTCAAAATTTTCAAGAAAAGTAGACAATTCTACTTGTTCAATGGCTATCTTCTGAGCCACCCTCTCCAAAACTTTATTCTCAAAATTTCTTTCTGCCATCTATAGAAGTTTATCATGACCATTCAATTCCTCATTATACTTGTGAACTACTTCAACAAGTTGATCCAATTTTTCATTGACCTCAATGCTTAATGCATCCATGAATATGCATTTAATACCTTCTAGCACTTGGTTTTTCTTTTTTTCTTTTCCTCTCTTAATTTTTCCTATTTTACCAACTTTTTCCATAGCACATGAAGGGTATCCATCTAATCATGAGCTTGATTAGAAAGATTCCAATCTGGTATCACAATGTCCTCCTCTAGATCAATCTCTTGCTTAGAGGCTTCTACCTCTTTACCCTTTTCCTTTTGAATAGTATAAAGATAAATTTCTTTTTCTTCACTCAAAACTTTAGTGCCCAGTTGAAGCTTGACCTCAACTATCACTGCATTCATTATAGATGTACTTACTAAATAAACATGTACTCTATAAAGAGGAAATAGATGAAGTAAAAATAGTAGAAATAGTATCAATAGTAGATATGACAGAAAAACTTACCGATGTTGGTTGTGATGCTGATGCTTGAATGATTTGAGCATGTTTCTCAGTAGATGAAGTGATGGAAACTTCATCCATCATTACACTCAATAGAATTTCTCCACTAGTTAGTTGGGTGCTTGGTGAAGCATTTTTTATGTCAACTAATTTGGTAGTAACCTTCTTTGAGCTAGATTTCACTAGAGCTTTGGTCAAAGAGTTAGGAAGAGAGGCCATTATCTAAACTACTATCTTTTTCAGGATCTAAGTCTTCAATACTCTAAGTTTTAGGAAGATCACCTCATACAACTTATTGATCCTCTTGATCCTCTACATAAACACCTTCTACATTGTCAATATCATGAATTTCATCATCATTTATTTCTTCATTAGCTTTCTCAACACCCTCTTCATCATCAATTTTCACAACTTGTTCACTAGGCTTTTGCAGCCCATATATATTCATCCATGCTATAGTGTTAGTTTTCACAATAGATTGTATGTCCTTTGATAGGATTAGTAATGCACTAAATTTTAGTGTAAGCTTCTGCTCATTTTTCTTCAATGATTCCTTTACTTCCTTCTTTCATATATTAGACATAAGTTGCCTCAAAGTATGTTCTTTGATGTCTTTTGCAACGTTAAGTGCATTCTCCCATATAGGTGTAACTTTCTTTAGAATATTGTAAGGAGCTTGCTTGATCAATTCATTAGAAGAGTATTTCCACATTACCATTTTTACCACAAGGGCATCTTCTATCTATTTCTTCTCCTCTACACTCCTAGGGTCATACTTAATAGTCTTGAAAGATATCATATCTCCTCCTTCTAGCCTTTTCAATCTTTCTACAAAGGTAGGGGTAGTCTTCTGAAGTACAATTTTCTCTGTTTCTTCATCATTAGAATCATCATCATCATCAGCTGACTTCAATTTCTTCCTTGATTTTTTTGTTCTTCTAGTGAACATAATAGGGGAGGACTTTGTAGGTTTGGTGATTATGACCTTCCCTTTCTTCATGGCAGGCTCCACTTCTTCAGGTTCTTTTTCTTCTACATTTTCTTCCTCTACTTCTTCTTCCTCAATGTCATCTCCTTTTCCTTCAATCAACATCAGATGGGAACTAGATGATTTACTGTCCTTAAGAATTTTCTCCACTTTTTTTCTTCTTCTTTTCAAGGCTTGAGGTAGTTTGATTTCTAATGTAATTCTAGCCTTTACTTTCTCATATGTGCCAAAATGTGGTACTTTGTGGTCTACTAGCTCATTGATAAGGGCTTCAATTATATCCTTTGTGTCATCTATGTTAACTTCATATCCTAGAGGCTTAACTCATGTCACTCTTAGCCTTACTACTTAGATATGGACCTTATCATAGTCAACAAGAAATGAAATATATTGTTCACAATATTCCACCAATTTCTTAGAGATTTTATATGTGGTTTGGATTTTCTCTTTGAAAGTTTCAAAGTATGCATCCATTTTACTTTTGAAATTTTCACCCATCTCTACTATAAACTCATTTATGTGATAAAATAAAAATCTGTGTATCCTTCTTCTATATCATAGTTCCTTTGGAATGGAAAAACTTTTGCACATAAAAGAATAAACAAGTTAGAAAAGATCCAAACTTACAATGATTGTTCTTTGAGACTCAGATGTTGTGCATGTTTTTACAAATCTGGTTCAACAACAACTCGACAAGGTCGAAGGATAGGTTATTCTTCACCACCTTATATGCTAGGTCAAGAGCTTCATATGGAACGTTGTTTATATGGCTCAAGCTATAAATCTTGTATGCTATAACATGAATTCCAAACATTATCTCCATGTTAGTAATTTCATTTAGTTTCATGCCTCTTCCATCCCACTCAACAAGAGTCCTCTTTGTCAATTCAACCTGACTTAGGGTTTTTGAGGTATTTGCATTCATCAACCTTGGCAACCTTGTTATTATATGTATCATTTTCTTTGTAATATAAATGGGATGTTCCAACCACAAATGCATATTGTGGACTCAACATAAGATAAACCTAATCTATTTCCATTGGAAATCACTTGGCATATGTAAGATACATGTTAAACCTTTTTTCACCAAATGCTTGTGCTCAAGTTTCAAGCTCCTATCCACACATTTTTGGAAATTTAAGAGGAGTAACTAATAGGGGAGGGGTGAATCAATTACCAAAAAAAAATTCCTAGATCCCTTAGATGTCAATTCAAAACATAAACTATGCTAGAACTTTTATTACTCGGTTAACACACTAGCACTTGGTTAACATTAATATGTTGTAACTCGACAAGCACTATAATAACAACTATTACTTGAAAAATACTAAACATACAAAACTTAATATATTATCTTGTGAGTAACCTTAATTAACTTACTTGTGTACACATTAAAAAATAGCATGAACACAAGTGACACTGAGATTTAATGTGCAAACCCAATTTGGGAAAAACCACTAGTTGTAACTACTTACTAATTTTCACTCTTCCGAAGTGAGCCCTTTTATGAGCCAACCTTGTTAAAGGTTAAAAAACACAATGTTAGTTCTAACGCTATTAGAGGATTTAATCACCCTGTTAGGAGTGGTGTTGTTAGAGGTCTTTAGACACTTCAATCTAGAAATGCCACCTTTCTAGAGGATTTGGCAAAGACTTGTTAAGCCAAATCGATTAAGAGATTTGATACACTGCTATAATGGTTGGAGAGTAACAATGATATGACATGATTGTTGATGTAGCTATATTGCTAATTTTAGATCTCAATTTTGGCTTAAACACTTGATCCTTCCTAATTAGATTAATCTTTGCCACCCGACAAGGATGTTCTTCTTATCCTTCCAATTCACTTCCTCTAAGCATCTTCTTATTTTCCACCCACTCACATATTCAATCCTTAACTTGACCTTGTACTTACATCATTAAAATTTTCAAGTCTACTTGAATATGTAACATAGAAAAATTATTATTCATCTCCTCAATTGGCTAGAACCAATAAAGCAAATGTATTAAACTTAATATGCCAAAACAAGAAAATCCTTTTTTATCCAACCCTTCTTGGTAGCAACTAACACTAAAAGATATTCCTATGTTAACCAAGTGAAATTGATTAACACTGCATCTTCATAAACTTCCTTTGGTAACCGAGTGAGCTTGATTAGCATTGGTTCCATCAAAATTTCCTTTGTTAACCGAGTGAGCTCGATTAACACTAAACTTTCTTGAACTTCTTTTTGACACTTGAGTGAACTCTATAGACACTATCTTCTAAACTTGGAAAACACTAGAAATTTTAGCAAACATAGGAAAATGTCTTCATCACCTGAGTAAGCTTGGCATACACTGACAGGTAGATATTTGACATTTTGTGTAACATCAAAGACAATATGAAATTGATCAATTATTTTTAACATAGATAACTCAATGAATGCCTAGTTCATTTCTAGGATTCCTAGGTCTTGAATTGAATAGTGGTAATATCATAGAATATCATGAATAAGAAGTACCTTGGGAGGAGTTTTGATTGCACTCCAGTAGGATCAAGTAATGTTGCAATTGATGCACTTAGTTTGGTACTTTATAATCAACTCATTTAACCAACATCTTTGAACCCTTCTTCACCTTGCTACTAACGGATTCCATTCTACTTGGTAAATCTTCAAAAGAAGAGTAAAATTCTATAAAGATTTCTTAAGATTGTATTGGGCTCTAGAATGCTCTTTCACTCTATGCTGTAGAAATTTATCATGAAACAAATCATTTAGTTTCTCCCTTTTTAACAAAATTCACTTTAAAATCACCATAAATGCATTATACAATTGTTCACTCAATGATAGGTTGTCCTCCACTCAATTAAGTCTTTATTGCTCAAAAGATACCTTCAACTTGGTAACATTACCACAAGTCGGTTTGAATGTGATGCTTTGTAGAGTCACTAACTCAACACATGTATCTAAAACTAGGAAATGTTATGCAACCTGACCTTACTCGGTAATGTCTTGTGACCCAACCTTGTTCAATAAGGTCTTCATCTATCATATCTATTTGGTGATCCTTGTACCTCTAGAATTCTGATATGGATCTTCTACTTGTTGAATAGAACTAATGTTAGATGTCTTTTTAGAATCATAGTTCAAGTAATCTCCATAAAGAACTAGGTTGAAATGGTTGAGTCACCCAAGTCATTGACTTGGGTGTCAACAGTTTCATTACTCTGATTTGCATCCTTAGGAGACTTCCTCACCCATTTCTTCCTTATCTAAATTCTGATATTATCATCCTTTTCTTTCTTTTTATCTTCAACTCTTCCTTAGTTCATATAGTTCTTGGAAAGATTTCCAAGTTCTATGGATACAAAAAATCTCTTTGTAGTATCTCTCTTCCTTGTGTGATGTTTTATGCAATTTGATCCAATATGCCCAAATTCACCACAATAGTGACATCTTCACCATGTATTGTAATCTCAACCAAATATAACTTTGACAACTTGTTCTATAGGATTACATTTTTGGTTTTACATTATGAAGATTTGTGTCATTGTTTGCAATTGTGACACTCTCCTTCAAACTTAGGTTTCTTTGTGCATTCACTTGCTCTATGTCCTAGTTTGTTGCAACTTTAACTCTTCCTACTAAACTTTGATTTACCATTGCTCCAACACCTTTTTGATGTATGTCCTACCTTTCCACAATGATTACAAGTAGGCCTTTTGTTCTTTTGTGCTCCTTGCTTAGATGATTCACCTTCTTCTATGTATCCTATCCAAATTTGCCTTTGTGTCTAAATTAAGTTTTCTTATTTAATTGATTCATGATTTCATAAGATTTCATCATCCTCTTATTGGTTTTCTTCTCTATGTTGAGGTCAATCTGAAATCTTTTATTCTATGTCCTCAAGTTCATAAGCTCTTGATTTACATCATTGATTTGATCAATTACATCTATTTACT
Organism: Cupressus sempervirens; assembly: GCA_028749045.1. NCBI lineage: Eukaryota > Viridiplantae > Streptophyta > Pinopsida > Cupressales > Cupressaceae > Cupressus > Cupressus sempervirens. The sequence goes on along the minus strand of CM053790.1, from coordinate 632,938,632 downwards.
TAAGAGATAGTTGATGAATTTCATTGTCCTTTTCTTCTATTTCTTCTTTGGCTTTGCCCTTTTATTCCATGACTTCACACAATTTGATTGATTGAATTTATTTCCCTCCCTTCAACTTTTTGACTTATTCTTGAAGAGTAAAATTCTTCTTGAGTAGATAAATAATTAGTGCATCAGCTTCAACTAAACTTCTTGGTTGAAAAATGTCTTTAATGTAGAGATTGTCATTCATCTATGTTGCAATATCTTTTCTTGTTTTTAGGGATTAAGAGATTTTTTCTTTCATTCTCTTGAATTGATCCATGGCTAATTGTAGATGTAACTTTTCATTTTGAACAACTTTCTCCACTCTATAGACTTCCATTGTGTCTAATCTTTTCGTAAGTTACTAAACATCTGATCTGAGAACCAATGCTCTGATATAAATTGTTAGAAAGATAGTATCGACTGGGAAATTGAGAGGGGGGGAGAGGTGGGATAAGTTAGGAACCAATAAAACTTCTAATGTAAGAACCAATTCAACATTCAACATGTAATCTGATCTAATTTCATGCATGAAAGACTAAAAGAAATAAACAATTCATAACTCTTTGACACAATATTTGGTAACCCATAAACTTTCCAAATAGAAAGTAAAACTTGGGTGAGGATGATACCGACAAGATTTATTACTGTAGTATAAAGTTAGGCTATTAAAGCTCACAAATGATCACTTTTGATGATCTACCTTAATAGGAGCAATAAGGACTATTAGGTCCACCTTGTTAGAGGATTTATAACATACAATGAAGTGTGCACTCTGTTAGGAGATTTGGAATAAGACTATTAAGTCCACCTTATTAAAGAATTTGACTGATGCACCTCTAAGGAGGAATCGGTGGCTGGTCTCTAATCTGCAACTTAGTTTGCTAAATGAGATTCCTTTGAATAAAAATGACCACCTAAGTATGATAGATAAGTCTCTTCTTTTCTGTATACATCTTGTAGCCTTCTTAGTTTGCAATCACCTACTTCTTTGTTCTTCAATATTACTACATTTGATATAAAGAGATATATTTAATATATATACCATTCTAATAAATTACCTTATGGATTCAGCTACAATCCCAAATTCAAAAAATCTTCATAAAGTCAGCTCACTATTGTAACTTGGGTTTTGAAGACCACTCATGTGATGTTCTAACACTTGACAACACTAGTCAATACTCAACAAAATCTGGCACTTGGTTGATGTAGATGTTTGGTCCACACTGATCACTCAGGGTAATGGGAACTCAGTCAACATTGGATGACTTAGCGAACATTGAAGAACTTGATAGACTTGATTGACAGTAAATGTCTTGGTCAACATTGTCTTCATCCACTTTGTTAACACTGTGAGCTTAGTAGACATTTTATCCTATCTTAGATGTTTGGTAGATACTCTAAAGCTCAACATGAATTATAATATGTCTGACTAGCTTGATAGGAATGTAACCAATTGAATAAGTGTTAAGTCACTAATAGACAAATGATTTGACCATCAATTCAACAAAGTGTTTCTATATTATCTCTTAATAAACTAAAATTATCATATGATCACTTAAGATAATTATTTTTTCTTACTCTAACCTAGTCAGTTGATCTTCCCTTAACATTAGTATTATTTAACCTCATAGATAATGACCTCTAACTATCATCTATTATTTTCCTCACTATACGATGATTCATAAGATAACTAACAATATGATTTAATCTAACCTATTGCATATGTTGTTTACCAATAAATATACTTCATCATAATCACATAAAGAAACTATTTTTAATTAACAATCTATAGAATTATCACTTAACGTTTACATTGTTATCTTTGCATAACTGGATTCTTTACCAATCCATTTACAATAATATTCTTCCTAGACTATGGATATAATTTAGAATATTTTAATTACATCATTCTCATTCTATTAGTGTATGAATTACATCTACATGTAAAAATTATAATTCTACATGACATAGAAATGTGTAAAACGTAAGATCTTTAATGCAAAATAATTGAGCTATTGGTATAAATATATATCCTTAGAAGTATGAATAATAAAAATACCTTAATAGATAATTGTTTTTTTTTGTGCTCTAAATTTGCACAACCCTTATATTTATGAAACTTTTTCATTTAGTCCTACAAGATAAAAATGAAGCCTCGTGATCAGATAGTCTCATTTTGACATTATGGCTACTCCTTTTGAAAAGAATGACATGAAAACATTTATGTAATATGCCAATGTCCACAAAATTTGAAAAGGAAACACATGTGTTGATGTTTCTTAATTTTTGTTTATCGTCTATTTATCTATGTGGCTATTAATGGAGGTGAAAATACCAAAGAAAAGGTTTTAAAGGAAAGCCTCTTTACAACTACAATTTTTTTAATCTAGGTGACATATATGTATTTGTATACAAAAAAATGACCAATTTACACATCTCATGATATTTTTGTTCTATTTTACCTAGGAACATAGAATACAAGATAGATGTCTACATCATACTCTATAATTTGAGTGTAAGAGCTCTAAATTTAACATATGTCTTCCCTATATTGTGGGATTTTCATTTTTTAAACCATAATATATGTAGGTATTATAATTTATATATTTTCCCTGATCTTACACCTTTTTCTGCAAACTATAGAATCATCCTGCAATAGTCCCTAATGTGAACATCATAGTCATCTACCACATTCATCCAGTGGTCTTCGAGGGCTTCTTCGGGTACAATTTCTTTCCCCTTAGGTGTTGCACCATCCCAATCTTGTCAAAATATGGGTGAGGTTCCTGGTAATACTCAAGAGGATATTGGTCCCATTCCAAGTCAAATGTAGCAATGTCCTACTTTTTCTTCACCTTGAAGGCTTTGACAGTGATCGACCACACCCATGTATTCTTGTATTTTTTTCTTACCGTATCATATGCAAAGGCAAGCTGTTGAGATATTTCAAATAGTATAAGCCTATCTAACGAGTACCTTAGGAGCTTCTTAGGACATGAGAGTACCCACTATTGGGAGATAAGTGAAGGTGTTGAACTAGATGTAATAAGGACCAACCTGTGTTATCTATGATTTAGCTTAGATATTGACAACCTCTTTACATAGTCCCCTTTAATGAGCCCAATGATGGTAAATATAAAACCATCATTGACCACCCTATATTTCACACTTTGTAGGGGAATCTTCCTTTTAACAGTTGTAGATGTTCTACATAGGGACAAGAATTTGCAAGCTACATGCTTCCCTCTCTATACAATCCTAGATAATCCATAGTCCTTACTACCAAGAGATATACCATAGATGAGGTCATATAGAAATGGGGGTCATTCTTCACTCAAATTAATTTCTTCTCTAGATTGTCATTGAGAATTGTGTCCCAATTGATAGGCATCTTTCCTATCCTGATGGTTTCTCAAAATTGTACCATCCATGTCTCTAGATGAACTGCTACATGAAGGCTAATGGATCTTCTCAAGAGAACTTTTGAATATCCAATCTCATCGATCATGTATCCATGTGTCAGGATGACCTTCCCCACTCTTCTTCCCAAGGGTGTCTTGTTAATTAGGTACTTTGATTGTACCAACTCTTGGCCTCTATTTCATTTTCCCTATACCACCTATCTAGACCCTCATATTTGATTTGATAGTATTGATCTGCCTATGGAAGGTGAAAGACCTTTATGATGTTTCATGGCCTGAGATCTAGGACTATCTTCCCTATTACACTCTTGATGACCTTCTCTTCTAGTATGTAGTGATGTGCCAAGGTCATGATCAGTTTAGATGATTGAACTAACATTGGGTGAGAAGTAGCATTCACCAGCCTACTTTGGAGTATAGCTAACACCATAGCTGACCTCTCTTTAGGCTTGTTGAATAAGATGAGAAAGGAATTCTAGTCAATGTACCCAAGTTTGGTGTCTCAAATCTCAGTTATTTTATCCTAGAATCAAGATTTTTTCTAGTGTTCCTAGATATTTGAATGCTACAACTTTGGTGTGATCTTTACTACCATGGAGGATGAATATGACACCATTATATCCAGGCACAAAATGGAGAAATATCATTATTTTGATGTTAGAAAACTATGATGATTCTCGGACAAGATCTTGATTGATGAGAAATAAAGAAAAAAATAGAGAAAAATGATTGAAACCCCTAGTGCTTAAAATGTGCACATGCACACCTAGCATACTTTCTCAGGTGTGTAAGGTGTGCATATGCACAAGTGCATGGGTAAAAGAACAAACCTTTGTCACCCTTTTACAAAGGACAAGGATAACACAAGCATAATTGTTCACCTTCAATGACATAAAATTGGAAGTATTATTTAGAATTTAGAAATGAAGTAAACCAATGAAATGTGTAGAAATAGATGAAGTTTAGGATTATAATTTTTAATAATTATTTGGAATAAAAATTGATATAATTCCTAATTATTAATGTCAAGTTTTTAGTTGATGAAAAAATGGTGAAAATTAGGGGTTTACTTCCCACCACAAAACTATATGGAAATAAACTTAGTTCCCTTTGATATTAGATTATGTTATAGATAACATATATAGCTAGAAAAATCAGAAATAAAAATTGGATTTAGACCTATATTTTATCTTTGGTAATGATTCAAATTTTAACTTGCCTAAAATCGATAGTTTTCATCTCCCACCATTTTTTCAAAACAAATCTATTCTAACCAAAAGAAAAATTATACATTCTAAAAGAGGACTCTCTCCTCTAGAACATCATATAATTTTTAATTTTTTAATATGATTTAATATTTTTTTCTTTCTCAAAACTAGCATCTTCTCAAGTGTTAAAATACATACTTGTAGAATTTTTTAATTACAATATACTATATATAATGAGAACACTATAAACTCTATATGAGAATATTCTTGACATTGAGCTCTATAAAATGGTGTTTACATGTTATTATAAAAATACCATAAAAAGTAGTAAGAGTTATTGAAACATTAGTTTTCTAAAATAATTTTTTTCTTTAGTAGTTATATACAAAGTAGTATAAAACATGCATTTAATAGACATTTCCAATTGGAAAAGTGTGAAATCATATATAACTTAGGTAAAATGAATTTATATAGATCATATGTTTGAAAAAAAAAAAAGGATAGAAATACCCAAATTTAGTCATTCTGATAAGTTAGCCTAAAAGGTGACACAACTTTGTAGTTTTACCTGCATAAGGTGTACATATGTACTTTAGTGCAACCATTTCAAAAAAATAATGTGCACAATTGCATACAATGCACACCTATGCATGTGCACAAGGTGTGCATATGCCAAATGTTAAGTATTTTTAATAGCGGAGGGATTTTTTAATTTAGGAACACACATGCACACCTATGGAGAGTGCCCACATGTGCATGTGTATACCTCAATAGGTCATTTTTCCTCTAGATACTATGGAAGTCTAATTGTTTTTTGGAGTTTCTTACATTCCAAGAAATGCAAAAAATGGAGGTTTGAAGGTGTGGTAGTACTAGAGGAGTGAACAAAAGTGAAGAAGACAAAGGGGAAGGGGATATTTGTAGCTTGCAGGATGTAATGTACACCTCTGAGGTTGTGCACATGTGCATGTGCACATCCTTAGAGAGAGGTTAGTATGAAAATGCACACTTAGCACCCATACACATGTGCACAAGTTCACATGTGTGCACTTTATGCATGAAAAAGCCATAAATTAATTTTTTGACCCTACGAAGTTGTTTGATTTTTCCTAGTTGAGGTCTAATGACTAACCTAGAGCTAAAGGAGATTCTAAATGATTGATGCACCTAACTAGGTGCTCTAAGAGATTTTTGAGATTAAGAGGGCCCCATTTTGTGACTCAAAATGGGGTGTATGTTGTGAGACAACAAAAAATAGCCCCAAAAAAGGGGAAGAAATGACTAAAGAATTTATTCACCAATAATTATTATTCTAACGTGTCTCGAGTGACAACTAGATTCCAAATTTTAGAAGCATCTTTCTCTTTTGGAAGCCAAAACTTTAAAATCTTGAATTTTTAGGCTTAGTGTATGCTTATTTTTCCAATTCCCTTTGACATCTCAAGGTATCATCTATCATGAGTGTCTACCAACTTGGAAACAATCTTTGCTTAATGGGTATTGATATCATAAATCCTCATAAAATTGTTTATCCTTAATTGTATGACTAGATTAGAGAACCTATTCTAGTGTCTCTTAATTAGTTATTGACCCTTTCTTTTTAATTCTTTGGTAATCTTCTTTTTCTTTCCTCATGGAGCTTGTGTGTTCCGACTTGATTCTTCCTTGAAGCCTTTTATTCATTATATAGATAGCAATTCTGACATGCTTATCATAATAATTGATTACCTTTACTATTGCCTAGAATCTTTACGTGTAACACCTTTTTGATGCTTTTCTTTTTTTTCTTACCTTGACCATATTTAGATTGTGTGGCCAATGCATTGTTGTTCTTTCCTAGATTGATATTTAGTTTGATAACTCTTGCATTACTCTTTTAATGAAATGTTTGGGAAACTCTCATGCCAAACTATGATCTTTACAAGTCTTTGAAGAGAGCCTTTATCTGATTTAGTAAGTTTTAAATTATCCCTTGCTACTACCAACCTAGATTTGAAGAGAGCCTAGATGTTCAATACTTTAAATTTGCAAGGTGTTGAGAGTGATCAATTTTAGATTATGACATTAAGGCAAGAAGTCCTTTATGATTGCAAGTAATACCTATTTTTAAATTGGAACAAGAAAAAAAGTTAACTAAAAGCTTTGACAAAGAAAGGGATCATCCCTCAAATAAAAAATGAATGGGGTTGTCTTGGTTATGCAACAAGAAGATATCTTGATTACACCTAACCCCCAGGTTGAAAAGAAAAGAAAAATACACCAAAAGCAAATACATGACTTAATGAAGATACAAATACTTAAAGTAAACACACAAGCAATTTTTAAACTTTTTTTGTAGATTTCTTTCTATGTTAGGCTTTGAAATAATGTTTTAGATTCTACGCATTAACTGGTAATGAGACCCATTCCCCTTGTAAATTGCGTAGTCTAAAATTATTTTCCCCTAGAATCTCTATAATCTGATAAGGACCAATCCACAAGCATTGAAACTTGGTATGATTACCTGGTTTTTGTTTTGTATTATCCAATAGAAGAACACAATTTGAGATTCTAAAATATTTGATCGTGGCTCTCTTGTCATACCAACATTCTATGATAGTCTGATGTTTCAACATATGTTCTAAAGATTTCATCCTTTTCTCATTCAATTCCAAAAGATTCATCAACTTGATTTTGACACTATTAGCATCCTCATCATATCCTCCCATGAATTTCAATATTGGAAACTTTTATTGAGTAGATTTATTGGTTCTTGGCCATAGAATAATACATATAGAGATTTTCCTAAAGAATTCTTTATCCTAACTTTGTTTGCACAGAATGCATATTTTATTTGGGTGTGCCAATCTTTTGGATTCTCTTTAAGAAAATATTTTGACTTTAGTTGGTGGACTTGGCCATGCCATTCCTGAAAGGATAGTAATTAGATGATAATTTGATTATGACATGATTTTCTAATGCCTATTGAGTAAGAAAAACTAATGTAAAAGATTACCCATTATCACACACCAAGAAGAATCACATTCTAAACATAGTCACAATGTGTTCTTGTAATAAGTTAGTGACCACTTTTGTTGTACAATTTTAGAAAGTTTCATCTTTAGTCCATCAAGTGCAATAATTTGTATCCCTGGGAACAAACATTTATCCTGTTGATGATGGTGGGGAGTTCCTAGCTATGTGTTGAGATCATTAGGGATTCCATTTTCAATTAATATAGATATAAATGAAATGTGGTGGTGGGTTATGGAGAAAATCAATTTGGAGTTGAACAACTAGAATATTAACTATCTCACCATAGATGACACTATTCAAGTCTATCAAAAAATACTTGCTTCCTATTCTATATATTTCTCTTCTGCATGGATATTTAATGTAAACCATGTTTTTATTTCCTCAAGAAATTAATTACAAAATTCTTGTGTTCAAATGGTAAAAAGAGCATTAGGTCTCATGTAGTCTATTCTTACTCATTTAAAAAATGTAAGGAATTAGGAGGATTGGACTTGAAAGACCTAAGGAAAAAAAGGGATTTCCTTGGCCATAAAATGGATAGCTAAGACCACCCAAGATGACAAGCCTTGGAAAGTGTTGATTGAGAATAACCTTTCCAAGGAACATCATTGTAAAACTAGATCTTGGACACACTTGTAGACAAGATCTTCTCACCTTGTAATATAATGCCAATGTGGAAGGATCAAGTGTGTCAAAATAAATATATAAGAGATGTAAATATTTTATATGGCTATTTGGTACTAAGTTGAATTTTGAACATGATAATAAACTATGTGGTAAAAGTTTTACTTGGTGGAATATTAAGCATGGGGATAAATACCTAGCTCTTATTAAAGGATAATCTACCATTAAATGGGCAAAAAAATACATTATAAATTTTAAGGACATAGTTATTATCATCTCTCTCAACTAGTGGTCAATAATTAAGGGGACATAATTTGCTAGAATCTTAATGGATAACCTATAGCATGTTGAAATATGTTTTGGATAGTCTTCTCTAGAGAATGGTAATTTCTCCTCTGAATATTCTTCTTCCAACATATTATGGCCTCACTCCACCCCCTCCACCTTATTGAATAAAAATTTACTTATACTCTATTCTTACCCATTACCTTCATATTCTTAACCACTTGAACCTTAAATTGAATTTACATTATAAACTAGCTGATTGCAAAATATCTTTTAGACTAATCTTTGGACTAGACCTATTGAACATAAGCTCTCTTTCTTCTTGTGATGACTCTTCTTAAACAAATTGACCTCCTAGAACTTGGTTGGGGAACCTAATCTATATTTTATTCTTAAACAATTTGATTCCACCCAACATGTATTCTTTGATTGCATCTTTTCTAGATAAGTCTAGAATTTTTTGGGCTAAACCTGGATAGGAATTCTATTTTTATTGCATTACTACTAGTTCTCTTGTCTATAACAATAAATGGTCTATTATCTTTTTGTTTATTTCACAGGTGAAAGAACAAATTTGTGTCACCTTTGGGGCTAACTTTATTGATATGGGTGGACTAAATACGATGGCATTGAATCCAGTCAGCCCCAATCTAGCTAAAACCATGTGGTGCCAAGTAGGAACCAAGTAGTGTGTACACATCCTTAGGTATCTAGCTTGACAAGATTTGGCTGGATCCCCAAAAATTATATAAGCCACAAAAATACAAATCCAATAGTCATTTTCATCATACGAGCTTGTTGGAATTACGGAGCAGGAAGAGCTATAGGAGTTATTCAAATGGGTTAGTCATGTCCACATTTACCCTCAATTTTTTAATATCTATTGAGTTTTATTTTATGTTTCCTTAGGTAAAAATATGGTTTTAATGTATATTTTTTATGTCGCTTGTTTTAAATAGTTTAATTTTTCATATATTATTATATGTTTATGTTTTAAGTAGTGTAATATTAGACAATGTTTAGAAAAGGTATTCAAATGTACTAAAATTTAGACATTATTATAGAAATTAGATTAATTGTAAAATATTATTTATAGAAAATAGTTGAAAATTATATAGACAATATTAGAAAAATTAGAAAAAAATAGAATAGTTAGAAGCTTTAGAAAAAAATAGAAAAAAATATTAGATATAGAAAATTAGTTAGATATAATATTAGATTATATATATATATATATATAGATATATATATATATATATATATATATATATATATATATATATATATATATATATTTGAATTAGAAATCATTAAAAAAATTTATAAAGGTAAAAGTTCAGAAAGTAATGTAAACTAGTAACTAAAACCATTAGATTAAACTAAATCAAACTCTGCCTCTTACCTTGAACACAAATAAATTCTAATTGAAACCTTAACATTGAACCTTATAAATTATTGGCAGGTGTTGGACCTAACATTGAATGCAATTAAACCACAACATTAAATATAATCAAATTTGAATAAAAACTCTCACATTGAACCAAATTAAACTTTAACTCCTATATTGAACCTCAAATTCAAATATGTTAAACTAAACCCTAAATGTTAAACCCTCTCTCTATATCTCAAACTTGTAACGCTTTGTGTCTCTCTAAGTCCTACACCCCATCTCTCTAAATGCTAAACCACTCTCTAACCCCATAATCCCTAAACTTCTCTCTCTCTAGAACCTACATAACTTCATCTCTCCCAACCTTAACCTCATCTATCTCTTTCTAGATCTCAAACTTTTAAACCTTTGGCTCTCTCTAAATCCTAGACCCCATCTCTCTAAACCCTAAACCACTCTCTAACTCCTCAAACCCATTTCTTTAAACCCTAAACCACTCTCCAAGTCCTAAAACCCATCTCCCAAAACCCTAAACCTCTCTATAACCCCATAATCCCTAAATTTATCTCTCTCTCTCTAGAACATACATAACTTCATCTCTCCCAACCCTAACCTCATCTCTATCTTTCTAGATCTCAAAATTTTAACCCTTTGTCTCTCTTTAACTCCTAGACCCCCTCTCTAAACCTTAAACGACATTGTAACTAGTAAACCCCATCTCTCTAAACCCTAAACCACTCTCTAACTCCTAAACCCCATCTCTTTAAACCCTAAAAAGCTCTCTAACTCCTAACCCCATCTCTTTAAAATCTAAACTGCTCTCTATGTCCTAAACCCCATCTCTCTAAACCCTTATTTTCTTTTCTCTCTAACCCCATAATCCCTAAACTTCTCTCTCTAGAACTTACATAACTTCATCTCTCCCAACCCTAACCTCATCTCTCTCTTTATATATCTCAAATGTGTAACAATTTGTCTCTCAAACTCCTAGACCCCATCTGTCTAAACCCTAAACCACTCTGTAACTCATAAACCCCATCTCTCTAAATCCTAAAATATTCTCTAACCCCATAATCCCTAACATAACTTCATCTCTCCCATCTCATCTCTCTCTCTATTACATATCTTTATCTCTCTCTCTCTCTCTCTCATACATAACCTCATCTCTCCCAATCCTAACCTACTCTCTCCCTATATATATATATATATATATATATATATATATATATATATATATATATATATATATATATATATCTATATATATATATATCTATATATATATATATATATATATATATATATATATATATATATATATATATATATATATATATATATATATATATATATAGATATATATATATATAGATATATATATATATATAGATATATATATATATAGATATATATATATATATATATATATATATATATATATATCAAGTCCTAAACCCCATCTATCTAAACCCTAAGCTGCTCTCTAACTCCTAAACCCAATTTCTTTAAACCTTAAACTGCTCTCTATGTCCTAAACCCCATCTCTTTAAATTGTAAATTGTTCTCTAACTCCTAAATACCATATCTCTAAATCTAAACCACTCTCTAACCCCATAATCCCTAAACATGTTATCATTTGTACCTATTATTGAAAAAAATGTAATGTAGTTAACATTTCTTTAGAGGTTGTACAATAGGTTTGTTTAGCAAGATTCATTTAGTGTGTTTTCATTCAATTAGCTTGTGTGTGTGTGTGTGTGTGTGTGTGTGTGTGTGTGTGTGTGTGTGTGTGTGTGTGCACGCGCACACACATGTGCAAATCTCTATTATTAGCTATCTAGTTTTGTTTATTTATATCTATCATCATTATGGCATTGGGGGGTAGTGATTCTTGAGAGACCAGTGTACATGGTCATCCCCATAGTGGTTCATTATGTAGATTGATTACTAGTACCATAGATAGGGAGACATTATTTAGTGACATTATTCAGCACTTACAAAGTGCACTTGATACTATTGACCAAAGTCTACAGGCTTCACCTACCCTACAACATAGGGATACGGTGATTGTGATTAGAGATGAGTTGATTAGCATGATGTGTACTATCAAGGGTTTTAACCCTTAGGATAGTATTAGTTTGGACTCATTTTATAGCACTCTATCCTATAGTGTTAGTGATAGTTTGCAATTGAGGCAGATAGATGAGATGGTTTCAGTGGAGATTGTGAAGAGCATGTTCACACATTATTGACCTTTGAAAAAGGTGAGAGGTTATCATGCTATGAGGTGTAGTGATCCATTGGTGACACCTTTCATATATCCTCATTGGTTCACTGCACATCACATGTGGCCCAAAAACAATGAGTTCCCCTTATATTTCTGCAAACAATTATTTGTAAAATTTCATCTACATCAAGAGATTGATTACACTAATATCCCTAGGCATGCTAGGTAGAGTCAGGGTAGGTTCTAAGATAAATTTAGATAGCTAGATGGTCTTGTGCCCATTAATAAATGGGTATTGATTGGTCAAAACCTTTTGATGATGCCAAAACATTTGGAGTTAGTTGCAGTTGGAGATAGAGTGGTAGATGATACACATAGAGATGTGTACTAGAGGATTACCACTATTTCTACCTAGGTACATGAGATGTCATCTCACCAAGTGTATAAATACATGATGCACCAACAATTTGCATCTATAGGTGGTTACACTATTGCATCATCTTTAGGTGATGATATGTATCATGAGGTTGATATCCCATCTCTAGTAGACATCTCCATGGAGTCTTTAGTAGAACACGTGAGGGCTATCAATACATGTTTTTCCACTAATCTACTTTAAGCCTATTGAACTATTTAGTTGTTGACTGGATAGCCACTTAGTGTGGTGTCATCATATGTGAGTGGTATCATCAAAGGTACATTGGAGGCATAGGGTGGTCAAAGGTAAGAGGACATACATGTTGTAGCTACAACTCCACCATAGACCATAGTTGAGGAACATGTAGCCCCCCTACCGAGGTAGTTTCTTACCCACCGCGATGTTCATTGTTCATAGATATGCTCATGGATCTTACACATGACATCAGAGATATGACCTTTAGTGATACAGACTTGAGTATGATAGGTAAGCATATATTTGCGACAACGATGGCATATGGGGACTTCCAGACGCCTACGCATCCTATGTGGTAGGAGACACAAGTAAAAATTTACAAACATGTTTATTTAATATGAACTACAGATCTTATATTGAAACCTTTATTAAAGTATAACTTGTGACATGTTTGTTTCTTCTATTGCATACATACTACATCTATAGCTTGTGAGAGTGGAGATGGAGAGATAATTGTCAGCTCTAGTCATCCTCAATCACAGGTAAATTTAATTGTACTTATGTTATTATTTATTGAATTTATACACATGCTCATGATTCATTTGATCTTATATTGGACATAGTGTTCAAGATCTCATCTCATTCAATCTCATTATGGAGTGTGACATGATCATGTTTGATATTTATATATGTCATATACATGAGTTTAGCTCATATATTTTTTATGTTTGATATTGATTTATGATGATACCATTTAGATTTATAGGTCTGAGACATTTTACATGTACAACACGCTCATATTTGACATATTTCATATTAACATGAGTTATCTAACCATTTGCATTTATAGTAGACATATATGATATTTCTATGAGTTATGTGACCATTTACATTTATAGTTGACATATTTGATTTTTCATGAGCTATGTGACCATTTATATTAATAGTCGACATATACAATTTTTCCATGAGTACTACAACAATGTTAATATGTATTTGATATATTTGATATTTACATTTATAGAATATATTTTACATACATGTGGAAACATGTTTTTGAAATCTTTATACATTATTATTTAGATAATTGTTAATGTGTATGAAATTTGTGTGTTCTATAAATTAATGCAAATGTGTCTTACATAATTTTCTAGGTGTGTTGTAAAAGTGTATAGAAAATATAAATGTAAATAGAATAATTACATTATTTTTTAGATAATTATTAATTTGTAAAAAATTTACGTGTTTTATAAATTAATGAAAATATGCCTTAAATCATTTTCTAGGAGTGTTCTAAATGTGTATAAATATTGAAAAAAAAAAAAACATATATAAATATTGAAAAAATACTTCAACCAATGTAAACAAAAAAAAATGTATATATAAATTTGAAATATTTTTATGAATCATTAAACCTATCTATCAATCAGAAAGTTGTTGATACATATGGTCAGGATCCTCTCTATCTTTAATAATCTCCAAAAACTTTTCATGCTACTCGATATCTAAACTCCACTTTGGTTTGCTATGTCCTTTTTTTGGCATAATGTCAAACTAAATCTTTGTGGCTAAAACCAAGTGGATGTAATGCAAATAGTTTTGGCCAAGAATGTATTCAATAAATTGAACACCATTGTTATCAATTTTCATTTGCTGATAATATATGCCTACAAAATAAGATTTGTACTTGTTGGTGTAAATAGGTATTTACTATTTACACTTTGCTTAAGTTTACTTAGGTTAGTACATTATTTTATTATTTTGCATTATTTTATTATTTATTTTTATGAGACACTTAGGAGTTTGTGCACCTTTTTGAGTTGTCATGTCAACAACACAAAAGTACACAACTCTAATTATGCACATGGTGTCTACAACACTAAAGTTTGCTTCATTCTTTGAGTTGTCATGTAGACAACACAATTATTTGCACTCCTAATTTAGCACATGTTGTCTACAACACTAATTTGCATGTCACACCAGTGTAGGCTTATGCTCTCATCATTAAACTTACTTCCATGCTTAATGGAGGATAACTCATATCTGGTGGACATGTGCCTAGTTGTATGACTTATCATGATGTTGATTCTGAGGCATTCTAGATGCATCTTAGAGGCCTTTATATTCAAGCACTCCTAGTGTACTTACATATTGTATTGAATACTATACAGTTATTCTAATCATACTCTAGTCTAATCTATGCTTGTGTTTTGAGTTCCTTGGTCTTGGGTGAATTCTTCCCTAAGCTAAATTCTTGCATGGTATCAGAGCTGAGGGAGATACTTGTCACATAGCCATTGGAGACCTCATTGCTTCATTTCTCAAAGGGACCCAATTTAGATCTGGAGCATCAACTACAATTCAGAGCGTCTAAAGCCAAAGTAGATGTAACACCTTGCCAAGGGATCCAAAAGAATTAACCTAAATTTTTACTAAGTTTGCCAAACATTTGTTTTTTTTTTTTTAAATAAGAGAGATAATCATACACATCAAACACATAGTAGCAGAAGTTATAACATACATACAACTAAAAACATTCATAACAAGTTACATTCCTTAAGGATCCCAAGATGTTGAGTCACATTTGATCTAATTAATACTAAGTCTAACCACTACCACATCCACATGAAATAATAAATAAAAATTCCAATGTCCATATTACACATTTGTTCCGAATGCCTCTTGGCAATTAAATTCAGAATACTCAATCATCCACTATACATGTCACAGGGTATGAAAGCTTAAAAGAATATACATGTGTGAAAATAAAGTACATCATCCTATTCTAATCCATGATGCAAGTGCAATAAAGTAAATGAAACATGTTTCCATACATGAAACATCATCATAGAAGATATAAACATCCATCATAAAAGATAACCAAAAATCACAACACATAATTATCTAAGTGCACAGTTCCTCCCAACCGTAAATAGCATCATTAGACCATCGTGGACCCTAACCATCCCTCTGTGTGTAACATCCAAAGTTACTGAAGAGATCATTGATATTATCATAGTACAGATGTCACTCCTAAAACATGCTACAACATATGCATAAAGAAATCTATCATGGAAGAATAAAGCATAAGATGATCCTACAAAGTAGATAACATCATCTATCACATGCTAATCATCAATATAAAGAAACATACCAGTAAATAACATCCATCATAAGATCCAAGAATAGAATGAAGATAAATACCAACAAAGAATGTTCCAACCATGGCATCTACAGACAGATCTCAAATGGTAAGAGTGAAAAAGCACTACCACCCAATCGCGTGGAACCTAAATGGTCCACTCCCACTATGTTGAGGAGATAATCTCAAGTCCCAAATAGGATATGAAATCACATAACACAAGATAACAAATCACAAGTACTCTCTAAGTCCAGGAATCCTAAAAGTATGCTAACTCAAAGGTTCCAACACACAAATCGACATCTACACCCACAGGCACAATATTGACATGTAGGAAACCTACTAAGTAAGCGTGAAAGTGTCATCACATGAATCACGCTAGAGTTACCTTGGTAGTCTCTCAATAGACCCCAGCCCCCTAGTGATCCCTATGTAGCCACTAGTATCCTCTCATACTGATGAGGCATACTACGAAATGCAAGGTCGCAACCAAGTGTTCTCTCTACTCCCATCCTAGTCTATACTAGCACTCGAGAAATGGGTGAGAACATACAATTATCTTATCAGGTTCATTTAAACCCCATTTAGTGTAAATATTTTCACTTATTAAATACCTTACAATGAGTTACCCTGGCAGCCACTTAGGGCCCCGACCCCCATTGCAAGCCACTTCCTGACACTACAAGTAGATGACCTACCCTAGGCTCATGGAATCATAAATCAAAAAATCACCTCAGTCCTATACAAGCGACTAGAAAAATACCAAAAGATAATCCACAATAAGAACATCAAATCTCCATGAGCAACTAAAAAGTATCCATTGATAATCATGATCACAACAGTTCTCTATTGGCAACTAAATGTATCAATGATAATCACAATATCCATCTATTCTCAACAAGAAACCGTAAGGAATCTCAAAATAAATCACAATATCCATTGGTTCTCAACAAGAAACCAAAAAGGCATCTCAACAAAAATAATATTGATCGAAGACTCCAAAATGGTCGAGTCAAAACATGTCATAACATGACAACATCAAGAAATAAATCAACACTTCAGTCCTATCATGGCGACTGGAAAGTAATCTAAGGATAACTAATCGATGACTCAAAAATGGTTAAGTCAAGTGTCTTAAATACATACACCTTAGCTTCACACAAGAGGACTAGAAAGCAATAACAATTAGTAAATACAAACATCTCATAGAGCATACCATCACATTACCATGGTTGGGTTTTAAAAAGATTGAAATCAAATAATATCAACATGCCATCACATTTGCATAACTCCCAAGCCTTTGGTAGACATCCTAATTGGTCAACACTTTAGGACCACCCAAACCTCAAACATGGATAGCATAAAAAACAAGATACAAACACATATTTTAGTTTTCTTTTGCAATCACATGGTTAAGCCAAATATTAGTTTCAATTTTCGTTTCAAGTATATTTCAAGAGTATAAGATTCTTCATTTAATCTCCAAGTCAACCCATTTATCTCTTCAAAATTCAACATAGAATTATCCCTCCATTATTTATTTAAAAACATTTTCTAAAATGATCAGAAGATAATTATTTACTTATTTAAATCATTAAAATAATTCCTATTGACTTTTAATAAAATCATCGCATTATTTTACTAAAATCAATGTTACTAATAATTAAATGAAACTCCCTTAATTCCAAGAGCATCTCCCATTATTCAAATCATAAGAATAATAGTTATCAAATTTCAAATAATTAGTTTATAATTTCCTTAAAACACTTCAAGAAC
Source organism: Cupressus sempervirens (assembly GCA_028749045.1). Classification (NCBI taxonomy): domain Eukaryota; kingdom Viridiplantae; phylum Streptophyta; class Pinopsida; order Cupressales; family Cupressaceae; genus Cupressus; species Cupressus sempervirens. The sequence goes on along the minus strand of CM053790.1, from coordinate 632,920,903 downwards.
AATCATTTATTTAAAATAATCTTCATTGGTTTTAAGTAAAATCAATCTTATTAATAGTTAAATTATTTAATTCCACTAAATACTTATTAATATCTCTTTTCTTTTAACTTTGCCTCATTTAAAAATCTATTGGATAACAATTAATTACATTTCTTCTACTATTAATTGGTGTAGGAGCACCAGGGCCAAGGACAAAAGGCCTAGAGGAACTAGGGTCACTAAATAGATCCTAGGGGAATCAAATGATGAACATGACCTTGAAGTGTCATTATATTGTAATAATTCCACAATGGTCACTTAAAAATGTTTTTTTTATGTTTTAAATGTTTTGATTGATCACTTTGTAAAAGGATCAATGATGTAGCCTTAATGACATTTTGGGAGTTATTGTACCTAGGGTTCACTTCTAGATTCTAAGGTAGAAGAGTTATTTAAAGACCTTCAAAGGTCCAATTTATTTTAATATGGAAATTAGAGCCATTATATGGTGTCAAATGCACTTGAAGTGCCTAAAAATGTAAATTGCCAAAAATTGGTAAAATGAGGCCTAGAAGGCTCGTAGAGGGTTTATGGGATTTAAGAGTGGTTTGAGGATTTAAAGTTGGGATAAAAATCTTGAAAATAATTTGGAATATTAATAAAATGCATAATGATGTAAGGCTATCAAATTTGACAACCATGTTGTCAACTACACAACAAAACATTCAACTAAATGTAAACAATCATAACTAACTATAACTGGTTTGAGGAAGTTGCAACTGGTTTGAAATGTATTATTAGCATTGATGAGCATGAGTTTTAGGAGGGGAGAAGTATATAGTTTTTAGGGTTTCTATGGTCAAAATTATGCAATGTAACAAAGTTTCATAAAATACCAAATTAAATTCTCTGCAAGGTCCTAGCTTGCTACCATAAGGGCACAGTCTACTTTTTGTATTGAAAAGATTTCTCATTTGGATAAAATATTGAATATAAATGTCTTAGATCTATTTTGGTTTAGTTTTCAATTCATTCCATGCTTTGATAGATTATTTTTGTGAAGTTTAAGCACAAAGAACTCCTAGTTATGGAAAATGGAGGAATGACTATCATTGAATAAAACAGTCCCAGTTCGGGGGCCATAACTCCCTGATGAACCATTGGATCAGGAAAAATTTGAAATATGTTGGATAGGGTCAAGTTACACCAAATTTGATTGGAGAAATAAAATAAATTTTGTCAAGGTAAAAAGTTATGAATGTTTGAGTTGAGGTCTATGTAAGGGATAGCGAAAGTGTAGTTTGTGATGAATTTCCTTCATAAATAAAACTAGGGTTTCCTAATATTTTCTTCGCAACCAAATAAAAATTAACATACATATCTAGATTCCAATTTCAAGATTGAAGATTCATTCATGGAATATTTTCAAACACATATAATAGACATGATGAAGACAGGAAGAGAAAGACTGGAAATGGAATATGCAAAAATCATGAGTGCACCTAGATACTGATGCTAATTTGCTATGCCTTAGGGGTAAAAGCATAGATCTATGTCACCGTTTGTGATACAAAAACCTATTTTGGTCAAATCTCATTTCTCTATCAAAACTCAATTTTTAAAAAAAACTAAAAATACCCTTTTATAGATTTCAGATTCAATATCATCATGATATAAATTTTTGAGTGTTTTGATTAGTTATAATATGTTATAATCTAAAAATATTATAAGTCGATATTTCAACATTTCAGAAGATGCTCTCTAAAAAAATGAAAAAAAATAGTAAATCATATCAAAAAAAATAAAAAAAAATATTTATCACTAGAGGAGAGAATCCTCTTCATGAATATGTTATTTTTTTTCAAGAAGGTATAGATTTGATAGGGAAGTTTTGACGGGAGGAAAAAACTATTGGATTCTGACAAGGTCGAACTTGAGTACTTATAACAAAGAAAATATACATCAAAAATAATTATTTCTTTTTTTGTGCACTAGCTATACATGTCATCTATAAAATATTTTTGAATCATAACAAAAAAAGATGATTTTCACATACTTGTTTGACGGGAACTACATCCTATATTTTTTACAGTTAAAAAAGGGACTTCAAAATAAAATAAAATGAATAAATTCTTAGTCAAAAAAATAATAAAAATTATAGGCATAAAATTCATACAATTCTACACATTTCATCAGTTTACATCATCTTCATATTTTAAATGCAAATACCATTTTTTTTGTCATTAATGTTGAACTATCACATTCTGATATCACTTTTCTTTATAAAAGGTGACACAGGTTTGTGCTTTTACCCTTAGAAGTCCATAGAAAAATTCCTTCCTTCTCCAAAGTTTTCCATTCCTCCAAGAATCAAATCAACTAAAACTCCCAAGTCACTAGAAGTGCTTGTAGAAGCATATGAGCATGTAGAAGCATATGAGCTTCTCGAATGCATGTAAGCTTGTCCAAACACACTAGGAGAGCCTCTATATAAAGGCCTCTAAGATACATCTAGAATGTGTCTAGAAAGAACTAGGAGATAAGCATGACAACTAAGCACGTAATTTCCACAATAAGAAGATAGACATGATGTGGTCTCTAGAATGTTGTAGACAACATGTGCTCAAATAATATGCTAACTCCTAAGTGTACACAACATGTGCAAAATTAGAGTTCAAACTCCTGTGTTGTCAACATGACAACTCACGAGAGTTCACATACTCCTATGTGAATAAATATTAAAACAATGCACCTTAATTTATTAAATTTCTTTATTTAATATTCATTTGAGTCCTCTTTAAATTAATTTATTAATTTTAAATCTCATGCACTCACTTTATTAAATCCACTTGTTTTATCTTAATATATTTTAATCACATGCACACATCATGTGATCTAGAATCTTTTAATAATTTTAATATCTTTTCCACTTTTAAATTTATTTTTGAAACTTAATTGATAAAATATTTATTAACTTAAATAATAATATTATTTAGCATTTATTTAAAAATCAACTCTAAATAAATATCATCACATTCTAAATTTATATTTATAACTTTCATCTCAAACTTAACTCTTTTATTTAATTAATTTATTAATTAATTAAATTAAATTAAATATTAAAATATCATATTAATTTTCCATTTAATTGAATCATTAATTAAATCTTTTAATTAGACTTAATTAATAGAAAAATACACCAAAGTCTCATAAGGTAAAATACAAAAAACCCATCATAGCAAAACACATACAAAATCAAACCAAAAGGGTTAATATCATGAATTATGTCATCCAACGCATTCGGAGGGTACTTGACTTAGATACTTGTCTTAATTTTCAATTAGGACAAATGGATTAAAAGTTTGGGATTTGGACTTGAGAATTTTATCTCCCCTCTCTTACCATTGAGATGATGTGATAAGGTATGCTCATCCTGGCAATTTAGGGAAGTCGATACCCGATACCTGCAACCTACATAAAACCCATGCATGTACAAGTGCAATATATATACTAAGCTAAATAGGCAATGGCAAGAAGTGGTGCATTGTGTAGATCCCGACTAGTAGGTGACTACGACTCCCTTCCTTAACCACATCAGAAATGCCATACATAAAGAAAACAAACATGCACACCATACACATGCAAGTATGGTGTAAGTATCCATAAGAAAAAACACACAGAATAAACCATCTATATAATCATCATCAATAACTGAAATCACTTGAATAATCATCATGCATACATGAACTATAAAGTACCAAGTAATCTCATCATATAATAAACTGAATCTGAAACAATATCTGATAATCTCAAAATAATGTTACTAATAATCATGAAAATAAAACTAGCCCTAAAAGAGTTCAACAATGATAACAAAAATGCGACCTAGGGGTAGGTACTACAGTAGACCTTGCCATTGCATCTAGAATGACAATTTGGTGAAGATCAACTATAAATTTTCCTATTTTAAGCAATAGTTGACTAAGAGGCAAATTTTGTTTTACAAATTAGGACCCGAAGGCCTGATTTGCAAAGCTCGGTATGGTCTTTATTTGATCTATTAAATTTAATTTTTAGATCTATAATTTTTTGTTTTTTTTTTTTTTTGTAATTTAAAAAAAAAAATCAAATTATTAGACCAATCAGGCATCCAAGCAGAGAAAATTTTTTGCCCAAGCACCAGGCAGTCACAGCCCAGCCCTTTGTAGTGCAAAATATTGTGCAAGTCTAATTTTATTCGCAAGTGGATTCATCAATATTTTTGACAATTCAAACATTCCATCCGCAACCAAGCATTTCACCCACATCATTGATGGAGAGACTCCTACTAGTGGATGGGCCACCAAACTTCTGGGGAGCTTTGTTATTAGCTCAACCCATGCAATCCTTTTTAAACAAAGGATGAGGCTTCAATGTAACCAATGTGGGACTAAATTTTAAAAAGTTTGTGCCACATTATTAAACCCAGCCATGACACTTTAAACTCCAGTGCCCTCCCACTTTGCCATGCGGTGCCACTTTATTTTTCCACAGCCGTCCCCGTCACATTTGCAGTCGCTACCACTACAGACATGTGGTATCAACCCCGCCCTCCATGCGACCATGTTGTCCAACTTAGCAGCTGCTATGTCTCCTCTATAGGACCACACCAACAACCATTTTGATAGGGTGACATCTTAGCTCGAGAAGCCCAATTAGCGCCACCTATGACATGTCACCTACCAATAAGCATGGCTCGTCAACCAAAGGTACAGTCAATGCTAGCCTAATCAGTGATTGAGTCAATAGACTCATGGTTATTTCCATACACAACATAAGTAGTCCATGTCATCTTTCATATAGCCATGCAAGTTGCCACATTGTACCAAATCATACATTTTTGTATAGTCCATATGTGATTACGTCAATAGCTATATAGGGTGACATCATCATAGGCCCACATTTTTATTGACATCAGCAAAGTACATACCTAAATTTGGTGGCTATCTGACCGTCATTCTAGGGCATTTTGGAAATACTATAATGGTCATTTGACTATCAAATTTAACACAGTGTTTTCCTATCTAGACCCCTCTTTAGATGCAATTTTGATTTGGTAGCCCGACATCAAATGACCATAACCCAGTCATCCAGACTCCAAATCAGGTGCAATTTTTTTTTATTTTGAGTAAAATTTCCTTAACTTTCTAGTGGTCAATTATTTTCTAGTTTTGGTGCCTGGTTTTTTCAAAATAAGAGTTTTCTGGTGAGTCTACCTATCTAATCCTACTTTATGCAACTTCTAATGCATTGTACGGGCTCATCTAGACTCCTTTTTATGTTCTATTTTTTTTGAAAGTGTATTTTTTTGGTCTAGTTTTCAAATCTATAGTCAAATTTTAGTATTATGTGGACAAAAATACCACTTTCATAGATCAATCCTATTTTGCATTGTATTGCTTCACAATTGTTGTATTTTTGAGCTACATTGTAAAGGTCCAGATTTGTACTCTATACAAAGGTTGTAATCAGAAAAATTAGAAAGCCCACTTTGTCCATTTTGACAAGTGGCCCATTGTAAATTCACTATATATAAAGTGCCAAAATCATTCTTTTGGAGGGGGGATTTTTTGATTGAGTGAAAAGGGGGGTGTGTACTGTGTATTGTACCTCCTTGATCTTGTGTTCTTGCATTATGGCTTATTTTTCAAAGTTAACTCCACATAATTATGCTACTTGAAAAGAAAACATGAAGGAACCATTGGTAGAAAAAGGTTTATTGTGTTATGTCACTAGTGCAACAAAGAAACCTCCTGTTGATACTGATGAAGCTAGGAAAGAAGACTAGGAATCCAAACAAAAGATGGCCTTAGGAAATTTTTTGAAAAATATCTCTGATCCTGTCAAATTTCATATTAGGAAGCTTTATGATCTAATAGAGGTTTGTACTAAACTTGAAGCTTTGTATGGGATAGTAGATGAAGACATGGCTTATACAATAGAGGATAGAATTCTCAAGTTGGATCCTAGAAATTTTGACATCATCAAGGACTATCTTACCTAAGTAGAAATGTATAGGGCACAACTTAAGGATTTTGGTGAACCCATCAAGGATGGAAAGATGGTCAAACACATCATGACTAATCTTCCACCTGAATATGCTCCTTTTGTTTCTTGCTTTAATACACACAAATTAATAATGGGTAGTGCCTATGTTAAGCCTTCATTTGAGAAATTTTTAGAAATGTTGATTTTAGAACATGACAATCTAGTGGGTATGGGAATTCTCAAGTCTTCCAAGACCAAAGTCTTGGTAGAAAATGAAGGTAATTCAAGTGGTAAAACTCCAACAAGAAGCAGAAGTAGTGGAAAGATAAGCCACAAGACGACACACAATAGTCCTCCTCAAAATAATAGTCTTCCTCAAATCAATCTTCTTCCACTCAAAAATCTTCTTCACAACAAGGAAAGTCTTCTTCCAAAAAATTCAAAAGGGGAACAATTCCAAAAAAAGGGAGAAGAAAACTTGTTTCTATTGTAAGAGGAATGGTCATGATGAACATGAGTGCAAGGTTAAGCAGATTGATGAATTGGTCAACATTATGAGGAAACACAAAATTGATGTTCCAAATGCATATAAGGATAAGGGATCATCATCCACTTAAAAAGGCAAGGGAAAAACTTTAGTGGCAAGTACAAAAAATGCTAATGAATGGGTTCTTGTTTTAGGAGCAACACATCATATGGGTGCTTCAAGGGAGCAATTTTCCTCTTTGAAACCATCAAATGTACCTTACATCTATGTGGGCAATGACACTCAAATAAAAGTTGAAGGGAAAGGCAATGTTGAGTTTGAAAATGATGTCTTCAAGGATTTACTTCATGTTCCTAACCCTAGCACCAACCTTCTCTCCATCTATCAAATAACTCACTATGGATGTGGCAAAAAAGTAAAGTTCCTCCCCGACACAGTGGTGGTGAAAAATCTCAAAGATGATTCAATGGTGGTGGTTGGAAAGGCAAATCATGAGACAAGACTTTATTCTTTCTCACATTTTGTGCCTAAGTCCACTTCTCTTGCCTTGTTGACTCATTCAAATACTCAAAGTAAACTATGGCACGAGAGTTTTGGACATCTTAATTATCGCTACCTTCAGCAATTCAGTAGCAAGGAAATGGTCATTGGTCTACCTCAAGTCAAATATTTGGATGGTGTATGTCCAGGTTGTGAAGCAAACAAGCATCTTGAAGAGAAATATGACAAGGGGAAGTCTTGGAAGGCAACAGCTATTCTAGAATTGGTTCATAATGATGTAGCTGGCCCATTTCCAGTACCATCTTTTGGTAAGGCCTACTATGTTCTCACATTTATTCATGACTTTTCATGGTACACTTGGCTCTTTTCCTAGCTCGTAAGAGGGAAGTATTTAATAACTTTATCATATTCAAAGCTCGAGTTGAGAAAAAATTAGGGAAAGCCATCAAGAACCTAAGGATAGACAATGGCAGGGAATATGTCAACTCCAGAATTATAGACTATTGTACACATGAGGGTATAGATCTTCAACATTCAGTTGCATACACGCCACAATAAAATGATATAGCTAGAAGAAAGAATAGAACCCTTAAGGAAATGACCACTTATATGCTTCAACACAAGTCTGTAGATCAAGTGTTCTAGGTTGAAGCCATCTATTGTGCCAACTACATCCAAAACAGAAGTCTGCATAAGGCCTTAGATGGAATAACAAATTTTGAGGCATGGTGTTATAGGAAACCAAGTGTCAAACACTTCAATGTTCTTGGTTGTCTAGCATGGGAAAGGATACCTCCAAAAAATTGAAAGGCATTAGAACCACAAAGAAAACCATGCATATTTGTTGGATATCCTAGCCATCTCAAGGCATACAAACTAATGGATCTAGAGATGCATGAAATCTTTTATGAGAGGAGTGTTCACTTTGAAGAGAGATGTCCAAGCTTGGCTTCTTCAACTCCTCCTTCCTCCTCCTTTGTGGATAGTGATCATAGTGATGAAAGTGACTCGAAAGATGAGATTACTTCAACTTTGACTTGTTGAACACCACCTTTGTAGGGTCAACAAATAGTTGAGAATATTCCTTCTTTTTCTTCCACTAAACCTTGTTAGGTACAAAAAACTCTTGATGCAGCAGGATCATTGGTAGGAAATCCCTCAGACACTCAAAGGACTAGGCCACAACACAAGTCATTTCCACATGCATATACAGCCATTGCTACAGATCCACAGTCTTTTAAGGAAGCATTAGCGATTCCAAAATGGGACAAGGCTATGGAGGAAGAATATAACTCCTTGATGAAAATCAACACTTGGGACTTAGTTCCCCTTCCTAAGGGAAGAAAAGTAGTTCTATGTAAGTGGATCTTTTTGGAAATCTAATTGAAAAGCTCATTGTTGAAGATCAAAGAGGGAAATTGTTGCAAAGAAAGAAGACTTTTATAGGGTCAACAAATAGTTGAGGATATTCTTGCTTCATCTTCCACTAAGCCTCATTGGGCACAAAAACTCTTGATGTAGTAGGATCATTTGTGGGAAATCCTTTAGACACTCGAAAGACTAGGTCACAACACAAGTCATTTCCACATGCATATATTGCCATTGCTTCAGATCCATAGTCTTTTAAGGAAGCATTAGGGATTCTAGAATGGGACAAGGCTATGGAGGAAGAATATAACTCCTTGATGAAAAACAACACTTGGGACTTAGCTCCCCTTCCTAAGGGAAGAAAAATTGTTCGATGTAAGTGGATCTTGTTTGAAATCTGATTGAATAGCTCATTGTTGAAGATCAAAGAGGGAATATATTGCAAAGAAAGAACATTTTTGTTAAAAGAATATTTGCAATCATTGTTTTGTCATTGATGTCAAACTTGCTACTTGTAGGGACGACATTTGTGTATAAGATCCAAGTACTATCACTTAGTTGATTGATGAAGAGGATTTGATCAACAAGATGTAACAAGAGCACCTAAGGGAAAGGTTGAGTTATAATGTTGAATGAAGTGCAAGGATCAGTTAAGACAATGGTTAAATGATGTATTGATCGCATACTCAAAGATAGAGAGGAAGGTCACACTTAGAAACATTGGAGGAAGAAGTTTTAACAAGGTTGATTGCAAAGCCTAAACTAAGATCTTTAGTGAGTGCTGAGCAAGTTAGTTGAAGCTCAACAAATTCTCAGTTGGAGCTAAGTAACCAAAAATTATTAGTGTGTGTTGAGTGATCTTTAGGTGTTGAGTGAATATCAGGTGCTGAGCATTAGAAAATTCTTAGTTGGTTCCAAGTGATCTTCAGGTGTTGAGCATCAAGAAAAACACAGTTGATGTTGAGTAACACAGTATGTGTGGAGCACCAGTTTTTCAATAGTGCTAAGCTGCTATATTATTTTAAATAATAAAGATTCGCCAAATCTGAGCTAACAAAGTGGTTACCTTGAATTTTTTGAACAAGTTGGAAGATATAGATGATGAGCTGGTGGCACAAAAATCTATGTAAATTATTTTTGGGCAAATTCTAAAGGACTATTCAAGAAGTTTCTAGAGGAAACAAAATATGAGTTAGATGAAATGAATCCTACCTAATCCATATGAATTAAAATTAAATAATAGAAAAATCAAGAGAGAAAAGGAACTCCAAGACTTCTATTGAAAGGGTGATAGACCAAGAAGCAAATGTTGTTGATACTGGTGTTGCTGAAGAGCCAAATCTGTAAAGTGGTTGGAAGGGTGTCAAGGAGAAGAGATTTAGGAGAAGGAAGAGCATAGAGGCTTTGCTTCTACAAGTAGTCATGAAGAGATTATTACACTGGTACATTGAGTATGGAGACTCAAGGAGACTAAGCTTGAAAGGAGGACAGTTGTCTAAGTTGCAGAGATTGAAGGCCAAGCAAGGTTATGAGCTAACAAGTGATCTGGCATCTACAAGATAAGTTGTATTTTTTAGTCAGGTCAAGATTTTCTAATATTCTCTAGCAATTGTATTAGATCTAAAAATCTTATGGACTTAGGTTGGTTTAATAGCCATTTGTAGATCCTTTAACAAGGTGGCATTCCAAGTGAATGTTCTAAAGTCCTTTAACCAGGCTCACTTCTAACAAGGTGGTTAAATCCTCTAACAAGCCCACAATTAAAAATATGTTGTAAGCCTTTAACAGGGTAGGCCTTTCATAGAGCATCACTTCAAAGGAGTGAGAATTGAGTAGCGTGTTACTGGTGGTTTTTCCTAAATTGGGTTTCCATGTAAATCACTATGTTATGTGTTGAATTTTTATGTGTTATGCTTGCATGTTGATTTATAGTAACTTGTTGTTTAGAAAAGTTAAATCTTGGATGAATGAATGGTTGAATGGGCTCACTACACTTAGTAAAAAGTTTGAATAGGATAGTTGGACCTTGAATAACTGATTCACCGCCCTCACCCCCCACCCTTCTCATTTACTCTAAAGAATTTCTAAAAATTGGTATTAGAGCCATCTATTAATTTAGTTTCAAGGTACTAGAAGCAGGAAGATCAAGATGTCCAAGAGAGAAGTTCCCAAGCTCAACAAAGACAACTTTGTTGCATGGCAGAGTCTGATGAAATTGCACCTTGGATCAATAGGTGACTATGCACAAGCCTCAATTGGAATAGAACATGTAAATCTAGTAGGACCTCCTATTGTAGATGATTTAAATAAAAAGGAGCACAATTAAGCAATGCTAGAGATTACCTTTACACTTAATTATGTAGAATATGATGACATCAAAGATTGTGACATTGCATTCAAGATATGGAAAGCCCTATTAGATATCTATGGAGGAGATTAGAATTCCCAGAGAGTGAAGAGAGAAAACCTAAGAGGAAAGTTTGATGACATGAAAATGGAGGAAGGTAAAAATTCTGCTCAGTATGATGCAAGAATGAAAGAAGTGGTAAGTGCAATAAGAAGTTTAGGTGGTCAATTAGAAGAAGAAACTATCATCAAAAAATACTTAAGAACTCTACTCGCTATCTATGATATTAGAGTTTCAGCCATCTAAGAGCTAAGATGTGTACAAGGGAACACACTAACCTTTAAAGGAATAGTGGGAAGACTCACTGCATTTGAATTGTCCAAATTTTGTTAACTACAAACCTGAGAACCTTGAATCTTCTTTCAAGGCCAAGATGACAATAAAAGACACTAAGGAGGAGACATCAAGCAAAAAGAGAAGAAAAGGAAAACATGCATCCAGTGATAGTAGCACAGATGAGGAAGATGTGGAATAGCTAGAAGCACTAGTGGCTAGGAGATTCCATAGAGGCAAAGGTAAATTCAAAGGTAAGCTCCTTATCATATGTTTCAATTGCAATGAAGTAGGTCATATTGCTACAAGATGTCCACAAAAGAAGAACTACAAAGAAGGAAACAAGTATAGGAACAAAAGAGAAGATGATAATAAAGACTACAAGGAAAAAGATAAGAGATCCTACATTGTTGAAGAAGATTCTAATGAGAATAATGATGAAGTATTCTATGTAGCCATGAAGGATGAATCAGATAAAGAAGAACAAGAAGCAACAACATTGGTTACCTGTGTGAACAAGAATTACAAGTGGATCATAGATAGTGGATTCTCACATCACATGATAGGAGATAAAAGTAAGTTCATTACCTTTACTCAATATGATGGAAATAGCGTTAGATTTCATAATGATGTTCAACATCAAATCAAAGGAAAAGGCTCTATTAAGCTCACAGAGAAAATTTCATGTGATAATGCATACTATGTTGAAAGATTGAATTACAACTTGTTGAGTGTAACATAGTTAGGCAATGTAGGTTGCAAAGTTGAATTTGGAAACAAAATTGCTAAGATCTATGACACTAATGGAAAGTTGAGAGGAAAAGTTGAACAAACTAGGAGAAATCTATTTTACCTAGATATGGAAGATGCAACATGTCTTGTTTTTAGATTTGATGATGTGTAGTGATGGCATACAAGGTTGTGTCATGTTAACTTTGATAATCTAATTAATATTAGCAAGAAGAAAAAAGTTAGAGGGTTGCCAAAATTTAAGAAACCTAAAAAAACAATGTGCAAACAATGTCAACTAGGGAAGATGACTAAGTCTAGTTTCAAAAGAAAAACATACACTTCCAAAGAAGTACTAGAATTAGTCCATATCGACTTATGTGGTCCAATAGAAGTGCAAAGCTACCTAGGAGATAGATACATAATGTTATTAGTAGATGACTATTCTAGGATGATGACTACTATGTTTTTAAAGAAAAAATCTGATGCATTTCAAATGTTCAAGTGGTATTTGGCTAGAGTTGAGAAGGAAATAGGAAAGAACCTAAAATTCCTAATGTTAGACAGAGGAGGTGAGTTCACATCAAAATAATTTGAAATATTCTGCAATGACAAAGGCATCAAAATGAAAACATCAGCACCAAGAACTATACCATAGAATGGTATTGCTGAAAGAAGGAATAGGTCAGTGATTGACTATGCTAGAACCTTAATGATGGAGAAAAATGTTGCACTAAATTATTGGAGACAAGTTGTAAGTACTATATTCTACACACTAAATAGAGTTCAAGTCAAGAAAGGTACAAATGCAACACCTTTTGATAAACATTTCAAAGTATTTGGTTGTAAATGCTATATTCTTAAGGATACTAGAAATGGAAAGTTTGATGCTAAAAGTGATGAAGGCATATTCTTTGGATACTCCACTAGAAGTAAGGCATATAAGTGTTTGAATACTAACACTAACAAGATTGTGGAGAGTGCAAATGTAATTTTTGATGAGCATGTAGAAGTTTAGGTTGATGAGTCCAAGTAATCAGAGGATTATAGATCATTTATGTACTTCTATGAAGGAATGGCTATTGAAGACAGTGCTGCAAATCAAGTTGGGAATTAGCAAAAAAATTTAGTATTTGTTGAGTCTCTGCCTGTGAATTGTGAGCTATATTCAAAAGCCGAGCTGTAGAATGTAGAAAATACACATTCTGATTCTGAAAATAGTATACATGAGAGGAATGATGAAGTGTCAGATGAAGAAGAGAAAAATAACCATGAAGCTGAAGGATCAAACATGGAAAGAAGTACATAACCAAGATTAGACAAGTATGTGAGAAGACATAACCCTACAGATCAAATCATTAGTGACAAGGATGCCAGACTAATGACAAGGAATAGACTTAGGAATGAACCATGTCTACTAAGAAAGGTTGAACCTAAAATAGTGAAAGATGCACTATAAGATGATGACTGGTATAAAGCCATGGAAGAGGAGATAGAGCAGATTGAGAAGAACAAAACATGGTCTTTAGTTCCTAGACCAACTGATAAGAATGTGATTCGTAGCAAATGGGTGTTTAGAAAAAAAACTTGATGAGAATGGAGAGATAACAAGAAACAAAGCCAAACTAGTTTGCAAAGGCTATGCATAAGAAGAAGGATTAGATTATGGAGAAACATTTGCCCCTATTGCAAGAATGGAAGGAGTAAGAAAATTGCTTGCATATGCTACATATAAAAGTTTTAATGTCTGCCAAATGGATGTGAAGTGTATGTTTTTGAATGGTATACTAGAAGAAGAAGTCTACATAGAAAAACTAGAGGGATTTAGTGATGACAAAAGCAAGGACATGGTCCTTAAATTGCACAAAGCAATTTATGGATTGAAGCAAGCACCTAGAGCATGGTATGAGAGGTTGCATAAATATCTTATGAAGATAGGATTTGAGAGAATAGATGACAACAACAACCTGTACATTAAAGCTAAAGAAGGTAAAGATATTTTGATATCAGAAATCTTTGTTGATGATATAATATTTTGAGAAAAATATGTTCTTTGCAAAGATTTTGTTGATCAAATAAAATATGAATTTGAGATGTCAATGTTTGGAGAAATCAAATTCTTTTTCAAATTACAAGTATATCAATTGAAATATGGTATATTTGTGACCCAATCCAAATACATCAAGGAGGTACTCAAAACAATTGTGTTAGAAGACTCAAAACCAGTTAGCACACCAATGACAATAGGCCATAAGTTATCTAAGAATGATGAGTATGCTAAAGTAAATTAGACATTGTATAGGTCAATGATTAGAAAGATGCAATATGTTGTACATAGTAGACAAGACATTACATTAGTTGTTGGAATAGTGGCTAGATTTTTTGCAAATCCAAAAGAAAATCACTTAATTGTAGTGAAGAGAATACTGAGGTACCTAAAAGGAACTAATGACTTTAGTTTGTACTACAAGAGGAGTAAAAAGTTTGAACTGAGAGCCTACACCGATGTAGATTGGGGAGGTAACATTGATGATGGAAAAAGAAATAGTGGAGGAGCACTTTTCTTAGGAAAAAGATTGATTACATGGACTAGTAAAAAGAAAAGTTGCACCTCACAGTCCACTGCTAAAGCTAAATATGTGGCAGTTGCTATAAACTGCACCAATAATGTATGGATCAAACATTTGCTACAAGGTATGAAAGAAGAGGTAACCTAGCCTGTTATATTGTATTGTGATAATACAAGTGTTATTAACATATCAAAGAACCTTGTAATGCATGCTAAAACAAGCATATTGTAATCAAGTATCACTATGTTAGAGAGTTGGTGGAAGAAAAACAAGTGAGGATGGAATATGTTAGCTCAAAGGAAAAAATTGTTGATATCTTCACAAAAGCACTACCTAAAGATTCTTTTGAGTATCTTAGACATAAATTAGGGTTGATAACCCTGTTAGAGTAAATAATTAATTATTAATTATTTATTCTATTTACTGAAGCTTACTTAGGTTAATGCATTAATTTAATACTTAGTATTTAATGCATGTAGTGGTTAGTTGATGACAACACGAGAGTTTGTTCCCTTCTAGCATGTTCCACCTTTTGTGGATATGTGCTGAGTTGTCATCCTTATCTTCTACCACCTTCCAGCTTGTTCTACAAGCTTCCATGAGCTCTTTATAAGCAGGCTCTCTCATTGTATTTTCATAAAGCATTCTCATTGTAAATACATTTTCATTGTGTTTGCACATATTGTCTCTCATGTCTGTTAGGGTTTTTCCCTTGCTCCATGCTCTTCCTCTTCTTGGATTCTCTTTGATAGGTTCTCGCATGCAGGTGATCTTGGGCATCTTTGGAGTTGGCTTTCATCAACTCTAACATGGTATTAGAGCCTTCCTGTTGCTGCTTGGTTGAAGAATTTTGAAGTCGTGATTTGGAGTCACAAACCCTAGTTTGTTTGTGCATTTTTTCTTCAAATCAGGGGATCAGCACATTTTCAGAGCACATTGGAGCCAAACAGACATCACCACTGGATTCGAAAGGCCGTTTGCAATTAGGATTCATATAAAACTTGTCGAATTTGGAGATAGAGCTCTGGGAGGCAAATTTTTTTACTTGCAGCCCTGCTGTATGAACTGTTCGGACGATTTTTATAGAAAAAATTTTAAAAAAGGTTTTTTTGGTGCACCGCCGGGTAGCCACCACCGCACCATCTAGAGGCCACCACCGCGCAGCTTACCAACCACTGCCATCGGTAGGGCCGCTGCGGCCCTGCACCATCCTCCTCCACCGGTAGCTCTGCCATTTCTCGTTGCCTCCACTTGAACTCCATCGGGTTCACATCGCTCCGACAGCACCGGTCTACCCTACCACCTGATTCTACTCCGTCAGCACCACATTGATATCTGCGGATAGCTTAGCTTTCTTTGACAGTCTACAACCTATCAGTGACTGACACGTGGCACGGTCGACACGTGGCACCTTGCCACGGGGCCACTGCCACGTCAGCCATCCACCACGTGGCATCCACGTAGCACTGCCACGTGGCCTCTTTTTTGTGATGATGGGCCACAGGCCATCAATTTTAATCCTATGAACTGTTGATGTCATCCTCAGGATGACGTCATCGGCATCCAAGAGCTTGCATGCACCTCTCCAAGTTCTATTTTGAACCTACTTGTGTTTTTTGCCCATAACTTTTGCATACAGAGGTATTTTTCCGATTCGAAAGAAGTGTCAAAAAGCTGGTTCCATGACAGAGATTTTGGTGTAGGTATTTTTAGGTTTTGATGCTTTTTCATTGCTCATTTTTTCAGTCAAAGTTCAAAGCTGTGTTTTTGACTCCAGCAAGCATATCTTTTGCGTCCCATGCCTGTTTTTTGAAAACTTTATATTTTTGGAAAGCTAGTTTTCTCACCTTTTCAGAAATGTAGTCCTTTTCCAAGTTTTTGGCCCATGCTCTTTCTATCATTGTTTTGGAATTTTTTGCTATATGGTGGATATTTTGAGTGTTTTAGGCCCGAGGATCATTTTCATGTCATGGATTCTCTTGTTTTTGGTTGTACTTTCCTTTGTTGTAGCTCTTTTTTAGTTCTGATCATTGTAGCTATCATTTTGAAGCACTTGTTTGTATCGCACTGAGATAAAGTGCCACTTTTGCATTTCGGGAGTCATGAACATTGTTTTGAATCAGTTGTACATGCACTATTTTCATAAAGCACCATAGGGGGGATCTTTGTTTGTTGTTTTAGGCATTCTCCCTTTGTCAATTGAGTGTCCCTTCCACAACATTAGCCCCATGTAGAGTCAATTTGACCGTGTCTTTATAGGTGTCTATACCTCTTTTCCTCTCTCCTCATTCTTGGTTCATCTATAGGATACTTTGGCCCACCTTCTCAGTTGCCTATCATCACACCCCGTCTGCATTAAGGGGGGGTCATGTTGTTGTTCTAATGCATCCGTGGTTTGATGGTTCGATAGTGTGAACTATGTATTCAGTGGTTGATCCTATGTACAAGGCAATTGCAGTGGCTGGCTACCTATCCATTTCGGTGAGATGGATCATCTACCATATAGACATGCTCGGTTTGTGCCTTCTTCTTCTGTGGAGGTTCTTCAGATTAGCTATTTGATAGATTTGTGGCTTCTTCATACTTCAGTGATGCTCTTCATGATCACTCTTTTTCCTATTGTAGGAGACACTTTCCCTAGTTGGAGACTTCTTCAGTTCTTCACTAGGTTTACCTCTTTTTGGGGGAGGGTTTTTCCCAAGTGGTTTTCTCTCTTTCCCCATTTGTAGAGGTTACATTTCTCTTGCATTGTGCTTGGGTACCTAAAATGGCCTCATTGTCGGCACCCATTATGCATTTCATCTTAGTTTTGTGAGCTTAAGGCATTTCCCTAAGTTGCACTTAAGGGGGGGTGTTAGAGTAAATAATTAATTATTAATTATTTATTCTATTTACTTAAGCTTACTTAGGTTAATGCATTAATTTAATACTTAGTTTTTAATACATGTAGTGGTTAGTTGATGACAACACGGGAGTTTGTTCCCTTCTAGCATGTTCCACCTTTTGTGGATATGTGCTGAGTTGTCATCCTTATCTTCTACCACCTTCCAGCTTGTTCTACAAGCTTCCATGAGCTCTTTATGAGCGAGCTCTCTCATTGTATTTTCATAAGGCATTCTCATTGTAAATACATTTTTATTGTGTTTGCACATATTGTCTCTCATGTTCATTTAGGGTTTTTTCCTTGCTCCATGCTCTTCCTCTTCTTGACTTCTATTTGACAGGTTCTCGCATGCAGGTGATCTTGGGCGTCTTCGGAGTTGGCTTTCATCAACTCCAACAACCCCTAGCCAAGGCTACTTGAAGCAAAAGAAAGAATACCCCGCATTAAAAAAGATAAATGTTAAAGATATTACTCATTGATGTAGAGGATGCTTACTTTAGGATTCATGCCTGAAGTAGTAGAAGTGTTGAAGTTCCAAATCAATCACAAGCATAGTGACAGAGGGAGAAATTGGATGAACCTGCAAAGCTACACTTGCATATTGTAGATGCTAATATGTCTTTGGCATTGTTTTCAAAGAGGGAGAAATAGCAAAAAAATGATCAAGAGAAATTAATTGAAGTAATCAAAGGTTGATCAGAATAGCGAAAGATGAGAAATACAAATAGAGAAAAAAAGAGTACAAGGAAACAACAACAAAGAGGGAGAAGCAAAAATGAAGCAATAAGAATAATAGAAGGAGATGTGAAGCTACAATTTACTTTTTGGCATTTGATGTACTATTCTAACCTAGAAAGCTTGTGGTTGAATATTTTAGTCTTATGGTTGATCAGTTTGGTTTTCCATCAATG
The DNA here is from genome assembly GCA_028749045.1 of Cupressus sempervirens. Lineage (NCBI taxonomy): Eukaryota > Viridiplantae > Streptophyta > Pinopsida > Cupressales > Cupressaceae > Cupressus > Cupressus sempervirens. The sequence continues at coordinate 632,902,767 of CM053790.1, read as the reverse complement.
CCAAAGAGGGACATTGTTGAAAATCTAATTGAAAAGCTCATTATTGAAGATCAAAGAGGGAGATTGTTGCAAAGAAAGAAGATTGTTGTTAAAAAGAAATATTCAATCATTGTTTTTTCATTGATGTCAAACTTGCTACTTGCAGGGATGGCATTTTCTTATAAGATCCAAGTACTATCACTTAGTTGATAGATGAAGAGGATTTGATCAACAAGATGTAACAAGAGCACCTAAGGGAAAGCTTGAGTTATGATGTTGAATGAAGTGCAAGGATCAGTTAAGACAATGGTTAAATAATGTATTGATTGCATAGTCAAAGATACAGAGGAAGAAGTTGTAACAAGGTTGATTGCAAAGCCTAAACTAAGATCTTTAGTGGGTGCCAAGCAAGTTAGTTGAGGCCGAACAAATTCTTAGTTGGAGCTAAGTAATAGAAAATTCTTAGTGTGTGTTGAGTGATATTCTAGTGCCAAGTGATCTTTAGGTGTCGAGTGAAGATTAGGTCTCAAGCATCAAAAAATTCTTAGTTGGTGCCAAGTAATCTTCAAGTGCCAAGCATCAAGAAAAACATAGTTGATGCCAAGTAACATAGTATGTGTCGAGCACCAATATTTCAATAGTGTTGAGCCACTACATTATTTCAAATAACAAAGATTAGCCGAATCTAAGTTGACAAAGTGGTTACCTCAAATTTTGTGAACAAGTTGGAAGATAAGGATGATGAGCTAGTGGCATAGAAATGTATGTAAACTATTTTTGGGCAAATTCTAAAGGGTTATTCAAGAAGTTTCTAAAGGAAACAAAATATGGGTTAGATGCAATGAATCCTACCTAGTCCATACAAATTAAAATTAAATAATGGAAGAATCGAGAGGGAAAAGGAACTCCAAAACTTCTATTTAAGGGGTCATAGACCAAGAAGAAAATGTTTCTAATATTGTTGCTGTTGAAGAGCCAAATCTACAAAGTGGTTAGAAGGGTGTCAAGGAGGAGACATCTAGGAGAAGGAAGAGAACAAAGGCTCTGCTTCTACAAGTTTTCATGAAGAGATGATTGCACTGGTACATTGAGTATGGAGACTCAAGGAGACTAAGCTTGAAAGAAAGGCAAGTTGTCTAAGTTGCAGAGATTGAAGGCCATGCAAGCGTATGAGCTGACAAGTGATCTAAGATCTATAAGATAAGTTGTATGTTGTAGTTAGGTCAAAATTTTATAATACTCTCTAGCAATTGTGTTAGATCTAAAAATCCTATGGACTTAGGTTGGTTTAATAGCTATTTGTAAATCATTTAATAGAGTGGCATTCCAAGTGAATGTTCTAAAGTCCTTTAACTAGGCCCACTTCTAATAGGGTAGTTAAATCCTCTAACAAGGTCACATTTAATAGTGTGTTGTAAGCCTTTAACAAGGTAGGCCTTTCATAAGGCATCACTTCAGAAGAGTGAGAATTGAGTAGCATGTTACTGGTGGTTTTTCCCAAATTAGGTTTCCACATAAATCACTGTGTTATGTGTTGAACTTTTATGTGTTATGCTTGCATGTTGATTTATAGTAACTTGTTGTTTAGAAAAGTTAAAGCTTGGATGAATGAATGGTTGAATGGGCTCACTACACTTAGTAAAAAGTTTGAATAGGACATTTGGACCTTCAATAATTGATTCACCTCCACCCCTCTCAGTTATTCTAAAGAATTTTTAACAGATCTATCAAATCAAATTTGTAGTGGACGGAAGTGTGGATAAGCATAAGGCTAGACTAGTTGCCAAAGGTTTCTTGCAAGTTCTAAGTATTGACTATACAGAGACTTTTGAACTAGTTGCCAAGATGAAATCCATTCACCTAACACTAGCTATTGCTACAACTCATGGTTGGGTTGCACACTAGATGGATGTTAAAAGCACTTTTTTGAATGGTGATCTTCATGAGGAAATTTATATGGAGCAGCCATAGGGGTTCGTATAGGATTCTACAATGGTTTGCAGATTAAAGAAGTCTATTTATGGTTTAAAGCAGGCTCCTTAGGCTTGGTATGCCAAAATTGATTCCTTCCTCCTCTCAATAGGTTTCACCAAATGTCACTTTGATTTGAATGTTTGCATTCTTCATAAGGATGACTCACACTTGATCCTAGTGCTTTATGTAGATAACTTGATCATTACAAGGAGCACTTCATCCATCATTGCCTATGTCAAGACCTCTCTATAGGATAAATTTTCCATGACAGACTTGGGTTTGCTACATTACTTCTTTGGCATTGTGAGCTACATTACTTCTTTGGCATTGAGATCACACAGTCTTCAGTAGGGATAACACTTTCACAACCCAAGTATGCTCTTGACTTGCTTTCTCAGTTTCACATGAGTGACTACAAGCCTTCTCCTACTCCCTTTCTATCAGGTGTCAAGATAGAGGCTAAGTGCACCATTCCACTTGTTGATGCAGCGTTATATAGACAGATAGTTGGGAGCCTTATCTACTTGACACATACACACCCTGATATTGCTTTTGTAGTTTGCATGGTTTCATGCTTTATGCAAGAACCGCATGAGCTTCATTGGAAGGCCACCAAACACATTTTGCACTACAACAAGGGTACATATACACATGGCATACATTACGCAGTAGGTACATGACTTCAACTAATTGGATACATTGACTAAGACTATGTAGGAGACTTATATTCTTGAAATTCTACTTCAGGGTACATATTTCACCTTGGTTCCAACCCTATTTGTTGGCAAAGTAAGAAGAAAAACAATGTTGCTCTTTCTTCCAAAAAGGTTGAGTATCAAGGAGCTATTAATGTAGGTAGAGAGGCTTTTTGGTTACAACACACCCTGGAGAATTTTAAATTTGATCTACCTAAGCCTATAGTTATTCATTGTTACAATTAGATTGTCATTGAGATCTCTAAGCATCCAGTTCAACATCAACAGATAAAGCATATTGAGGTTCATATGCACTACATCAGAGAGCTTAAACATGAGTAGATCATTGCACTATAGTACTCTCTTATAGTAGAGTAGGTCACTAATATCTTCACCAAACCCTTCACTGAGGTGAAGTGTACTCACTTGCGATATCTCTTGGGCCCGTGAGATGTTGCAGAAAGGGGAGTCCCTTGACTTCTCTCTTCTTCTTCTTCTTCTGGTTGGGATTTTTTCCTCTTATGAGTTCTTCTTCTCTCTCATCTTCTTTATTGTACTCATCTCTCTTTTTGGAGGAGGATTTTTCTCATGAGGTTTTCCCTCTTTCTCCATTTTATGAGAGATTATATTGCATCATTCTATAGCATTAATTTTGTACATGGGTACATAACATGGCCTCGTAGCTAGGAGCCATCATGCATTAGTGAGCTTAAGTGCATTCCCCTAAGTTGCACTTAAGGGGGGGTGTTGGTGTAAATAGGTATTTACTATTTACACTTTATTTAAGTTTACCTAGGTTAGTGCATTATTTTATTATTTATTTTTATGAGACGCTTAGGAGTTTGTGCACCTTTTTGAGTTGTCATGTTGACAACACAGAAGTATGCAACTCTAAATATGCACATGGTGTCTACAACACTAGAGTTTGCATCATTCACTGAGTTGTCATGTAGATAATATAGTTATTTGCACTCCTAATTTAGCACATGTTGTCTATAACACTGATTTGCATGTCACACCATTGTAGGCTTATCCTCTCATCATCACACTTACTTCCATGCTTAATGGAGGATAACCCATCTCTCGTGGACATGTGCTTGGCTATATGAATTATCATGATGCTAATTCTGAGGCATTCTAGATGAATTTTAGAGGCCTTTATATTCAGGAAATCCTAGTGTACTTACACATTATATTGAATACTATACAGTTATTTTGATCATACTTTAGTCTAATTTGTGCTTGTGTTATGAGTTCCTTGGTCTTGGGTGAATTCTGCCCTAAGCCATATTCTTATAGTACTTCATTGAGTATTATTAATAATGTAGAAAAGAATTAATTATTTAGAATTAATCTCTCAATTTCTAATTAGTAAATATCATAAGGGGATAATCTATACCTTCTATATCAATTGAACTAGTTGGGTATGACTAGTTATCATCATATGTACTTGGTTAGGTCAACTTGATTTTTTTTTTTATGCATCTAAGTAAATAATAATCTACACCTTCCACATTTATAAGATCTGCATACACAACAAAAATGTCACTACAAATGTACAAAAATAATGGATACTATGAATAAATAAATATGAAGACAAATAATTATAAAAATGAAACATGTTTGTAGAAACTCACCTAAAACAACTAAATCAGAAACACATTCATAATCACCTGAATACTTAGGATTATAAATGTCTATGTCATTTTCATCTTCTTCATAAAGGGTACTTCTGATTTTGTTTGTCCATGCCCATTTAGAGACATAGTCATTCACAATATTCTCTCATTGACCCATTGCATTGTTTTGAATGCAGGTATCACGAAAACATGATCTTTCTCCTACTTGAATCACTATAGGTTTGTGTTGTCTAGTAGTCATCAATTGATGCAATCTTCTAATTCCAAGAATGGGTTTACAATTGTAAGGATTTGATTGATCAATATCTATAACACATTAAGTTGACAAGTATCTATGTTAATAATAAAAATATTAAAGTAATCATGTCAAAGAAAAATGGAAATCTTACCTTTCACTTCCCCCAAAAAATGTTTTTTATATGTTGTATCACAAGGAGAAAAATAAGATTTACACCATTTGACAACTTGATTTTTTTCTATCTTTGCACCTGTAAAGGAAAGAAAATTATATCAATTTTAACAAAATTTAAAAGAATTATCTACAAGATGGTCATATACGTCAAATTTTATTTGTACATAATAATATTATACTTGAAAGTTCATGTTTCCAAAGTGCAAACTTTACACATGCTCCTACTCTATCATGCTCTCCTTTCCCATGACCAATTTCAAAAAAGTTCCAAAAAAACTTAACATTTTGTCTTGCATGTTGTGTTGCAAGCCAATTCAATGCTTTTGCAGACTTAAATTGCCCTACAAACTAAATTAAAATAAATCAATGAGTAATCAAATCTATAAATAATTAATTTCTTAGTTAATTAAATATGTGCATGAAATTTTAAAGTTTAGCTTTCAAATACATATACAAGCACAATCATCAGACAAAATCCAATGTTCTGAAGCATTTATCCCATGATTCATGAGATCATCAAAGAACATTCCAAAACAAATTAGCTTCTATCATGAACTCTATCATCATTAAGATAAGAATAGACCTCCTTGATGATAATGTCTTCATCTGGATCGATACTTTCTACCTCATCCATCTCAAATTACGCATGTCTATAGCAAACTTGTACAAAAATTACAATTTGATCTGAGTGATAATATTTAGCTTGAATTTTAGATTGAGGGGAAATGTGTAGTTCTCATAGAATTCTACAATTGATAGAATACATCCTAGTGGAAAACAATTTTTTGAATCTTGAAACTATTTTTCTTGCAATCTTGGACCATGACAATGTTGGACCTGTGGATAAATCATAGTTATGAATTTATCCATAAACTCACCTTATGGAAAATTTCTCTCCTTCAAAGCTAATTTTTTTATTCTTCTCGATTCTTTGTTGAATATATCTCATACTCAAAGTTATTCCACACAACTAGTGTTGAAACATCAATATTGTCCATTTCATATAAAAAAATTTGTAACTCTCCATAATTTGTACATGCATTCTTTATGCATTGTACATTGAATTCATCTAACTCTTCAACATTATCACATAGCAAAGAGTTGACAAATTGTGTTGTGCTTCAATGAATTATGACCTCTAGCTTAAGTGTTGCCATAGCTTTTCTAAAAGATTGCAAATAAAGATGAAACTCAACATAATTTTGACAACAAAAAATTTAATGCACCTTATATGTGTACAAAACATGGGTGCAACCTATGAAACATTCTTTGAAAAAATTTCACATTTACAAAATCTTTTTTGAAAGCTTCAAATAATTTGCTTTATGTTGTGTCTACAAAGTGTTTTACATGATCTATTTTCATACCTGTCTCTTCATCTTTGATTTGTATAGTGTCTCTTTTATTTAAAGAAACACATGACTAGCTAGTCCAATATTCAACAACTAATCTTATAACATCTTCAGATATTCTATCCTTTCAAGGAAGTTGACAAATACTAACCTAGTTCTTTTCAATGTTCTCATGAAGGAAATTTCTTCTTTTTATGTACCTTTGAAAAAATCTTCTACATAGATTGACCATTTCAGAAATTGCTCGAACTTGTTTTTCTGTGACAAGTCCTTTCTCATAATCATAGTCATCGATGCTCTATGTGCAACAGTTAAATAAACTACTCAACTTTTTTCATCAATAGAATTTAATGCATTTCTCAAATTCTAAACTATTGTTGCCTTGACATTATCTTTTGAGCTTTTCTTATTGTTCACACCTAACAACTCTAGAATAGGGCTCATTTTTGTTTTCCTAAATCATCTGACAAATAATTGTACTTTACCAATCAGAGATTTATTTTAAAAAAATTCCTCCCACATATTTTTTAGATGAAGCTTAATTGTACTTTTAGGCATCATGTGTTTAGATGATTCAATTTCTCTAGAAAGAGAATCTTCATCCATCTCTGGCAAATTTTCCAAATGTCCTACTACTTTTTGGAACTTTAATAAGGTCTTCTTCAACTACAATAAATGGATCTTCAATTATTGGCTCTCTATTATGTTTTGTCCATCCTTTCTTTTGATCATCTTTGACTCAATCATATATTTTTGTTCTTTTCTCTTTATTGCCCACTGCACAAAAACCTAAATAGAGAGCTTGAAATCACTTGCATATAAAAGACTTCCAAATTCAATTACATAAATAATAGTATATCATAGACAATTTAGAAAAGAAACTCAACTTTAGAAGCTTATTATATTTGACTATCTGTAAGACTACAAAATCTTAAGATAAGTAGTTGCATTAAAGCATTGTTAAATTTTGGTTAAACAAATTATTGAATATATTAAATAATTTAACTGTTTAGTAATTTTAATATCTTTAATAATATTTTAAAACAAAAAATTTCATTCTAATAATTGATTTAAATAAAATTAATTAATTAATGTAAAATAAACAATAAATTTAATTAATCAATTTCAATACAAAAATAACTTTAAAAATCTAATTTTCAAATATTTCTTCCATAGAATTTATTTAATTCAATAAAATTCATGTAAATTTAACTTTTTAAATACTGCAAATGAAAATATGAATTAAATATAACAATTTAAAAAATAAAACTTTACCTTTAAAATTAAAAAACTTATTTTATTGAACTAAATATAGAAATTTAAAAAATAAAACTTTACCTTTAAAATAAGAAAACCTATTTTATTGGAATAAATATATTAATTTAAAAATAAAACTTTACCTTTAAAATAAAAAACTTATTTTATTGAATTAAATATAATAACTTTAAAATTAAAAATACCTTACCTTTAGAAATAATTAACCTATTTTATTGTTTAAAGAGGATAAAGATTGTAAGCTTGTGCATGCGACCTTGTGTGGATGACTTTTTGGTTGTACTGATCTAGTGGGATCTGGTCTAGCTGGATTTAATTTGGCTAGATTGGATCCAATCAAAACCATCTATGTGTCATCTAATTTGGAACTTTCTTTCATATTTTTTGTAATTTTGAAGAACTTAACACTTCAGATGCCAATTTCATTAGCAAAATTAGGGTTTCATAAGAAAAATTACCATTAGATAGAACTTGTACTCAGAATTATGCCAATATAATTTTTTTCTATAGGTGACACAATATTGATTATAATAATTGTAAAATAATGCAAGTAGGTATTTCAACATTGAAGATGATGCATATTTAGGAAAAAAATTAAAAATTAGTAGATGATACCAAATTTTTTTATAAATGATGAATTGTTCTAGAGGATAGAGTCTTCTTTGATAATATATAACATTTGTAATGGTTAACATAGATTAACTAGGGAAAAGATGGTGGGAATGAAAAACCATTAAATTATGAAAAGTTCAACTTAAACTAGCTATAACAGAAAAAAATATGTAATATTTTTTAAAATTTCTTTCTGATAGGCCTAGAAACATATGTTGTCAACAACATACTTCAAATTTAGATGAAAAAATATTTATTTGCATAGTTATTTATATGGTGGGAACTATAACCCCTAATTTTCTCAATTTTTAACATTGTCAAAAAAGGTCAATGAAAATTTAAAATATACTAATTTAAAAAATAAAAATTATTAAAAAAATTTGCATACATAACTTTATCCTTTTATGAATATTTCATCATTTTACACCAAATTAAAATTCAAAACAGAAATATGACTTTTACATTATTGAAGTTTAACACTTTTTTTTATGTTAGCATTTTCCTTTGTAAAAGGGTGACACATGTTTGTACTTTTATCCTCACATATTTCTTATTATGGAGCATTTTGAAACTTGGTAATAATGATGTATTTTAGGGTAAACCTAGGCACCTTGTTGAGTCTCTATGGATGCTCAATGTATATACTGATATTATTATTATCTAGGTCACAACAATCATTAAAATGAAGGAAAAAACATTTTCCTATAGATTCTTAGGGAAAGAAAAGAAATAGTGGAAAAGAACAAAATCACACATGGGTACACTACCATCAAGGAAAAGCATGAGTTCCACATCACATTGGTTGAATTCACCCAACAACGTAAGGACAAAGGTCAATTGAGGAGCAACGAGAGTGTAACAAGTACTCATTGGAATGAATAGAATAATAGGGGATTTGTAGTGTTCATCTACCCACTGGCATCCCCTATTAATGTTACTACTTCTATCTCCAACAATGACCTTCTAGATTATGTTGTTGATTATTCAGATAGTATAATTTAGGTTTTGTGTTTTGTTATGATGTTGTACACTAGTAAGATGAGCAGGGGATATACTTATATTGTGAACTCTATTTTTTTTTAACTTAATGATATGCAATATAACAAAAAATGGAAAGAACATAGAAAAAGATGTCTGATAGAGAAATATCATTAAATAATCCTATCATTTTCATTAAATTGTCAAATAATATGACATTTTTGGAGGTAATTTCTCCCTATTCACTATACTTCAAATCTATTTTTATTTAAAATCTCATTTGGCTAAGAAATTGACTATATCATTCCATGCTATAGGAAATAGTATGAAAGCGACAAATTCCAAGAAGCCAAACAACCAAAAAATCTATCTAATGACCATAATTAAGCATCAACTACCATAATCTATGCATTTTTGAGTCACCAAATTACCACCACCTTAAAATCAAATTCAAAAGTAATCATTTTCCAAAGAAGAACATAATTAGACACAATTAGACTCCACATCATATAGAATAGAAAGGGCCTCCATTAAATTGGTTGTATGAAGGCTCTTGTAAACCAATAATAACAATAATTTAAACAACACTAGTTCTATCATGACCAAATCCATATATTTAGTTTTATTTGATTATAGTAGTAGAATAATATGTTAAATATAAATAATTTATTTATTTAAATATTTCACAACAAATAATAAGTGCTAATTAGCTATGAAGATTTATTTTAAAAATATGATAAATGAAGCAATATTCAATTTATTGCACTTTTTTTGTGGTGAATATCACAATATAGTAAAAGTTTAATGAAAAGTATAGTTTTATTTAAGAAATGGCCCATTCCTTTATCATTTTCTATTTTCTCTTACATTAAGAGCACCATTATATCCATGTAGATAATTTCAATGGTATAATATTGATTAGGCTATGGAGAGTCAACATAATGTTCAAAACCTAAGGAATCATATTCAAAATACCTTGTTCATGTCCCTTTCCTACTAAAAATTATGAACAAAAATAACAGACATTCTATATGACATATTGTTATGTCATTGTATTTAAATTAATTCATTATTTATTTAAAAAATATGAAATATAGGATGTAAGGAAGAACATGATGATTAATATAAGTAGGAATGATTATAGGTGTCAATTCGAAAGTCAAATAAATTGATAAGTTCAAGATCACCTTAATTAATTTTATAGGTCATTTGTCTGTGATCTTAATTAATTTTATAGGTCATTTGTCTTTTCAATGAATGTGTTTGTCATTATTAGTACTTGTCCTAGCTTCTAAGTGTTATTGTATTAGTCTTTGGATTGTTAGTCTTAATTAATGATTAGATCATACTTTTTTGGATCAATCTCTATTGAGTATTTCTCTTTCTCAGTTTTTAATATTTTATATATTTAAAGTTGATATGCACATTTTTAAATTATTACTTTTTAATGATATAATTGGTTAAATGTTCCACCAAATTACAAATATTCACTTTATTTTATATAACTTACCATCATTAAAAATTATCCGATTCACCTTCAAATATTTTAGACCTTAATTTATCATTATATAACTTGTATTACAATAATAATAAAAAACTACATTTATAACCTTTATAATGATTTTAACAAAACCTATACTTATACTATTACATTTCTTATTATTATAATAATATTCACAACAAGTACTTAGTAGTTACTTGTCTTATTTATCATTGTTAATCTCACTATGAAGAACTTATAAGAACAATTTAAAAATTAATTCATTGTTTGGAAAAATTATTTAGCTATAAAATTGATAAACTCTTTGAAAATATTTTTAAAGTCTATGATAGGAAATTTAGATATTAGAATTTAAAAGAAAATACAAATAGATTTTCACATACACATATTATTATTTATTATTATTTTAATTCTAAAAATCATATCAAATTCATAATAGCCTAAATCATTCAAATTTTGCAAGATCAATCCAAACCAAATTTGGATTTTCACTCGTCTAATGTATCTTATTTCACATATTAATCTCAACTCTTATACTAAATTAGTTGTTTATGGAAAATCAACGCACTGTTGTTCTTTCCTTACATGTTGCGGTGTGAAATGGCAACCTATAATGATCCTAGCCCGTTCTCTGAGAAAATAAAATCTGGATGGGTTACACTTGGAAACATGATGACGTGGTCTTGACAATGCCTAAATTTGTAAAGAATGTGTTTGAAATGATGTTTCATTGCCATCTTTTGGGGTTTTGTTGCAGCACCAGTTGGAAATGGGTGTTCTTATGATTACACCATTACCTTTTGTAGTATAAATCTTGTATGAAAACTGATGTTAATGGGTCCATTGCAGTTTGAAAAGTATCGACACAAAGAAGAGAGAGGCCAGATATAAATAAAAGACAGAAACTAGTTGGAAAGTACTGGATTTGCTTAAAATGTTGAAACTGTGAACAACAGAACAGAAAATTTAGAGTTAAAAAACAAAACAATCATGCACGTTCATTAGTTGTACAATTGCTATCGTTATTTGCAAAATTTAGCCGCTTTCTTGTTGCTTTCCAGTCTTGCCATCACTTTCTTACCCTCCCACAGGGCAAATTATATTACACTTTTCTTCAGCTATGAGTTATTGTGTGAAGAGTTGCTTTTGGAATATTTGGACTCCAAGATCAGTTTCAGTGGATATTTTATTAGAAAAACAATTTATCATCACTTGTCACTTCTTTCACATCACTCATCATTGGTCTTCCATTTAGAATTCTTCAATTCTTTTGATGGGAAGCCCATATAGGCCAGTTTCTTTAAATGCTATTTTAAAATGATTTGTACTCTTTTGACTATTTATTATTTGATGTTGTTAATTCGTATCGTAATTAATTTTTATCAATAATTTTAATAATTTTATTTATATTTAGAAACTACATTACAAATAACAATGTGAAGATCAACAGTCAGAACTTACAACTTAGATTTCTATCATGACACCTTCTTAAGATTTAAATAAAAGTTTCCACAATGAAAACTCATTGCTTCAACCATGTGAAACCCTTTAAGTTTACTAATTTACAAAGGCCTTTATCACCTATCTCATTAATTTAAAAAATGGACATTTTTATGAAATATCCATCATGCTAGCCTAAAGTTTAACTATGAAATATAATTCAAGTTTGTCTCAAGCAAAATTATATTGAAGTATTTTAAAATAACAATAAACAATTTAATAATTTAAAATAGTATAGCAGCAATTTCTTGAAGAGATTGTGTTAGAGTTATTTTTAGTATAGTTAGATTGTCGTTTTAGTTCTCTCTTTTTAAATTTTTTTTTTGTTTCCTTTTTATTTTGAGTTGGTCGTTTGTAATTTTTTAGAGCTTTAGAAGTTGTTTGTCCTATGGTTTATATTGTTCTCGTTCCTATTTTCTAATTTTTTTGTGTTATATTTTTTGGTGATCCTCCTCTCTCCTTTTATTAGTTATCTAGTTTCTTTAATTAAGTTATCCTTGTCTGTTTTCTTGTTCCTATCTTGGCCTCTCCTTCCTCCTTGGCTTTGATCCTTGAGCCTTTGGTCCTCCCCTTCTTCTTTTTAACCCTCTTTACCCCCTCCTTGCTCTGCAATCTATTCTTACTCATCCTCTAGCTCTCTTATGTCATGATGATGGATCACAGAGTGTGATCCGAAATGTTATATGCTTTTCATTTTATATTTTTAAGTATTTAAGAGACACAAAAACTCTAACACAATCTCTTCCAGAAATTGCTACTATACTTGATGGATTGTGGAAAATTGATATGTTTAATTTCAAATAGGTTAGCTAGCCCTCAGACTGGGTTTTTCTTTTTGTTGTTACGATGTTGGTTACTATGAACTAATTACCCTACAAGGTTTTACATTACATGCTTATGTCGATATGTGGGACTAATAGCAGGGAGTTGTTTAAGTGTTGCTAGCTTGTTTTTCAATTTTTTTATTTTGCATGTTTCTGATGGTGTTGATCGTGTTGTTAATTCGTCTGTGGATATTATATGTTTTTTGAAGTTTAAAGTTTGTATTGGTTTGATGATATGAGGTAACCTTTGGCTGACTTTTCGACCTTTTTTTTGTACTTTAGGGTTAGCCCACTATCTTTTTGGCTGGTATTTAATACTTCCAAAACAATAAATATTTTAAGAATTTAGTGTTTTTAAATTATTACCATTGAATTCAAGAATATAAAAAACTTATTTAAATTTAAATTTAAGTTTTAAGTTATGGTTTTTTGAAATATCTTAATTTATTAATTTTCAATATTTGAACCACCTAAAACAAGTATTATACTATTTCTTTTGATATGAAAAATAAATTAAATATTAATTTTATTTTTAGCCTAACCATTTAATTGCAACATTTTGCAAAAGTGATATATGTCATAATACAATTTTTGTTCCATATATATATATATATATATATATATATATATATATATATATATATATATATATATATATATATATATATATATATATATATATATATATATATATATATATATATATATATATATATATATATATATATATATATATATATATATATATATATATATATATATATATATATATATATATATATATATATATATATGTAATTAATTCAAAATTTATTATTTCATATTATTTTAGTTCTTTTAAACTTGTTTTGGGTTGTTCAAGATTGTTCACTTTTAGTTTTACTATTATTTTTAAATTATTGCAAAGTAAATTTTTTCAACAATGAATAAGTCCAATACTAATAAAATATATGAAGATTTATGTAACTTCATGTACTTCACTTTTTTATTTAAATAGTTTTTTATTTAATATAAAGTTCAATCTTGATTATTATTGATTTATTCCACCAATATAGAGATCTTAAGTGATGAAAACTTATATTGAGATGTAAAAAATAATCATCCTCAATGGATAGAATATAAGCAACATCATTATCCTATTTAAATCATTTTTACCTTTTTGACTTTATTTATATTTTTATTTATATTTATAACTTCTATCTAAAAATATATGAATACAAAGTAATAAGATGGATGGGTCATTATTACAATATTTAATGTTACTTAATAAGTCAATATAATATATCCTTATATATGACAAAAAAAATGTTGGGATGGGTTTTATTTCTTGATTATTTGTATGTGAATAGTTACATAAATTGGAGCAAGATTTAGTTGGTGAAAATTCTTTATTTACAAGCTATGATAAATTTAAATAATTTCTAGCTCATAGACTAATTTTACATTATTATATTGTTTTCGAATTATAAGAATTGAAGATTATAATTAAGTAGAGTGTGATAGGGCTCAAACCCGTACAAACAATAAAACCAACAAAATCATAGAAGGAACATCAAGCCTAAAGGTAAGAAGAAAGGAATTCATGAGAGCTGAATTCAAAAGGCTTTTGAATAGAGACACAACAAACAAGACCTTTGTTCCAACAACTAAGAGAACACATTTTGAGAAGGTAGAAGTTTAGGTAGGGAGCCTGAACCAAACATGAGAGAAAATATCTTCCTTAAAACTCTTCTGAACAACAATTATCCACTTCTAAAGGATGTGTCTTTGTCTTGAAAGGGGCTCCCACCTTAAAAGGAAACTTGGAAGAAGAGAACAATGGAGATAGAAAAAAAAAATCTCTTGCAAAGAAACTAGGTTAAATCTCAATTGAAAGATAAAGAGTCTCTGTTAATAAGAGCCTTATAAGGAGATACCTATCCATAGAAGACCATTTGAAAGAAAAAGGAAGAGAATGGGTGAGAGAATTCCCCTCAACTAAATCCACCCTCCAAAAAATAAGACATTAAAGAGCAAATAGTATAACAGAGCCTCCTCAAACCCACAAAATAAAGAAAGGAAGATAGGGAATGACAATAGAGTAGAGGAGAAGAAATACATCTGGCAAGGGGCCAAAATTCTTACCTCAAGGAAAACACCACACAAGGCCTCTATAATCTTCAATAAGAAAACTCAAAAGCATCTAGTGGCCAAAGAATGTCTAAAAGAATTTCAAATTGTCATAGAAATGAGAGGACCTTGAGGATTCCAACAACTAGATACAAACTAAAAAATCTTTAAAGATAGAGGACTCACTAAGAAAGATAAGGTACACATAACCATAGAGAGGCAAAGTAGTAGAACACCATAAAACCCAATTCCACTTTATCTTGAGGTGAACACCAAAATTAGTGCTACCATTATCAAGATAAATCACCTAAAAAAGGTCACAACTCACACCTAGAAAGGGCAGAAAAAAAGTAAAGGGGAAGAAAACAAAAGGCTCCAACCAATAGTTACAAGGCTCCCCTGTGTTGCTAAATAGAACTAGATTGTACCTCCAGTAGCCAAGATACAATCCCATGCAACAAATGCAACCAATAGAAAAAGAAGTCCATGCATGCATGTCATCTTGGTCTCCATTGCCATCCTCAAAATTTGATGACTCTACATGACTGCTAAAAACCCTAACACACCTACCCACACTCATCACTTCTAAAAACTAAAGTATTAACATCTTTGAATTCCATTAGTTATTTTGTGAACATATTTTTTCTATATAATCCCAATTAAATTAATTTATACTTGACTTTTGGAATGGTCCTTTAGGTCATAACCTCTCTTGTGGAATGATTTGGTATGCCAAAACCCTTTCTTACAAGATAGTTTGTAGTATCATTGTAATAAGAATTATTTTTTGAATATTCTATGAAATGTTGAATTTTTTGTTTGATAATATCTATATTAATGCTATGTAATTCATGAAAATTTGAGATGACCATATCTTTATGCATTAAGAATATTCAATTCTCAATAAACATGGTTTGAGTTCTTTTAGTAATCAAATACTTTACACAAAATTTTTTTGCTAAAAATATTTATGATCTATATAGAAAATTATCTTGGATTTACCAATATATTCAAAATATTTCTATAGTGAAGGGAAGAGGTGAGGTTTCAAAGAGAATAATGACAAAGGGCCATACCACCATTACTAACTTCTAATTTCTTTTATCACAATATGAAGATAAAGATTAGACAAAGTCTTTATAGAGCATAGTTTAATAGTTAAGATTCCTTGCAAATTATCCAAGATGAGAAAACTCAAGCCTCTTACATAATGAGAAAGCTTTCTATATGAGAGCTTGAACACTAAAAGTTTTCTCCTAAAGAGCTGATTGACAAATCCTTGTGTTTTCACTTTTCATGATTTGACCTATTTTGAGTTAGTTAGAGTCTGTTTTGGGTCAATTTTTAAGCTTCTAGCTAATGTTGCTTATTTTGTGTAGAGAAGATGCAATCTTCATCCTCTTAAATGGTGGAGAAAATGAATCCAAAACTAGTCAAATTAAATTATGAAGGGGCACTCAAAAAGTCAAGTTTTCAAGATGGACGTGTGGAGATTAAAGATAAAAAATTCTGACACATTGATTGGAATGTATTCCTCACTATTTATAACAAGCCTAAAGAGAGGTCTGCTATGGTATTGGTGCTAATCTAGTTTGGCCTTGTGAATGCAACATATCATGCAAAATTAGTTCAATCCACTAAACTAATAATGACCCTTGTAGATCATTATGTGACTGAAGAGAAGGTCATTAAGAAGGTCATAGGAGAAATAGTGTTAGACCTCTAACCCTAGAACATTGAGAAGGTATTTCACTTGCCAAAGTTAGATCAGGATTTTAATATTTCATATGATGGGTTAGAAAGATGATAGAGGGAGAATGACAAAGAATCAAAATAAATAGTACAATCCTCCTTCTTGATTGATCGAACACCAGTGAGCTACAAAGTGGTCAAAGTTGATATGACAAGGGGATATATGAAGGATGATATTGGATATGGAATTGTGCTATTAAGTAGAGTTATGGGAGTCGCAGTAGTAGGTGACCTTCAGTCCTAGATGGTCCACTTTATTGAAACCATCAAAACAATGAAAAAACCAATTCATTGGGATACCATCCTAAGTAACAAATTGGATGAGAAATTAGTAGTCTTCAAAGTAGACCTATGCTTCTATATGATATTATACATGGTGTCTTTATTAGTGACTACAAATGTGGATTACCTAGGTGTCTATAGAAAAGGGAGCATGCAAGATGCAAATGCTTGGCCCTATGTGGTATATCCACAATTGGTGAAGAAGAAGCTCCCACCACAAAGTGTGGAATATAGAGTGGTGAATGAAAATATTATCTTTGCAACCATTAGGTTCATTGAAGGTGACTATTCCAAGAGAATGCCAATAGAGACAACAACCAGAATCATAGAGATTGGTGCCTACAACATTTAGTTCTAAAACTTTACCTATCTTGGGGTAGCTAGCACATTAGTGTGCCCAAAAAAGATCCCAAGATAACCATAAGAAAGGCTCATACTTCTTGAGATTGTGTGTTAACTCACTTCTACATATGATAGAGTGAGAAAACAACACAAGAAGACATGGGTCTGGCCCATCACAATTGGTGCCTTCAAGGTGAAGTAGAAGAAGGAAATCACCACCTTCAATTTTGAGTGGGATCAGAATACCCTAGAAGAATACAACTTCCCTCACACTTTTTTTGATAATACTTGGATGGTACAACACATAGAAGGGAAAGAGTTCGTACATGAAGAAGTGTTAGAGGATCATTGGATGAACAATATAGATGGTCTTATGATGATTATGTACTTAACAGAAAACATGCTAAAGATGAAGATTAACCTCAAGGTCATGGAAAAGGATGCCCCAAAAGTTATGGATCCTTTATACAATAGGGATAAAATCTATGACTAACCCATAATGAATGTTGAGATAGGAAAGGATGAGAATGATGACATAACTCATTAAGCTTAGCACATAGTTGAGTTAACAAGGGAATGGACACAAAAGCCATTTTGGTTGGATCCAGTTCCACAAGCCATACCCCAATAGGCCAAAGTGAGACCTATCAAAGGTAAAGGTGATAAGTTCACTGTACAAGCCTTCCCTCTTACTCCCTAGTAAGGTTTAAAATGGTTCATCAACATGAGTAGGAGGTTGAGTACTTTGAAGCTGATAATGGCAAGAAAAGGAAAAGGATACCTCCTAGGGCAAAGAGGAAATCAACTGCAGCTCAAGCACCGACATAAAAAAATATAACCAAAATAGGCATAGGCTGAGCCTCAATAAGAGAGAACACAAGAGCCACACAAACAAGCACAACTAGGACAACTAGAGGAGGAACAAGCAAAAGAAAAGAGGGTTCTGCTAGTAGCAAGACGAGGAGATTAAAGAACAAAATGGAAGAATTGAAAGTGAGTACAAAGAGAAGGGGATTAAAGAATAAAATTACTCTATCCCCAAAGAATCCTGAGACCATCCCAGAAGCTAATGATGAAGAAGAAGGGGATCAACTAGAATTTTTTTCTCTTAAGCTAAATAACCCACTTGGCTAAAGCTATAAAGGAAGAGAGGAGAAGAATTTCTTCAACAACATCTCCATCCACTGCAAGAGAGCCTATCTAAGTGTCAACCTTAGAAGATGAACAAAAAAAGTGGATAATATAGATAGAAGTTGAAGGAATTGATATCTTTGAGCTCTCTGTCTTTGATTTTATGCCAATAGTCACTAATATGGTGGGACAAAAGATTTGAGAGACTCCGATGAGCCAACCTTTAGGAGAGGATTAGAATCAGCTACCACCTCTACCTTAATGACCTTTGGAAATTCCACCATTACCATCTTAGGATTTTGTATTTTTGAATAAAGGGTCAGTGACTCCACTTCCTCTAGTTACCCAAGTAGAAGAAGATCAACAATAAATTGAGGAATGAGAGTTCCAACAGCCTCATGCCAATGAAGTATGTAAGGAGGAACAAATACCTTGAAATGTTCCTATGTGAAACATTTAAGATTTCTTCATTAAAATCCTTACAGACTCTATTCATATCTATTTTCTTATTCACTCAAATGACTTTCCTCCTAATACTTATATATATTATTTCCCATTAGCCATGACTCTCCACAATAATAATTTAAATTGCTTATTATTAATCTCATTAATATAATATTATATATATATACAATGTTCCTTTATAAACATTAAATATTGTATTATACAAATTTATATATAAGTATATTTTATTGGTATTATATCCTTATTTATTACTTGACATTATTATCTTATTTATCATCTCAATAATATATTATTATTTATTCTTCAATATTTATTAAATTATATTATATTTATTATTTATAATGAACTTATAAAATTTATATATCATTATTTACTTCAATCACTTAGTGTGTAATAATTATTATTATATGTAATCTTTCTATATATCTATTAAAGTATTTTATTGTATTTTTTTAACCTATATTGTCATAATTGGAGGACATGACATACCTAAAGAAACTCAACAAACTCCTCAAGATATAGAGGCTAGGTCCTTGATCTAGTAGAGTATAGAGACTCCTCCAAAAGGTCTTCAACATGAGAAGACTCTAGAAAGATGTGACAAGGCAGGGGAACCTTCTATAGAACCAACCTCTTTGGTCAAGTACATGTCACCTATGGGTAGTACTCCAATATGGTTGAAGAGGTAGGTTATGTTCCAATAGAAAAGCTAGCTAGACCTGACTATGGAGGAGGGTATGAAGGAGTTAATAAAAGAAATCAAGAGGTCTAGACCACTTAAGGGTGATGCACAAACACAAGACCTCATAATGAAGAACTAAGTTGAAGACCTACTTGAACATATTTTTTTCCTCCTCATGCTGACACCAAAGAACTGACTCGTAAATATTACCAAATAAAGGAAGTCATGTTGGCAAGGCCCATGGGGGATACAACCAAAGCGATGATTACCACGGGCATAAAAGAGGTGTTCAAGCACATGGACCATGATGAGTCAAAGTTGATTATACTACTAAAGAAAAATGAGCTACTAGGAGGATATTTGAATAAGGTTGCTAACTCCATTGACCTAGAGAATCTAGAGATCATTCATGCAATGACATTACAAACAAAAGTAATAGGCACAATGTAGTTGGATCCATTTTTGGAAGCATGTCAAAAATGGTGTGATAGTTTTGAAGAGAAGGAAGTTCAAATAATATAGGCTAATTTGAACTTATTACATTGCATCCAATTGTGTTCGAACAAGTTGGTTTCTATAGTTAACAAAAATGTTCGGCTAATAGATGAGGTACATTCCTAGGCTAAAGACTTATAGGCTTTGAGATCAATAAAAGTTCATACATATCAGATGTTGATGAAGGTATATATGGTTGAGGAGCTCGATAAGCTCAATGGATGGATAGAAAATATATTAGCAGTAATAAAGTTATGGAGAGATTGAATCAAGAGTTCCAGAGGATTAAACAGAAGGCTCAAGAGTAGTCTTTGGAAGTAGAGAGGTATTATAACATTTATTTCCTTGATATTTTTTAGGATGAGTAAAAGACCAATCTTGTTGTAGTGTAGTTAGTTGTCCAATAGTTTAGAGGTACATTTGAAGAAGCTTCATTAGAAGATGACATCAAAAAGGCCTTCAAAATCAAAGAAGCATTATTGGAACTGGACATCAAGCTTAAGTATTTTAAGGGAAAAAGGATCAAAGTAAGAAATTATTGGCATGCAGTTAAGAATAAGTATGAGGCTTTGGATTTACCAGAAACTACTCAAGTGGCTGAGATAATAGAGAAGTTCAAAAATAAACATGCAAACATCATTTTGGTCTAAAGGGGAAGAAAACCGAGATGATGGAATTTCATTTTTGAGACTTAGAAGAATTTTGGATTATTTGGAACATATCACCAAGGTGCGTAGGTACGTAGGTGTGTAGTTATGCTTTTTAGAGAGGTGTGTCGATAGTTTTGAAGAAATACTAGTGCAACAACCATTAACTACTAGTTGCTAATTTAGAGCATTCCATGCACCAAAAATGTATATTGATAGTAGTTCAACTCCAAGAAATCCCTAAAGAAGGTTAAGATCCCATTTTTAGAACATCTAAAGACTCTCAAATCATCTTACAATTGCAATATTCTTATCTTCTCAATTCTTTTATTATTTTTTTGTCATGTAAAGAATCATGCACCCATTAATGAGTACAACTAGGGGTGGAGACCTACTTGGCACCATTTAGAGAGTCAGTTTGTATATAATAAGATTCTTGTATTAGTTTTTTAGCATGCTATTATGTTTTAAGAAGTCTCACTCCAAAAAGGAGGAAATGATTTCTTATAAATACATGGATGTAATATATACTCCAAGTTGTTATTTTGATGCAATAATATATGCTATTGGTGCTTTCATTCTAAGTTTAGTTATTCTTGCCAGAATGTGTTATTTTTGTGAATGCATGTTCATAAACAATAATGGAGCCAATGTTTTTATTGTGTTGATATGATTATGTTTTTGCCTTATGTTAACAAATTTTGTTGGCGTACTGAGTTAGAGAAATGATCAGCTATTATTCTTGAATAGTGTTTTCTCTCACATGAGTGCATTTTTAGTGGCCTTGAGATTTGATGAAATGTGGAACATCTTTACATTTATATTGAGATCCCATCAACAATTGCATTAGTTGAGTTTGAGGAAGCACTACTCAAAGTCATTAGGAGTTTTCCTTTCAAAGTCATTTTCTTCAAAATCTCTCATTATCATATCTATTTTATTTTATTTTCTAGCACTTGGTTAAAATAAGAATTCACATATTTGTATTGATAAATTGCATTCATCATAAAACAAGAAATATACAAAATATATATCTCTTTTCTGGTTACTTTTTCAAGCATCAACATATCAAAAAAATTATTCAAGCATCAACATATCAAAAAAATTATCTAAGATTGGTTAGAACTAGCAAAGGTCTCCTCATGAACATACACATTTATCTTCAATTAAGAAAATTTTATTAAGGTTGGAAGACCATCCAGAGCCTTGTTATTGGTCCTCGATTAGCTTTTCAAAAGAGGGATTCACAAGGATCCCTATGTTCAGCATCATGCAAAATGACAACTTAACACAACAAAAGAATTCTCATAATCTCTCTAATATACTCTTCTCTTTTGCAACCCTATTTTTATTTCACTCACTTTTTCCTTGAAATATAACATTCAAACTCTTATTTCTTCTTACTTTATCTCTCTCCATTCCTCTCAATTTAAGGAATCCTTAGAATTCATTCAATCAAAAAAATTATCTTCTTCTTTCTCTTTTCCACACTCAAGTCTTCATAACACAAAATTTACCAAACTTAAGGACACCGCCAATACAAACTCATAAAAAACCATAAAAATACGAAGATGAAGAGAAGACAAAACTCTTTACAAATGATACATTTATACTTGAAACTCCCTACAAATTCTCAAAGATGAGAGAACTTCAACTTCTTAGAATATGAGAAAGCTTCCAATATAAGAGATTCTACAATCAAAGGTTACACCAAAATAGCTTACTTACAAATTCTCATATCTATTTGTTAGATAATACACAAGAGACTACAAACACAACCAATATGGGATAAAGCTAGATGCAAATACTTTTCTACAAATAGTAAATACCCACCAATTATAATTAAGCACCGACATGTGGGCCAATTACAAAATTAAATTGCCTTTGTGGGCCACTACAAATATGAAATGCATAATGCAAATAAATTCCTAAATAATTGTAACCTGAACTTGCTAAAATTCCATATATGAATCTTGATAAATAAAATTACTTTAAAAAAAAATAAAAATCCTTTTCTTCCACCTATGCACCTTGATAAATGAAATGGTCTTTTTCTCTATTTTTGTCTCTTTAATTTTTAATTTCTTTCTCTTTCATTTTTGTTGCTTTCTCTCTCATCCACAATTTTTTATAATTTTTATTGTACTTTCCTTTTTTTGATTTGTGAAACTCAATCATATTATAAGTTTTGAAAAATTGCTAGTTAAGTAGTAACAAATTCAATTATTATAGGTTGACATAAAATAACGGTCCACTACTAGGTAATTTGTGACCTCTCCTAAAGGGAATACCTATGATGAACAATGGTAAAGACATGGGTTATTATTTATGGAAATATAAAGACATTAAAAAATATAGAAAAGTGCATACTAGCAATAGTGTTGTGGTAAATTTGGTAGTAACAAAACAAGCCGATCTTTTTCCATAAAATTTATCAATAGAACTCGTAAAAAAAAAATTAGAAAATTCAATTTTAGAAGTTGTTAATTCTAGCCTTTTAGGTGTCAAATGTAACAATTTCTTTTCATCTTGGGATGCAATCATATTGTCGGAATGGAGGGGTATAGTAATCTAATTTGTATTATTCCAAATACAAGTGGGTAGAAGTAGTGGATAGAAATCATATTATTTGGAGCCACCCTCAATAGGTTTCATGACGCCAATTTTTTTATGGATCCTCGAACGGAAATCTGGGAAAATCAGGGATTTGTGCTTGCGTGAGGGATCATCGGGGCAGTTTGATTGCAATAATTGTATCCTCAATCCCATACCGACTGAATAATCAGGTTCAAGCTCATGCACTCTTAGCTTATCTAGTCATGACTAAAATGGGAGAGACAAGAAGCTCTACATTGAAGGAGATTCACTTATCATAGTTAATGCATATTTAACTAGATCCTCCTACGATTAGCAAATTAAATATTTAATGGATAAGATATGGCAGCTATTAGATTTATTGAATGCCACATCTCCCATACTCTCAAAGTAGAGAATCAATTAGTGGATCTACTAGAAAATATGGGATGTGATGACCAGCGAGTGATTTCTTTTGAGGTGGATTCAAATTTTTAAGAATTTCCAAGCATTCAACACTTGGTAATAAAAGAACAACAATAGATTAGCATGATTGAAAACATGTTTTAATATATTTACTATCTTTATGAAATCTGGTTAAATATAAATGTCTTAGCTTCCAAGCTGGATATCATGCCTAATCTGTTTTGAAAATAACGATACTTGCACTTGGTGGTGGTCTAATTTCAGTTTGGGTACGATTGTAGTCAGCTGGAATTAGACGAGGGTCTAAAATCAGGGGCTCTATAAGGTTGTTTCTTATAGTCATTTTGGACTCAGGGGCTCTACAAGGTTGCTTCTTATGTTCATTTTGGAAACGATGATCCTGCTTCCAATTTGGAGATGTTATAGACATGGTTGTAGCTTGTAGTGTTTTCTATTGTCATTAAGGAGTGGATCGATGTCTCCATGAAATAGTAGCGAGTTCAAAGGTAGATACAAGTTCCTTATCAAATGTTATCAATGCTGGAGTGGGCGTGCACATTCCTGATCCATCACACTCCTCATTGGGCCAAGCAGATAGTATCAATTGGTTTATAGTATGCGGGTTCCTTACCGTGTTATAAATTATTGTAATAATGGAAGTATGTTATGAGCTCTAGTAGATGCTATTCTAGATCTTGTTTGTTGTAAGGGTAAGATATGAGAGCTTTCCCATGCTCTATTGTACATTGGGAAATAGTTGATTTTTCCATTGGTTATTTTGGTTATCATTGTTAGGTTTGTAGGTGTTATATTTTTCTATATTATACGACTGATGAATGAATGTTTTCTTTCTGGTTCTTTCTCTTAAGAGCTCTTTCATATAGTTTATCTATTATAAATTTAGATATATAGCCGTTAACCAATATATTTTTACACACACACATACACATACACCAACACTCCAGTATCATACACATACTTATATGTAGTTAATTTCTTACTATAATAATTATGTTATATTAACATCAATTTATTATGGGATCTTTTATTTTATATAGTCTTCTCTTTCATGTATGCCTCACTCATACCCACTCTCTTATTTTTCTTATTACCCATTAACAATTATCTAAATGTTCTATATATTTTGTTTTTATATACACACATATGAATAGAAATAAAATATAGAAAACATAAGACTAATAATGGGTAATGGTTAGTAAGAGAAATAAGAGAGTGGGAATGAGTGAGGCATAGATGAAAGAGAAGACTACATATGACAAGATTTACTAGTGAAAATATCTCATAATAACTTGATGTTAATATAATACTTATGGTAAGATATTAACTCAATATACTTGTGTATATGATACTTGAGTGTTGGTATGTTTAATTGTTGCACTTAGTCATTCTCTTAGGTGCTAGAAACATACATACTTATCAATTATACTTTTGGATCAAATTTCTCATTTTTGATGGTCTTATAATATAGCTGCACTTTAGTGGCGATTGTACCTTTAATGGACTTATTACTTTATCAAATTTTCACCATTTATGGATTTTTTGTACAAACACCTTCTTAAACTAGAAGGTCACCCACTTCTAGAGGAAATTTGACACACACAATTGTAAATTTCATTTTTCCTTCTTATGGGGTTAATATGTTATCACTTTATGTATCATGTTATATGATTAAGACACATGTTATAATCTTATGGACTCCCGCGCTCTAACATTTATCTACTTAACCAATGGTCCTCCTTTTCAATATCATTCCAATTGATTCAATAAAGTGGATTTAGTTATACCAATTGAAGCTATTTATTTTAATGCATTCTTGATGAGAATACATTTTACTCTTATAATGTTATTTCTATGTTGTTGTTATAATTTTCATTAGGCCTCTAGAAATTTGGTGGCTACCTTTATAGAAAATCTTACAAAAGATCTGAGATTCTAAAATCCTTATTTAGTTAGTATTCATGAGATCTCTCTCTCTCTCTCTCTCTCTCTCTCTCTCTCTCTCTATATATATATATATATATATATATTTTCCTTTTTTTTCTATGGGGGTGGGGGAGGGGGCTTGATGGGGCATTCATTTTTGTGGCATTATTTTATGGGTTGAATTCAAGTCTTTAGAAAGTTAATTGAAGGTCTAGAATAGTATTGGTTTGTTTTTTAATTAGATGTTTAAGGCCAATCTATAGGAATTTGATGTTCAAGTGTCATAATTTCAAGGGAAATTTATAAATAGTAATATCATAGTCATCTAGTCTCATATTTTATTTTATTTTGTCTTTGCATTAATGTTTAGTTCCTAAACATTAGTCTTTAGTTTTCTAGACTTGTTTTTATAACTTTAGAGGCCTTATTTAATCTCATATGGATATCTTTTCAAGTGCAAATTATTTTCAATGTTTCTTGCTAGTGTTATTAGTTTGCAGTGATTGTGACTAGAACTATACTTTCAACATCTAAGATTATTGTACTTAAAAAAATAAAAAAAATTAATTCTTATATGATAATTTAGTCATTTGGATAGTGATATAAGGCCTTCATTACATGATGGCATAAATTGTAATCACTAAAATAGAAAGTCTAATAAAGGCTTTTTAAACTTTATTATTTTTATTTCAATAATAAAGGCTTTTTTAACTTTATTATTTTTATTTAAATAATAAAGTCTAAGAATGCAGTTTATGCCTACCTATCCAGCCTATATTAGCTAATTGTCTTTTTTTGGATGTGGCATCCATTAGGGGCTAATAGTTCTTATTTTCTAGGAAACATCCAAATTGGAGGCATATTTAATAGGTATCTACTTTAGGGATAATAATTTTAATTGATTATTCATCATGTTAAAAAAAAAATCATCCTTATAACTATGTTGTCATAGCTGTATGCCTAAAATGTGAGCACACTTCTATGAGTCATTATATGCAAGATTGCTCAAGAATGAGGTCTCAAATGGAGGCTCATAGCTCTCTATTCATGGAGAGCAAGGGTTTTTGAAGGAGGGCCTTAGTTTGACCTATTTTGTGCCCATGCAAGTACACCATAAAATGAGAGATTCAAGGACCAAAATATGAATGCAAATGAAGATGCAAGCTAATCTAAATGATGACAATGCAAAGCAATGCAAGAAATGAAATCTAATCTATGAAAGGAAATAACAATGCAATATTACTCTATGAAAAAAAACATGGATCTATGCTAATATTAAAATGTATGGATGGATCATGATGATGGAAGCCATGGATACATGAGAGAAGAAGACAAGAAGATAGAAATTCTCCACAAAAAGCTTTAATGCTCAAACTCCTCCAAATTTTTTTTTCCAAAATTACAGCATAACAATAGCATAATCGTGGATGTCAAAAATGAGGAGATGGCTCTCCCTTATAAAGAAGAATAGACGATTAAGATTAAGAGGCAATGAGATTTAATCAAGGGTGAAGAAAGAATGATCTATGTGAGACAAAATTCCACCAATGAGAAAAGAGGATGAAATTATATGGAATCCAACTTAGAAATATGTGCATTTAAGTGTAGAGGAAAAAATAATTTATTTAATTTTTATTTATTTTATTCCCTTTTTCAAGTGGGATTTTATTTATTTAATTATAAGAAAGATCTTCTTTTAATTCAAAGGGGATTTTATTTAATTAAAAGGGAGCAAGTTCTTTTAATCAAATAGGAAATATTTAGTTAAATTAAAAAGAGAGGTTTTCTTTCAATTAAATAAGACTTAGGATAAGAATGATCAAACCTTAGAAAATGTTGAAATAATTGAATTAATTACAATTTGATCAAAGAAATTGATTTGAATTGATTTAGTAAAATTTTACAAATCATTGATTTAAGAAAATTTGATAAATTGAATAATGGGGGCCCATAGTGTTAGATTGTGGTGACTGATTAGGAAAGTACTGTACATACTTCATAAATAGTGGGGTTCGGGGCGAAATTTTTTTTGGGGCAGTAGCCGACATGGTAGCCGACATATTATGCCTGACATATGGCCGACATGTTATAACCCTAAAGCGGTTTAATACTTGTATAAAAGGGCTTAGGGTTGGGTTGTCATGTCCCCTTTTCAAATAATTAAAAAGGAAAATCTTTGCTAAGGCAGGCGGGCCCAAGAAAGTGAAGTTTCAGAAAAAGGGGGTTAATCTTTGGAAACCGTTGGACTAATAAATGAAAATTATTATTAAAATAAGTTTCATTAACCTCTCTTGGACGTGAGTTACAGTTATGCCCTCTTTTAAGGGGTTTGGAGGCATTTTGGGCTCATTCCAGAACTTGATTTTTGCTCATTCTTTGTTATTCTTCAGAGGCTACCAAACCTGTGGAGAAGGAGACCCAAGAACGGGAGTTTGCAAGTTTCCAGGGAGACCCAAGAATGGGAGTTTGCAGGTTTCTAGGAAGGCTAAGGATGGGAGTTTGAAGCCATTCCATGTGCATGCTCATACAGAGTTTGCCTTTGTGCTGAACAGTGCAGATTTGTGAGTTTCCGGGTGTATTTTTGTAAGAGTTTGGTGTTTTCGGTTGAGTATTTCATATCAGTTTTGGTTGCTGCTGTATTTTATACTTTAAGCTGTTAAAATAGAGCTGAATATATATATTGGGATGTGATTAAACTTCTGAGATGGATTATTAGTGTTCTTGTGGTGTTTTCGGGCATATTTTGTGCTATTTCGAGAGCCCGATGAGCATAGTTTTGGTCCTACATTTTCGAGCTGTTGTGTAAAGGCTATATGGATCTGGAAATGTCAATTTGTAGGCTGTTATGCTGCTAAAATTTCTGTAAAAATTTCCATTTTTAGATTCATTAATAATTTGTGAAGTTGTGAAGCTTTTAGCACTATTTTCAACATACCCGATTTGGGGTTTCTTGAGGAATTTGGTGGATCTTTGGGATATTAGCTGTTTGATTTTAAAGATCTGATTAGAGGTTGGAAATATCATGAAAAATCAGAAAAGGGACATTTCAGTGGTATCAGAGCCATGATCTTGCCAGCCTGAGGGTTTGTAGAAGTTGTAGGTCAGTTTTGACAACTACCCAGATCTTGCATGTTAGTTTTGACAACTACCCAGATCTTGCATGTCAGTTTTGATAACTACCCAAATCTTGCATGTCAAAATTTATGGTTGCATTCTACTTCTAATCATATGCATGTTAGTTCTTGGTGAATTTGGTGGTTGCATGTTGCTTCTAATCAGTTGCATGTCAAAATTTATGGTTGCATGCAACTAAGTGAAAGAGAAAAAAGATATTTGCAGCGAGAAAAGAATAAAGAAATTTTGATCAAACCTCCAGTTGAAAGTAAAAGTACAAAATCCAAGGAAGGGAAAAGTATGGCTGATCCAGATAAGATGGCAAATAAATTCTTCCAAGACATCCAAAATACTCAGAAGCAAACAGTGGATAGTTTGGCAAAAACTAGAGAGGCTTTGCGAATATTGACAGAAAAACTACAAGGAGTTGCATCTATTAATGAGAAAGGGAGCACTTTAGAGGAGCCAAGAAATCTAAAATCCACACCATCTAAATCAACCAAAACTATTTTCTTGCCTGCAGATGAGCCACCAGTACCAAATCTAGCCATTAATCCTATGGAAGAGGTTACAGGTAACTTGATTACATTAAGAGCTACTTATAATGGCTTAGATGATGACTTTCGTAGTTCAGTTCCTTTTAGAGAATATGTGGATATGATGAACACTTTGATGCCCAAGAAAGAGTACAGAAGGGAGCATGACATAAGTGGAAGAGAGCTCAAAAATAAAATAAGCAAGTTTATAGCACCTACTTTTGATGGAACAAATAAAATTTCAGCTAGAGCATGGCTACAAAAATTACAGACCTTCTTCACACTTAACCCCATGAAGGAGAGTGATGTTGTTCAAATTGCAAGTCTACACTTGGAAGATGCAGCCTATGATTGGTGGTATCATGGAATGACTACTCAAGGTCATGATCAGGTAACTACATTTGATGATTTTAGTCAAAGAGTGATAGATAGATTTGACCTCAAGGATGATGATTATGAGGATGTTGTTGTGCATGATGGTGAGATACCTGGTGTAGATGAGCAGACATTGAGCATTCATGACTTTTTTGAGAGAGAGTACCAGGCACAGTTAGATGCTTCGTCACATGAGGTTGAGGCTAGTAGTACTTCACATGATTTATCCCACCAGCTGAAGGTGTGTGAAGACAGTATTGTCACTACATTATCTCATCATGACAGGTATGTGGAGTTAGTTGGTATTGGTCATATTACTCAAGTCAGGATTTTGCTTGAGTTACCAGCTAATTCTAGTTTACAGATATGGACTCGAGATTGTTATATTGGCATTTGGGATTCAGTTGACTGGAGATCTTTAACACTTTTTGGTAGCAGTGTTTGTTTGGGTGCTATCATGGATTTGATTAGCAGATTACATGGTGTTGTCTTTTCTTGTGCCAGTATCTTGTCTGATGTTGGTATTAGTTTTTATACACCAATGTTGGGCTTTGTTCATATATCCAGTCGGCCATACTTGCTGGAATGTGTTGATGATATTTCATATTTGGCAGTGTGTATAGATGAGTCCCAGGATCACATTGGCATTGATGACATCCAGAAGGATGCAATGGGCAGTTTTGAAGACTTAGTTTCCTTGGGTATAGAGGAGTTGGACAGCAATGCTAATGTTTTTGATACTCCGTATGTTGATATGAGCTTTAGATTTGATTCACAGGATATGGATGGTAATACTCTAGAGACTAGTAACTTTGAGGACACTCCTTCAGACAGTGCATCAGAGGAGGTTTGTAGGAGACAGCCAAGCCAGTGCCATCATGTGTCTAATCAGTTGAGAGTTAGTGACCAAGACATTTCTATCACTTGCCAACATTTTGATGCTGCTCGTCAGTTGTTAGCAGTTTATGGATGGGGTTCTCCTACTAGTGATGAGCAGGGAGGAAGTTATCTTTCCTTGACAGAGATCCACTCTTTATGGGAGGCTATTCGGATTTTGAGATAGAATTATATGCAGTTGGTAGCCGACAGAGATTATCTTATGGAGTGGGGCAGTACAACATGTGATGCATTGTTGGCCAAGGAAGATGAGGTGAGTGATCTTACTGAGCAGCTTGAGGTGACTTCTGAGATTCTTGAGAGTACACAATTGGCTCTCAAGGAGTCACAGTTTCATTTGGCTAAGGTGACCATGGAGTTAGAGCGACTACAGTCTTTACCTGATTCTATACAGTCACAAGCTATGGTGTTTGGTGATCCGAGGATGTCCATGGCCGAGATTGTTAGAGACAGTGGAGATGGGGATGCATCCATCCTTGATACTAACATTGGCATATCAGGTTCATTCCCACTAGAGTCAGGTTCAATTGAGTTGGGTGCTGTAGCAGATTTTTGTGGTGTGCCTGACATGGTGGTGACCTCTAGTACTAATGGCACGAAGACTAGAGATGTTGTATCAAAGACCATGTGTGATGTTGGTCAGCTGATAGTTGGCATGGTTCCTACTAGTAATACTACTCCCTTCGCAATGTCTTCAGAGGTAGTAGTCAGTTCCAACTTGGTTAATGATCGATTGCAGTTAGTTACATCTGGATTGCAGTCTAAGCCACTAACTGAGATTGGTGCATTCTATCGGCATTACATTGTGAGGTTGATAATACATGACTTAGAGCAAGATTTTTGGAGTGATGCTTTAGCAGGTGTTGTTATTGATTCTACTCCTTTGGCTATGACATCTCTTGACTTAGCTGGCGATCAGTGGGTTGTATCACTTCTTCATGGTGAGCTGTTGACTGAGGTTGGTTTTTTTTATCAACATTATATTGCAGGGTATGTACATCAGTTAGCATTTGATCCCTGTGCTGAGGAGTTGATGGTAGACAAATTTGGTTTGGATTCCATTTCTTACTCGTTATCTTGTAATGTCTTTTCACCATCAGCAGTGTATGAGAGTTATGGTTATGAGATAGTGGCCGATGATTTGCAGAGTTGTGTTGACTGTAGGAGTTGTACAGTGTGTGGATTCTCCATACTTGGTACAGTTTCATTCGAGAGGGTTCACCATTGTTGCAGAGTTGGATTGTACATTCCATATAGGCCAGTGGGATGCGTTGATGGTATTTACTGTGTTGGTAGTTTGATTTGTCCACTTTACTTGGGTTCTGATGTTCTAAGAGTTTGTGCCTCATGGGTTTTTGATTGTGGTAGTGGTGATTTTGGAGTTTGGTTGAGCTATAATTGTCAATTTGATTATGGATTCCTCTTAGTCATATTGCAGAGGATATTACAGGAGCCTGTGTTAATTGGTAGTAGTATAGTTCATGACTACATTTGGGATCCAGGTGGATTGATTGGTTTATTGTTCAGCCATTGCTTGAGGACAAGCCATGATTGGGAGGGGAGGACTTGTCATGTCCCCTTTTCAAATAATTAAAAAAGAAAATCTTTGCTAAGGCAGGCGGGCCCAAGAAAGTGAAGTTTCGGAAAAAGGGGGTTAATCTTTGGAAACCGTTGGACTAATAAATGAAAATTATTATTAAAATAAGTTTCATTAACCTCTCTTGGACGTGAGTTACAGTTATGCCCTCTTTTAAGGGGTTTGGAGGCATTTTGGGCTCATTCCAGAACTTGATTTTTGCTCATTCTTTGTTATTCTTCAGAGGCTACCAAACCTGTGGAGAAGGAGACCCAAGAACGGGAGTTTGCAGGTTTCCAGGGAGACCCAAGAACGGGAGTTTGCAGGTTTCTAGGAAGGCTAAGGATGGGAGTTTGAAGCCATTCCATGTGCATGCTCATACAGAGTTTGCCTTTGTGCTGAACAGTGCAGATTTGTGAGTTTTCGGGTGTATTTTTGTAAGAGTTTGGTGTTTCCGGTTGAGTATTTCATATTAGTTTTGGTTGCTGCTGTATTTTATACTTTAAGCTGTTAAAATAGAGCTGAATATATATATTGGGATGTGATTAAACTTCTGAGATGGATTATTAGTGTTCTTGTGGTGTTTTCGGGCATATTTTGTGCTATTTCGAGAGCCCGATGAGCATAGTTTTGGTCCTACATTTTCGAGCTGTTGTGTAAAGGCTATACGGATCTGGAAATGTCAATTTGTAGGCTGTTATGCTGCTAAAAGTTCTGTAAAAATTTCCATTTTCAGATTCATTAATAATTTGTGAAGTTGTGAAGCTTTTAGCACTATTTTCAACATACCCGATTTGGGGTTTCTTGAGGAATTTGGTGGATCTTTGGGATATTAGCTGTTTGATTTTAAAGATCTGATTAGAGGTTGGAAATATCATGAAAAATCAGAAAAGGGACATTTCATGGGTATTTTTCATTATGTTGTGATGCGAAATTGGTTCTTGCGATGGTATTGAGCTGTAAGGGATTACGGATTGTAATCAGGTTGTAATCACTGGATTGTAATAAGATTGGACTTGCTGTTTGGTGGACGTAGCCCAAGGATTGGGTGAACCACATTAAATCTTGGTGCCTTGTGTTCATTTCTGTGTGTTCTATTATTTTTTTGTTATTTGTTATATTTGCATGTAGTTTTTATTTATGTTCGTGGTTTATCCTAACAAGTGGTATCAGAGCAAGGTTGTCTTTCAGTTATCCTCTGCAGGAAAGTCTCACGGTTAAGTAGGAGTCTCACAGTTGAGTGGGAGTGATGGCAGATGAGGGTAAGTTGAGGGTTGACAGGTTTAATGGGCAGAACTTCCAGTTATGGAAGATGCAAATGGAAGACTATTTATATCAGAAGGATTTATGGCAGTCGTTGGAAGGCAAAGCCAAGAATCAGGGAACTATGTCAGAGGCTAAATGGGATCTTTTGGACAGAAAGGCACTCGGAAGCATTCGGTTATGCTTGGCACCATCGGTGGCATTTAATATTACAAAAGAAAAGACGATAGAAGATTTGATGAAAACCCTAGCGACACTGTATGAAAAGCCCTCCGCTTCAAATAAGGTATTTCTCATGAAGCGTTTATTTAATATGAAAATGGCAAAAGGTGGATCTGTTGCAGATCATTTAAATGAGTTTAATACTATTACTAGTCAGTTATCTTCTGTGGGTATCAATTTTGATGAAGAAATTAGGGCTCTCTTGATTTTGTGTTCTTTGCCTGAAAGCTGGAATGGCTTGGTAATGGTGGTGAGTAATTATGTTCCTGGATCTAGTACCCTAAAATATGATGATGTGATCGGTGTTATTTTAAGTGAGGAAACTCGTAGAAAATTCTCAGGTGGATCTACATCAGAAAGTGCTTTAAATCCACAAAGCAGGGGCAGAACGATTGAAAGAGGAAGTAACTCTAGAAATCGTGGGAAATCAAGAGGAAAGTCAAAGGGGGGGAGGTCTCAATCAAGAGGACCAAACGATTGCTGGTACTGTGAGAAACCAGGGCACAAAAAGAAAGATTGCTGGAATCGAAAGAAAAATGAAGGAGATAAATCAGATTGAGACAAGGAGGCAAATGTGGTAAGTAACAAATCCGAAGAGGATGCTTTGCTTTTGTCTTTAGAGAGTGTTCATGATTCATGGGTTTTAGATTCTGGCGCTTCATTTCATGCTGCACCTCATAGAGGTTATTTCATTGATTATGTCCAAGGGGATTTTGGGCTTCTTTATTTGGGGGATAATGAACCCTGTCAGATGGTTGGAAAGGGAAAAATTAAGATTAAGTTGCAGAATGGGAATCATTGGCTACTACATGAGGTAAGACATGTTCCAAAACTAAGTAGAAATTTAATTTCAGCAGGGCAACTCGGTGATGAGGGTTGTGTAGTTACTTTTAATGATAAAAATTGGAAGGTGTCAAAAGGTTCCCTTGTAGTAGCAAAAGGTGTGAAAGTAGGCACCTTATATCTTTGTACAGGTCATATTGTTCCTTCTACTTTGATTGTTTCAGAGAAAAAAGAATATTCAGGAACAATTACTGCAGTTGAGCAAGGAGAACAAATAGCTGCTATAGATTCTAATATAGCGCTGTGGTACAATAGACTTAGGCACATGAGTGAGAAAGGTATGAAAGTACTTCATTCAAGGAAAGTTTTACCAGGTCTAAAATGTGTGAATATGGATTTCTATGAAAGTTGTGTGTATGGAAAACAAAAGAGAGTGAGTTTTGTAAAGACAGGGAAGGAAAACAAAAAGGAGAAATTAGAGCTTGTGCATACAGATGTATGGGGACCAGCCCAGGTATCTTCCCTTGGTGGCTCTCATTATTATGTTACATTTATTGATGATGCAACTAGAAAAATATGGGTTTATTTCCTTAGACAGAAATCTGATGTATTTCAAACTTTTAAGAAATGGAAATGCTTGGTTGAAAATGAGACTGGTAAGAAATTAAAATGTCTCAGATCTGATAATGGTGGTGAGTATTGCAGTCATGAATTTGAAGATTATTGCTCCACTAATGGTATTCGTAGACAAAAAACTATTCCAAGGACTCCATAGTAAAATGGAGTGGCTGAACGCATGAACAGGACTATAATGGAGCGCGCAAGGAGCATGAGGTTGCATGTTGGGTTGCCCTTACACATGTGGGCAGAGGCTATCAATACTGTAGTATATTTGATTAATAGAGGTCCCTCTACTCCTTTGGGCTATGGTATTCTAGAGGAAGCATGGACTGGTAAGAAGGTGAGTTATTCTTTTCTCAAGACTTTCAGCTATGAAGCTTTTACTCATATAGACTCTGAAAATAGAACCAAGCTAGAAGCTAAATCAAAGAAATGTGTCTTTGTTGGATATGGCATTAATGAATTTGGTTATAGGCTTTGAGATTTTGAAAATCTTAAAATTATTAGAAGTCGGGATGTCATATTCAATTAGAAAGTGTTGTACAAAGATCTGTTGTAGCAACATGAGAAGAAAGAAGATGATTATGTAGTGCTAGATGATACTCCAAAAGCTGATGTTCCAGCCATTCCTCATGATGTGCAACAACTACAACAAAAAATACCACACACACCTGTGAATATTAGATGGTCAACAAGGCAAATTAGACCTCCACAAAGGTTTTCTCCCTCTTTGTATTCTATTTTACTTACTGATGCTGGTGAACCTGAAAGTTATGATGAAGCTATGCAGGTGGATACTAAGATTCAGTGGGAGTCTGCAATGAAAGATGAACTGGACTCTTTGCTGAAAAATAAGACATGGGATTTGTGCAAGTTGCTTGCAGGTAAAAAGGCTTTATAGGATAAATGGGTTTACAGGTTGAAAGAAGAGGAAGGAGGTAAGAAAAGATTTAAGGCCAGGTTAGTTGTAAAAGGATTTGTACAGAAAAAGGGAATTGATTTTGATGAGATATTTTCTCCTGTTGTTAAAATGACTTCTATTCTTACTGTTTTAAGTCTTGTGGCTACTGAAGATTTGCATTTAGAGTAGATGGATGTTAAAACAGCCTTTCTTCATGGTGATTTGGATGAAGAAATATATATGGCTCAGCCACAGGGTTTTGAGGTCAAAGGTAAGGAGAACTTAGTGTGCAAATTGAAGAAAAGTTTATATGGCTTGAAGCAAGCACCTCGGCAATGGTATCTGAAATTTGACAGCTTTATGCATGAGCATGGATATAACAGGTGTCATTCAGATTATTGTGTTTATTTTAAGAGGTTGGATGATCATAGCTACATTATTTTATGTCTATATGTTGATGATATGCTTATAGCTAGGTCTAACATGCATCATATTAAGGGGCTAAAATGCCAATTAGCACATGCATTTAATATGAAGGATTTGGGGGCAGCAAAACAAATCCTTGGTATGAAGATTTGCAGAGATAGGAAGAATAGAACCTTGACGCTATCTTAGGCTGATTATGTTGAGAAGGTGTTGCAACGTTTCTGTATGGAGAATGCTAAAGCTGTCAGCACACCTTTACCCAGTCATTTGAAATTTACTAAGGAGATGTGTCCCAAGACACAGGAAGAGGAGGATAAGATGTCCAAAGTACCCTATGCTTCAGCTGTAGAAAGTTTGATGTATGCTATGGTATGCACTAGGCTAGATATTGCACATGCAGTGGGAGTCGTTAGCAGGGCTATGTTGACTCAGATTTTGCAGGGGATATTGATACCAGGAGAAGTACTACAGGTTATGTCTTTACTGTTGGTGGGGCAGCTGTGAGCTGGGTTTCTAGGTTATAGAAGATTAATGCTTTATCCACTACAGAGGCAGAGTATGTTGCTACTACAGAGGTAGCCAAGGAGATGATATGGCTTCAGTTCTTCTTGGAAGAATTGGAACATCCTCAAAAGGATAATTATTTGTTTATGGATAGTCAGAGTGCCATTCATCTTGCTAAGAATTCAGCTTTGCATTCTAAGACCAAACACATACAGTTGCGGTACCATTTCATTCGGTCAGTTTTGGAGGATGGACAATTAAAGCTGGAGAAGATACATACCAATGAAAATCTAGCAGATATGTTGACAAAGGTTGTAACAAGGGAGAAGCTGAACTCCTCTTCAGCTTCGGTTGGTCTTTTAGACTGAACATGAATAAAAGAACAGTAGAGTCCAAGATGGTTTGATCCAGTGGGAGCCCCATGTGGTAGTGGTATTGCTACAGGATCAGTCTCCAATTGGGAGATTTTTGTTTAGTGTGGAGGTTGATCAGTTCCCAAGTGGGAGATTGTTAGATTGTGGTGACTGATCAGGAAAGTACTGTACATACTTCATAAATAGTGGGGTTCGGGGCAAAAATAATTTTTGGGCAGTAGCCGACATATTATGGCCGACATATGGCCGACATGTTATAACCCTAAAGCGGTTTAATACTCGTATAAAAGGGCTTAGGGTTGGGTATTTTTCATTATGTTGTGATGCGAAATTGGTTCTTGCGGCGGTATTGAGCTGTAAGGGATTACGGATTGTAATCAGGTTGTAATCACTGGATTATAATAAGATCGGACTTGCTGTTGTGTGGACGTAGCCCAGGGATTGGGTGAACCATGTTAAATATTGGTGACTTGTGTTCATTTCTGTGTGTTCTATTATTTTTTTGTTATTTGTTATATTTGCATGTAGCTTTTATTTCTGTTTGTGGTTTATCCTAACACATAGTCTAGGCAATTATTTTAGGGTGTATGCAATATCCATGTAGTAAACATGGTCAATTATACTATTCCAAGTCCCATGCATTTTTTTTGAGGATTCATTGAATGTAATCCTCCTACATTAAATAGGTTAGAAATTGAGCTATGATTACTGGATTTGATTGTGAAATTTTTTTTCACCATCAACATTTTAGATCATACTACACGATCCATCTCCATGATGCAGGAGAAACAAGAAGAACAAAAAATTATAGTTGTTCTTCTTTTTTCTTTTGTATCCTGATGATGGATCTTGTAGTATGATTTGAAATGTTGATGGTGAAAAATAATTTACAAAATCAAATCCAAAAATCATAGCTCATTAAATGGATTGTGGAAATCCAATAAATTAGGTTATAAACTATTTTTTGTGACTTGGTACCTCTATCTAATTGAGAATATATGTACTTAGAGTATATATTATATTCTCATTTAGGTGTATTCATGCATTATATCTATCATAAATAGTGTAATGATAGATTCAACATCAATTATTCATCAATAAAAATGCTTAATATTGTCACACTTTGACATTCTTTGTACAAAATTGGCTATATATCTTCTTAAGAGAAGCATGTTGTTTGTGATTATTAGACTATACATAGGAGATTATATATTGAGGGGAGTTCCATGACCTCTATTATTCTCCCTTATAGGGAAGCTTTTACTTCACATGAGGACTTATCTCTCATTAATGATTGAAATAAATTTTTATTTTCATCTCCTTCTGGGATGGGTTTTGGCCAATTGGATTTTCTCACTTTCTTCATTTTTTCATAGATTGCATTGCATTTATAAATTGATAACATGGTTTAGAAGCTAGGAAATATCTTGTATTGTATGCACACATTTTCCCTATATTGCACTTATGGGGGTTGTTTGATTATCTACTTGTGTCACCTAGAAAGTCATTTAATTAGTGTCTAAAATCACATATAATTTAAGTTTACTTATAGACTGCATGATAATATTCAAACTATCATTAGTGTTATAACATCAACCATTTTCATCCTAATGTGGGATTTCCAATGTTGGTGGTTTATCACTTTTTCATCTTTTCACATTGTGTAGATGTATTGTGCAAATAGTATTCTCACTAGAATGTCAACCATATTATTGGTGATAATTTATAGCTTTACACATTAGTTTCTTATGTTTATTTGGCACTTGTCACTAACTTATACACTTAGATTGTGTTATCAAATTGATATATTTAACCAAGGTGTCCTTTTTAATAAAATTTAAAAATAATTAAATGAAGTAAATTCAACAAAATAAATTCAATCCAATTATTTGATTGCATTTTCAGTGACACTGTAATTTATTCTCATTATATTATTTATGGCCTTGTGAGAGTTCCTTTTATCAAGTCGCTAGATCTTAGGTTTCTTACTTCACAGACAAATCATAAATAATTTATTGTTTCATTTTCATCGTAGTAATTGTTATCTACCAAACTAGTATTTAATCAACTACCTACATAATAATATTTTTTATCGTTGTTAAAAGTGTGATATAACTATTATATTAACATAGAATATGGACTTCAATTATTTTTTAAGGTTTGTTTTAAAAAATCAATGTCTTGATTCCATTACTTTGTTCATTGGTAGTATGGAAAAAAAGGAAGCATTGTATTAATAAAATAATCAATAAGATATGTTTTATCATAAAATAAAAAAACATACATATTCTAAGTGATCGTCCAATAGGTAGCAGTATCATGGTTTAGATACCTAGATATGATTTTTGAAAGAGAATATGATCCTAAAGAAACCCCCAAAATATGTTACCATTGGGAATGGTTTGATTGATCCATTGGGGATGTATACACATTTTATTACAATTGAAAGTAAAATATTCATAAAATGGTTTTGATTAGGGAAAATATGTTTTGACGGGACCTTGAAACCCTTTACCAAAAAGACATATATTAGAAAAAAATAATAATCACTAGCACCAAGCAATTGACAAATTCTAACCAAAAGCAACCAAAGTAGGGTGCTAGAGCCCCAATATGCTACAATTATTTTAATAAATATCAATTAGTTTGAATAAATTTCATCATTAATATTGCAAAACTTGTGCACTATGAAATTAACGTGACTCTTAACTTGACTCCAATTGTGAGCCCTAGTTTTAGGGCCAAGAGTAGGGCCTAGACCCATCTCTACTAGTGGTTAGTTTAATTCATATGCATAGAGGAAAGAGAGGAAATCATTTTATAATATTTTCCTAATGATCAAATAGGTACTTCCTAGAATTTACAAAAGTAAGAAGAGAAAAACCATTTTTCTAATGCATTTTCCATTTGAGTAATTTTGAAATATCCTCTAAAGATCTCTTATCTAGACATTTACCAAGAGTCCTTCTTCTCTTGTATTCTACCAAGAAAGAATGGGTGACCAAAAATAACCTAATCATCCTAAATTTCCATTTCCCATAATCTATT
This sequence comes from Cupressus sempervirens, assembly GCA_028749045.1. Taxonomy (NCBI): domain Eukaryota; kingdom Viridiplantae; phylum Streptophyta; class Pinopsida; order Cupressales; family Cupressaceae; genus Cupressus; species Cupressus sempervirens. Next base: position 632,862,536 of record CM053790.1, on the reverse strand, counting down.
AGAGTGAAGTTGGCAACCTAAAAAATATTCATACCTCAGTCCTTCCTAAATTCTATGGGCTAGTAAGAAAGGCCCCAAAGAAATTATGATTTGAATTTGTTGTTATTTCTAGGAGATGTGACTACACTACTAATGAAAATTACCTCAATTTATTCCCTACCATATTAAAATATGTTGTACTAGTATGGTTTACTATTTTAGGAAGAAACATAACTAATGATTCCAATGAGATGAAGGAAAATTTCCTTGAAAAATAAAAGGACTACTATGGGAGTAGTGACATGAGAGGTGATAATATTTTTAGAATTACATTGAAAGGGATGAGAGTTTGGAATATTATGTAGAAAATGTCCTATTAAATTTTAGTTCTTAGCAAAATGAACTTAGGGAATAAATAAAAAATTACACATTGAATCCTTATAACTAACTAGAAGATGAGGTATTAATCAATATAGATAGGAAGACATAAAGATTATTTATGAAAAATACTCTATGGGTGGAATAAAAAAAATATAGATTTTTCCAACCTAGTTTTAGAAAGTCAACTAAAAGAGGAGTTTGATGAATGAAGATAAAAAAAAAATTCTAAAGGACTTTAGGAAAAATATTATCAACAACATGGAGTCGGAAGCATGAATGTTGATGATAGTCCTATGAGGGAGTATTATAGAAACATGACTAGACAATTATCATGATGATATGTTATATTCATGAATATGCTTGTCATTGATGTCAATATAGTAGTTTTTTGTGGTATCTAACAAAAGAACAACAAAAAAGATCAAGTTGCTATGGACAACTCATTGAGTATTTTCACTAGTGATGTTAATGGGAGATACCACTAAATGTCTATTATATGCAGCTAACCTCAGGAGAAAAATCTATTAAGTCTCAAAGAAGTTATGCAAGTTCTAGTGAAGACTATTCTCATATAGACTTTACAGAAGCATGTTCTGGTAAACTTTTTATATCTCTTAGAAGATATTTTATCATGAGAAGCAAGGTTAAAGGAATTTAGAATACATGTTGGAGATGACATGGCTAAGCTCACTCATCATAATATTACATGTACAGAAAGTTATTCATGTTACAAGGTGATAGATTTATGTTATCACTAAGTATAACATGTTCTTAATGAGGTCCTATAATAATTAATTGAGAAGGTGTAATAGATGACTTAGAAATTGTTTTATTGACTCAGTATAAAGGAAGGAAATTTTCCTTTGGTATGAAGAAATTATTGTATGAATCATGAAGAATGGAATAGAAGAGAAACAAGTTGATATGCGAGACTAAGAAAAGTAGAGTGAAGTTGGAGAAAAAAATTTTGTTGAGGTTTTATTTTGAGATTCAAGGTTTCATATTTGGATCTGAAGTTTGCGACCTAGTCTACAAGGTTTGAAAAAGATTTCTCTAGTTGATATGACAAAGGAAAGAGGAAAAAGCATAGTACAAATAAATATTCTACAATGAATAGTTGAGAGATCAGATGGATAGTGAAGTTTAGTGGTCTTTCCTGAGAAGCTATTTGGATAGTGGCTCCTTCTACCTTCTATAACTCATAACAAGGTTGGCACAACTCCTAATAGGGTTGGGATCTCCTAATAGGGATTCAAAGTCTCCTCACGGGGACTCTTATGTACTAAATATGTTCATAGACTCCTAACAAGGTCCATCCTCTAATAAGGAATATATATATATATATATATATATATATATATATATATATATATATATATATTTGTATATTTGTGGACATCATACCAACAAGGTTTTTCCCTTTGGTTAAGGGTTCCCCTAGTTAACAAATCTAGTGTGGTTATGTATATGCATCTTGTTATTGTTGTTGTTTACTTTTATTGAATGATTAAGATTAATTAAGGCTGAAAAATGTTTTAATTGGATAACTAACTCACCCCTCTTCCCCTCTACCCCCCACCCCTCTCAGTTATCTTGGTGGACTAGTATTTTTAACAATTGGTATTAGAGCATCAGTTCCTTGAAGACAAGGCTTAACAAATTTGGGAGATCATATGCAAGTTATTTTAGAAAAGATATTACTGAATCTAATGGAGGAAATTTCAACACACAGAAGATGGAGCTTCTTGGTGAGAGATTAGAATTCTGAACATAATTCAGCATTGAGTTGCTAGATAGAAGCACAAGAAAAGAAAAATCTAGATTCGAAGGAGACATGTAAATAAAAGAAGGTATTGATATGCTTGTGGAAAGAAAGAAAGAAGGTATGGAAATTTTTTCTTGTTGATCATGTAAAGATTTTGGTCATTTTTCATCTACATGACCTAAGAGAGTAAGAAAGACTAGAAAAAGATTGCTTTCTATTCAAGATGAAGAATTTAAAGCTAGTATGAAAAGATTCTTTAATGGAAATGATGTTAAAGATAATGAACCTAAATTGGTTAGGGAAAAGAAATTAGTAGAAGAGATATCTTTGGTAACTATTACTGGTGATGATGAAGAAAAGGATAATTCTAGAATTGATAGACAAAATGTTGAAGTTCTTTTTGAGACTAACAATTATTAGTAGAATGAAGGTGAGAAAAGGCAAGAACAAAGTTTGGAACCTATAAATAAGCTAAGATTTGAGATAAAAACTCCTACTTCTGGTAAGATTATGAAAAAGAATCATTCATGAAAGTAGATCATCACCATTAGAGATAAAGGTGTCATGACAAGTAGTAGAATTAATGAAGAACTATGTCTTATATCTCAAGGAGAACCAAAGAATGCAAGTGAGGCATGCAAAGATGACTATTGGAAGTAAGCTATGAAAGAAGAATTGGATAAGATAGTGAAGAATGAGACACAAAAATTAGTCCCTAAACTAGGAGACAAGAAAGTGCTAGGAACAAAATGGGTATTTAAGAAAAAGATGAATGAACAAGGTGAAGTTGTAAGGAACAAAGAAAGATTGGAATGTAAAGGTTACTCCGACCAAGAAGGAATAGACTGTGATGAAACCTATGCTCCTATGGCAAGAATTGAAATAATAAGCTTATTCTTAGGCTATGCATCACATAAGAAATTCAAAGTGTATCAAATGAATGTCAAGTCAACATTTCTGAATGGACAACTTGAAGAAGAGGTATACATAGAACAACCTGAAGGTTTTTCTTTAATAGATAACAAGGACATGGTATGCAGATTAAATAAAGATTTGTATGGCTTAAAAAAAAGCATCAATAACTTGGTATGCAAGGTTGTACAAGCATTTGACAAAGCCTAGATTTAGCAAAGGTATGGCAGACAACAATCTATATTGGAAAGAAATAGATGATTGGTTGATGACTTTGGTAATATTTGTTGATGATATCATATTTGGAGGAGATGATGATGAAAGTGACAAGTTTGTAGAAGAAATGAAGGAATTTGAAATGAGCATGACAAGAGAAATGAAATACTTCCTAGGATTACAGATTGTTCAAGATAAAGAATGAATCTTTATTTCTCAAACTAAGTATTTGAAAGATCTATTGAAAAGGTTTGGTTTGGAAACATGTAAACTAGTTGGAACACCTATGATAACTAGATAGATGTTATCTACAAAGGATAAGACACCTACTATTGAGTAGAAGAAGAACAAATAAAAAATATCTGAATCACACAAGGCTAGATATAATGATGCAGTTGGAATTATTGCAAGATTTCAAGATGATCCCAAAGAAGCACATTATGCAATAGTTAAAAGGATATTTATCCAAATACAAGGCATGTATCCAAATCCATTGTCCACCAATAATATGTGAAAAACTGCATGTCTACCAATTTTTTAAAATTATCTATAAAATCATTGAAATATCTCAGAGCATGCATGGTTAACTTTACCAAATTTTGACCCTCCATCTTAGTGAAAGCTACCATAGGGGAACTAGGACCAAAATACTCAATGAGGAATTAATTAATAATGGATAAATAAATACACTAACTAATTCTAGCCTCAAACTTAGCCTACTCAACTAAATCTCATACCTCCTCAAAATTACAAAAATAATAACCCAAGGCCTACTTAATTACCACCTCAACCTCCACCCAATTTAATAATAACAAAATCAATAACTGATATGTTTAATTGATGTTACTCAATATCATAGCTATTGACATAAGTGACACACTTAGAATCACAAGTATTCTTTCTTAAACATAATTATATTATTTTTATTGAGGTGCCTATAGAAGAATGAGATTTAATACATATTAATGACCCCCTAGTGCAATCTACTTAACCTATGTAGCCTAAACCAATAACAAATACTCATATAGTGCTACCATTTCATCAAAGGATGGAAATTACATAATCCAAATTAGAGCCTTCTTTTATTTCATAGATTAACTTTTTTTTAAAAATAAATGTAATTTGCCCTTATTTGAGGAAATCGAGTATGTGGGTGTTAATGAGAAGTTTAGTCCACTTTTTCGCCAAAATGTTGAATTGATTTCCTTATTTTTTAGAATTCATCCCAATTTCACTAAAAATTTCAAGGACTCAAAAATAGAATTTTTAAAAACCTTATTAATAAAAAAAATAGTAATAAAATTCTAGTTTCTAAATTTATAATTTATATTAATACCCAAACAATAAAACCATACTTTCATTGGACATTTCAAAAATACTTATTTAAAAGTCAATCTTCTAGGACCTTCAATGCCCATGTATGAAAACCACAATTTGAATTAAATGAAATTTTTCCCTAGATAATTTTTGGGATACCATTTTTAAGGCAAATAATCTTTATGAACATATTTTTTGTTATATTATTTTGAATATATTTTTCTACTATCTTTTATTTAGTGTGGTTTATTTTTCAATAACCCTTCAACAATTTTTCAATTATATATTATCTTTTACATTAAAAAAAATATCAAATCTTTAGAATTCCATGCTTACCAAGCACACTTAGGTGATGAAAACAATTTCTAGTGTATGTTGAGTGTTCCACAGTTTACCAAGTTTAGAGTTAATATCTACCATGCTCACTTGAGCATCAAAGGAAAGTTGGCATGGAACCAGTGTTAACCAAGATCATTTGGTTACCAAAGAGAAGTTGTTAGAATTTTAGTATTAAATGAGCTCACTTGGTTAACATAGGAAAGTTGGCCTAGAACTAGTGTTAACCAAGCTAACTCAGTTACCAAAGGAAATTTAGTACAGGATGTAGTGTTAACTGAGTTCACTTGGTTACCAAAGAAAAGTCTTTTATCACTTAGTTTTGACCAAGTTGGGTTGGATAATGAAGGATTTTTTTGTTTCAACATATTGAGTATGTTTGATTAATTTTTTTGTTTTAGTACACTCAAGGGATGATTACTAATTTATCTTAACTATGTTCAAGCTGACTTGACAAGGTAATTAATATAAGTATAAGGTCAAGTCAAGGATTGAATAAGAGAATATGTGGAATATAATAAGATGAATAAAGGAAGCCAATTGGAAGGACAACCGTGTATTCAAGTTAACTAAGCTGCAAAGAACATTCTGATCAAGGAGGATCAAGTAATCAAGCCAAAATAGAGATATGAAATCAAAAAGTTAGTTGCATCAAAAATCAATTCCAGTCATTGTTACTCTTTAATAATTGTAGTAGTGAATCAAATCTCCTAATATATTTAGCTTAATAGCTATTTGTCAAATCCTCTAACAAGGTGGCATTTCTAGATTGAAGTGTCTGGAGACCCCTAACAAGGTCACTCCAAAAACGGTGATCAAAATCCTTTAATAGGGTCACACCTAATAGTCTATTTTATAACCTTTAATAGGGTTGGCTCCTATTGTGGCTCACTTTAGAAGAATGGAAAACAATAGCTAGTTTTGGAAATCTGATTGAAGAGCTCATTGTTGAAGATCAAAGAGGGAGATTGTTGCAAATAAAGAATATTGTTGTTAAAAGAATGTTTTCAATCATTGTTTTGTCATTGATGTCAAACCTACTATTTGTAGGGATGATATTTTCTTATAAGATCCAAGTACTATCACTTAGTTGATTGATGAAGAGGACTTGATCAACAAGATGCAACAAGAGCACCTAAGGAAAGGTTGAGTTATGATGTTGTAATGAAGTGCAAGGATTAGTTAAGACAATGGTTAAATGATGTATTGATAGCATACTCAAAGATACAGAGGTTGGTTACACTTAGACACATTGGAGGAATAGGTTAATCAATGTTGAATGCAAAGCTTAAATTAAGATCATATGTGGGTGTCAAGCAAGTTAGTTGAAGCTAAGCAAATTCTCAGATGGAATCAAGTAACAAAAAATTCTAGTGTGCCAAGTGATCTTTAGGTGTTGAGCATCAAGAAAAATTCAGTTGATGCCGAATAACACAGTATGTGTCGAGCACCAGTATTTCAATAGTCTCGAGCTACTACATTATTTTAAATAACAAAGATTTGCCAAATCTGAGCCGACAAAGTGGTTACCTTGAATTTTGTGAACAAGTTGAAAGATAAAAATGATGAGCTAGTGGCACATAAATATATGTAAACTGTTTTTGAGCAAATTCAAGAAGGATTATTCAAGAGTTTCTAGAGGAAACAAAATATGGGTTAGATGCAATGAATCCTACCTAATCCATGTGAATTGAAATCAAAGAATAGAAGAATTGAGTGGGAAAAGGAACTCCAAGACCTCTATTTAAGGAGCTCATAGACCAAGAAGCAAAGAGTTGATGGTACTATTGCTTCCTAAGAGCCAAAATTCTGAAAGTGCTTAGAAGGGTGTCAAGGAAGTGACATCTAGGAGAAGGAAGAGCACAAACGCTTTGCTTCTATAAGTGATCAAGAAGAGATGATTGCATTGGTACATTGAGCATGGAGACTAAGCTTGAGAGGAGGGAAAGCTGTCAGAGTTGTAGTGAATGAAGCCCAGGCAATGGTATGAGTTGAGAAGTGATTTGTGATCTACAAGTTAAGTTGTATCTTGTAGTCAGGTCAAAGATTTTATAATACTCTCTAGAAATTATATTAGATTTGAAAATCCTATGGACTTAAGTTGGCCTAAAAACCATTTGTAAATCCTTTAATAGGGTGGCATTCCTAGTGAATGTTCTAAAGTCCTCTAATCTGGCCCACTTCTAACAGGGTGGTTAAATCCTCTAACAAGGTCACATTTAACATTGTGTTGTAAGCCTTTAATAGGGTAGTCCTTTCACAGGACATCAATTCAGAAGAGTGAGAATTGAGTAGCATGTTACTGGTGGTTTTTCTCAAAGTGGGTTTCCACGTAAATTACTATGTTATGTGTTGATTTCTTATGTGTTATACTTGCATGATTGATTTACAGTAACTTGCTAGTTAGAAAAGTCAAAGCTTGAATGAATGGGTCACTATACTTAGTGAAAAGTTTGAATAGGACATTTTGACCTTGAATAATTGATTTAGCCCCCCCTCTCAGTTATTCTAAAGCATTTGAAACAATTAGTTACAATTGGTCGTTCTCCCAAATTGGGTTTCCATGTTAAAACTTGGTGTCTCATGTGTTTATGCTATTTTCTTTATGTTTATACAATTAAGTTAATTAAGGTTAATCACACTTAATATAATAAGATATATATGTTTAGTGTTAACCAAGTAATAGTGTATATATTCAGTATTAACGAAGTGTTTATTGAGTGATAGTCAATCTTAGTGTAAACCAAGTTACTATGTTAACTGAGTGATTCAATGGTAACAGAGTTACAATAGCATAATCAATAGAGTTTTTTTTTGTATTGTATTAAAATATTAAGGAACTTGGATTCATTTTTGTGGTAACCATTTCATCTACCCCTCTGAGTTACTCTTCTTACATTTCCAACACAAATAACATAAAATTAATTAAAGTTATTATAAAACTAAGAAAACCTATTATATCAAAATTATGTAATTATTTTATTAGAAATTATTCTTAAAATAGGAAAATATTCCCACTAAACCAAAATCATATATAATAAATTCTCTTTTGTGATAAATTACACATAAAACATCTACCACCAAAACTAGGTTTTGCATGCAAAAAGTTTTCATAGAAGTGAATTCACCTTCTTGCACTTAGCCAGGTACCAATATTTTGTAAAGAAACCTAAGATGATTTGTGTAATGAAGTAAAGAAGGAAGAGGAAGTACCTAGTAAAAATTTACATAATGGACAAGCCTATATAACTCATGCTAGGAAAAGTAGTTATAGATAAGTATTTTACATTAGGTTCCCATTAGTAGGAGTAACTATTGATAAAACTTTATTAAAAAATGCATTGATTTATTTATGAGATGGCATAAATGTAATGGACATGAATATAATACAAGAACTCAATCTTTCCAAATTCATACTAAGTCCTATTAACTTGTAGTTAGAGGATAGTTCTAATGCCAAACAAAATAGTTTTTTTACAGACCTTGTTGTAACTTTGGAATTATGGAAATACACTACTTACTTTATGATTTTATCTTCTATGATTACTTTAGGGGGATTTCCTATTATCTTAGGTGAGATTAGGATACATGATCCCATATCCCCTAGATATAGAACTAAGAAGTTAGTATTTAACCCTCTACCTCAAGCATATAGAGATCTTCAGAAACCTATTTGATCCAATCTAGTAGAAGAACAAGAAGTCAAGAATAATTTATTGGAAACTCTAATAATGATATAACTATCCCACTTGCGTAGATTTATGAAAATCACCAAGTCTTTGTTTAGATTAACCATAGAGAGAACTAACAATTACAAAGAAATATAACCAATATAACAAAATAATAGATTGCACAAAAGAGAGCACAAGACATAAAGATTTTATGTGGTTCACCCAATCCGTGGGCTACATCCACCAAGAGAAAGTCCAATATTATTATTATCCATTAATTACAATCCATAATCCCTTACAGCTCAATACCACAGCAAGAGGCTACAATTTAATTGAGCATTATGAAATCACTTACCCTAAGCCATTTTATACAATATTTTTTTCACTTACGAAATTAGGGCTAGAATAAGTCATCCAATAGAAAAATAGCCACTCTACTCTAGGATGCCGCAAGGAGCACTACCCCAAAGACCCCATAGTAAAATATCAAGGGAAACTGTACCAAATAGAGTGGGGAAAAGTTAACCTTTGAGTTTGATTAGGCTTCACATCAAAACATTCTCCCACTTAGAGACTAGTCATAGCACTGCTAAACTTGTAGCTCCTACTAGAATATCAAACCACCTTGGACTCTATTGTTCTTTTATTATGTTTAGTCTAGAACATCAATTAAAGATGGAGAGGAATTCAACTTCCCCCTTGTCACTATCTTGATAAATATATCTAATGGATTATGATATGTATGTATCTTCTCCAACTTTAACAATTCATCATCCAAAATTGACTAATGTGTTTTATATTTGAATGTATTGTATAATTCTTTGCAAGATAAATGACACTCTAGTTATCCATAAACAAATGAACATCCCTCCATGGTTTTCTCAATTATTCCATGAAGAACTAAAGACATATCATCTCCTTGGTTGCCTCCGTAGTAGCAACATACTCTGCTTCTATAGTGGATAAAGAATTTACCTTTTATAACTAAGATATTTAACTCATCATTGTCCCACCAATAGTAAATACATAGCCTATTATATTATGCTTGGTATCAAGATCTCTTTCCAAATTGGATTCAACATAACCTTTTAAATTATTAGTAGAGCCCACAAAATTTAAACACTTGCTGGAAGTTCCTCTCAAATATTTGAGAATCCATTTGACTGCGTTCAAATGCTCAATCCAAGGATGACTCATATACCTACTGACAAATACCACTAAATTTATAAAATATGGCCTAGTACATACCATAGCATACATTAAACTTTCTACAGCTGAAGGATAAGATACCTTTGAGATGTTTCCATAGTCAATTTCAAATGTCCAAGAAAATGTGTTTTGATAGTTTGGCATTCTCCATAGTGTTGGAATAGTTTAGAATAACTAAGAGGGGGGATCAATTAGTTATCCAAGGTCCAAAACTCCAAGTAAAACTTTTTAGTGCTTAACAAAAATTATAGATATATCTCCTTATCATGTATCTTGCATGCATCCATTTTATCATTCAAAACTTAAACTTTTAGGTTACCATCCTAGGTCAAAATCACTTTGTAGAAATATAAACATGAAACATAATAGAATCACTCACACATATGAGATAAAGATTTTATGTAGAAATCCAATTTGGGAAAAGCCATCAATAACATGCTACTAATTATCACTCTTTTGAGGTGATGCCCTATGAAACAGAAACCCTATTAAATGTTACATACACATTGTTAAATGTGATCTGGTTAAAGGATTTCAATCACCCTATTAGGAGTTAGCCTTGTTAGAGTACTTTAGACCATTCCATTAGAGTGCCACCCAATTAAAGGATTTGCAAATGACCGTTAGGTCAACCATAATCCAAAGTATTTACCCTAAATTGATACATTTGTAAAAAAAGTAATAGCAAGGATTTGATTTGATAATAAATCAAAACTCACTTGCAGATTATGGATAAATGTTTTAGTCCTCCATTCTGCTTGGTTTCATTCACCTCAGCTCTGATAGCTTTTGCATCCTTCAAGCATGCATCCTCTTAAGCCTTCTTGCTTTGTATGCCAATTGAAGACTCTATAGTTTGGCCACCATATGAAGCAACACCATAGACTCCTTGTCTTCCTTGGGTTCTTGCACATGCCAATGGTTGTTTCAAGCATTGTATCCCCTTATAAAGAGAATTTAGGTATTTTTCTACTCCAATACAATTGTCCATTCTAGGTTTAGGTCAGATTCATTCAATCTTCCCTCTTTTCCATTTTGCTCTTGTTAGAAAATTCCTTCTCAATCCTCCTTCGATTCACCTAAAAAGGGTTTCCCTTCAATTTTGTGCCATCAACTCATCAATCTTATCTTACATATGATTGACACAATCCAAGAAACCAACTATGTCAACATAAATTCATCAAATTTGTGATCTAACTCATAATGCTATCACTTAGCATTAACTAACGTCAAATGCTCAACACACACTGTGTTGCTTGACATCCATTAATAGTTTATTCAGAACATACTAAAGTTTATTAATGCTTGATGCCAACTAAACGTTACTCGGCTTACACTACATTCACTCACCATAAATTGAATTTTCACTTTGCTAGGCACCAACTAATTTTCTACTCAGCTTGTACTAACATTGTTGATGGAAAACCAATACCAAAAAGAAAACAATACCTTGTACTTAAATCTCTCCCTCTATCAGTAGCTTCTATCTTCTATATAGCCTAAAAAATTTTGTTCTAATCAATAGGTAATCCAATTTACTCTTTCTTTTGACTCCCTCTCGGTGAGAAATCTTAATCTTCATATCTCCCTCAATATTTCATCTTTTTTTTTTTTTGATTCTCCTTCTTCTAATTGTAGATCTCCCTCTTAGTTTTTTCTGATCTATTCTCTATCTTGATACATCTATCTTATTTGTGTTGGTATTTTATATTTATCCCTCTTTGACAACAATGTGAAAGACCTGTCATCTCAACATGTATATGTTAAACAATTCAAGTTGTCCCTATGTCACCTAACTTGTGATTGATCTTCTTTCCTATCTCTTACATTACTTTAGGAAGATCCTAGAATAAGATCCACTACATCAATGTGTAACATATGTTATTCATCTCAGTTCATGCAGGGCACTTTTTGTGCTTCTTAAATAGCTTTGGATAGGGGTATCACCCCTAGCTTACCTCATAGATACTCATGAGCATCCTTAGGTAAAGCTTTTGTGAATATATTAGTTATTTTTTCCTTGGTATTCACATATTCCATCTCCACTTCTTTTTCTTGAACCAGCTCTATCAAGTAATAATACTTAATAGGTTTATGTTTTGTCTTTGTGTGGATCACAAGGTTCTTGGATATGTTTATTGTACTAGTGTTATCATAGTATAGTATAATATGTTAAGTGATTTCCTCCATTCCTTTTAGTAGCTATTTGATTCATACAATATTGGTACCATTTACTATAGCAATAACTTATTCAGTTTGAGGAGTAGATTGAGATATGCCATTTTGTTTCTTACTAGTCCATGTAACTAGTCTCTTCACCAAGAAAAATGCTCCATCAACTGTACTTTTTCTATCACCAACATTTCTAGCCCAATCAACATCTATATAGGCTCTAAATTCAATTTTTTTAAATTTCTCTTATAGTATAGACCAAAGAACTATATTCCTTTTAGATATCTCATAATTCTCTTAACAACCATCAAATGATTCTCCTTAGGATTTGCAAAAAATATTGCAATAATCCTAATAGATAATGGAATGGTAGGTCTTACATGAACTACATATTGCAATTTTCCAATCATAGACCTCTATAAAGTTTGGTTCGCATTAGCAGAATCATCATTCTGTAATAGTTTGTGTCCTATCATCATAGGTGTTCTAACAAGATTTGAATCTTCCAATCCAAAAGTTACCAATATTTCCTTCACATACTTAGAGTGAGTGATGTAAATAACATATTGAATTTGATACACTTGCAAGCCAACAAAGAGTTTAATCTCCCCAAACATGGACATCTTAAATTCTTGCATCATTTCATCAGCAAATATCTTGCAAAGTACATTTTTTCCTTCAAATATGATATCATCAACAAAAATTTCAGCTGGTAAAAGACCTTTACCACCTTCATTCTTCAAATATAGATTTCTATTGTGATTATTTCTCTCAAAACCAGTCTATACAAGATAATTATGAAGTCTCTCATTTCATGCTATTGGTACTTTCTTTATACCATATAAAGCTTTGTGTAGTCTACATACCATATTCATGTTGTTTGCATCAAAACATCCTTTAGGTTGTTCATTGTAAACCTTTTCTTCTAATATACCATTCATGAATGTAGATTTCACATTCATTTGGTAATTTTGAAACCTTCGTATGCAGAGTAAGAAAGATGAGTTCTTATTGCTTCTAGTCTTGCAATAGGGGAAAATATTTCTTCATAGACTATTCCTTCTTCTTGAGCATACCCCTTGCAAACTAATCTTGCTTTATTTATTGTGACTTCACCATTTTCATCTAAGTTTTCTCTATACACCCACTTGGTTCCAATAACATTCTTGTTCTTTGGTCTAGGTACAAGTGACCACGTTTTGTTGTTCTCAATTTGCTCAATCTCTTCTCTCATGGCTTGACTCTACTTATCATTTTCTAGTGCATCCCTAACTAATTTAGTCTCATGCAGGCTCAATAGACATGTTTCACTTCTCAACTTGATTCTTGTCATATATTTGGCCTCTTTATCTCCAATAATTTGTGTAGTAGGGTGATTTCTCTTGACATACTTTGACAATCTTGGTTCTAATCTATTTTCTTCAATAGGTGTCTCAAATTTAGAATCATTGTGTGCTTCTCTATCAAGTCTGCATCTCTTTCATGTGTACTGATCTCATTTTTATAATGTACCTCAACTTCAGTATGCAACTCAGATCCTAACTATAACTCAATTCTTAAATGCAGCTCGACATTCATTGTATGTGACTCGGCAATCATTGAAACTTGTTGTTGATTTGTAACTTGGTTCACAAATTCATCATCGATCACGTATTCATAGAAATATACAAAAGATTCATAATATTTAGGTTATTTTGTAGGTTTAGCTCCATTTACCTTTTTATATTCATCAAACTTCACATTTGCACTTTCCACAACTTTTTCAGTGTTAGTATTTAAACATTTATATGATTTACTCCTTTGGGAATAGCCTAGGAATATATCTTCTTCACTTCTAGCATCATATTTTCTATTCCTATTATACGTAGGAATATATCATTTGCTTCTAAATACCTTAAAATATTTTACATTGGGTGAGTATCCACACCATAATTTAAAAGTTGTTGAATGAGTACCTTTCTTGTCTTATACACGGTTAAGGGTATAGACAACTATACTTACAGCTTCTCTCTAATATTTCAAAGAAAAATTTTAATCCATCATGAGTGTTATGGCATAGTCCATCATAGATCTATTTCTCCTTTTAGTAATCCCATTTTGTGGAGGGGTTCTAGGTGAAAAATTTAGTCTTTTGATTCCACTATCATTACATAACATCTCAAACTCATTTGATGTAAATTTTCCACCTTTTTCAAATCTCAGACATTTTAATATCTTTTCAATTTCCCTTTCCACTCTAGCCAAGTAATACACAAAAATGTGAAATACATTAGATTTTTTCTTCAAAAACATAACTATCGTTATCCTAGAATAATCATCAACAAACATGATAATGTGCTTGTCGCCTTTATAACTTTTCACATTAATTGGTCCACAAAAATTAGTTTGAGCTAATTCAAGAATTCCTTTTAAAGAGGGAGTCTTTCATTTAAAACTTTATTTAGCCATCTTAACTAATTGACATTGTTTACATATTACATTATCTAACTTCTTTAGTTTTGGATAACCTCTCACTCTCTTCATCTTAGTGATATTGACCAAATTATCAAAATTAACATGACACAATCTTTTGTGCCATAGCCACACATCATCAAATTATAAAACTAGAGAACTAGCAACATTTATGTCAAGGTAGAAAATGCTACCTCTAGTCTGATCACCATTACCAATTAGCTCTCCATTAGTATCATAAATCTTAGGTTTTCTATTTCCAAACTCAACCTTACAATCAACACTATTCAATTGTGACACACTTAGCAACTTATAATTCAATCCTTCTAAATAATAATTATTGTCACAAATGATCTTATTCCTCTAATAAGACATGGTGCATCATTACCAAATCTAACAATATTGCCATCATAATGCACAAGGGAATTGAACTTACTTTTATCTCAAGTCATGTGATTAGAAAAACCACTATCAATAATCCATCTATTACCCTTATCCACATAAGATACAAGTGTAGTTTCCTGATCTTCATTAGAATCATCCTTCATTGTAACATAGAAAAATTCAACCTTATCAAATGATCAGATTCTTCATTGCATTCTTCTTTAGCAATGTAGCAGGATTTCTTTCCTTGGCCTTTGTAGTCTTTGTTGTTCTTGTCTCTTTTTCTTCTGAATTTGACTACACTTCTATTGTTCTTCTTCTTTGGACATCTAGCAATAGTATGACCAACCTCATTACAATTGAAGCATATGATATGCATCTTACCTTTGTATTTTCCTTTGCCTCTGTGAAATCTCCTAGTCAATATTGCTTTAAGCTATTCTATATCCTCCTCATTTGTATCACTGTCACTGGAAACATGTTTGCTCTTTTTTGTTTCCTTTCAATAGGTTCTTTCAATGGCAACATAGCTTTAAAAGAAGATTCAACAATCTCAATTTTAAAATTACCAAAATTATAGAGTTCAAAGGCAGTAAGCCTACCTATCAATCCTTCAAGGGTCAGATTAGTGCCAAGTATACATCTTAGTTCTTGTATAAAAAAAAATTTAGTATCAAAGATGGGCAGAAGTGTCCTCAATAATTTTCTCAATACAATATCATCATCAATCTTACCAATTTATCCTTTTATAGCATATGCAACTTCTTTTATTTTAAAGCAATATTGAATAATGTTATCACCTTCTTTCAATCTCATTTCATCGAACTTACCTCTAAGACTTGTAGATTTCACTCTCAAAACAATTATGTCTCCTGCATAGCTAGTGTGAAGAGCACTCCACATCTTCTTTGTAGTTTCAAAATCCTTGATGTCATCAAACTCTAAGTGACTTAGGGCAGATGAAATCTCTAACATTTCTCGATTGAGCTCTTTCTTCTTTTTCAAATCCTTAGCAATAAGGGTTTTAGCAGGGTCAACATGTTCAATAGTAATGGTAGTTTGTGCATGATTTCCAAGACCTCCTAGATGTAGCTTCATCAAAATTTACCATATAGGTAAGTTCTCTTGTTAAGCTTGGGTACCTCTCTCTTAGGAATTTTGATCTTTAGCTTATAGTACCTTCAAACTATCTCTCACAAGAAACCAATGCTCTATTACCAATTGTTGGAATAGTTTTGAATAACTGAGATGGAGAGTGAATCAATTATCCAAGGTGTAAAAATCTCAATAAAACTTTTCAGTGTTTAATAAAACTTATACATATATCTCCATATCATGTATCTCACATGCATCCATTATATCATTAAAAACATAAACTTGTAGGTTACTATCATAGGTCAAAATGTCTTTGTAGAAATCTAAAGATGAAATATAACAAAAGTATTCACAAATATGACACAAGGATTTTATGTGGAAAATCAATTTTGGAAAAAACACCAGTAACATGCTACTAATTCTCACTCTTATAAAGTGATGCCCTATAAAAAGCCAACCCTATTAAAGGTTACAATATGCACTATTAAACATCACATTTTTAAAGGATTCTAATCACTTTTTTAGGAGTGAGCCTTGTTAGAGGACTTTATACAATTCCATTAAAATGTCACCTAGTTAAAGGATTTATAAATGACTCTTAGGTCAACCTTAATCCAATATATTTACCCTAAACTGATACAATTATTAGAAAGTAATGATAAGGCTTTGATCTGATAAAAATCACAACTCCTTGCAAATTACAGATTTCTATTTTAGTCCTCCATTTTTCTTGACTTCATTTACTTCAGCTCTAATAGCTTGTTCACCCTTTAAGCATTCATCCTCTTAAGCCTTCTTGCTTTGCATGCCAATTGTAGACTCCATAGTTTGGCCACCATATGAAGCACCACCTTAGGCTCCTTATCTTCTTTGAGTTTTCACACAAGCCAACTATTTCTTTAAGCCTTGTATCCCCTTATAAAGAGAATTTAGGTATTTTTCCACCTAACCACAATCATCCATTCTAGGGTTAGGTCATATTCATTAAATCTTCCCTATTTTCCATTTTGCTCCCTCTAGAAACTTCCTTTCACAATCCTTCTTAAATTTTCCTTAAAATAGTTTACATTGAATTCTATGCCACTAGCTCATCAAGCTTATCATTAATACCATTCACACAACCTAAAAAATCAACTCTATTGACTCAAATTTTTCAAATTCACAATCCAACTCATAATGTTATCATTCAACATTAACTAACCTCTAATGCTCAACACACACTGTATTTCTTGGCATCCACTAATAGTTCACAATGCACATACTAAAGTTTACTGATGCTTGACATCAACTAAACTTTACTTGGGCTAAACTATGTTCACTCAGCATACATTGAATTTTCACTTTGCTCCCTACCAATTTAATTTCTCCTTGGCACTAATTGTGCACTTGGTAAATCTTAGTAGATAGAATTCTTCTTCCTTGTTCTTCTAGACTTAGTAATTGTATCCATCCTTTACAACCTTAAGTAGATAAACAATACACTATATCATCACTATCTTAACTAATCTTAGTACTCCTCTTACATAACAATACTCAACCTTTAATCTAGGTTCCCTTGTTATCTCATTTGATCATATCCTCTTCATCAATTAAACAAATGATAGTACTCAAATCAACTAGACAAAATTCTTACTGATAGGTACTAGGTTTGACATCAGTGAAAAAACAATGATTGTAACACATTCTCATACTTGCATCAATCTTTTCTCAACACCTTGAGAAATGTTGCAACACCTTCTCAATATAATCAACTTGAGATAATGTCAATTTTCTATTCTTCCTATCTCTTCAATTTTTCATACCAAGAATTTTTTTTATACCCACAAATCCTTCATAGAAAATAAATGTTATGACTATTATTTTAATCTACTAATGTGATCCATGTTAGACCCAACTCCATGCATATAATCAACATATAAAAATAAAATAATGTAGCTATCATAAATCAACCTCTTAAAATAAACACAATCATCTAAATAATATTTATTGAAACCATGGTCATGCATACAACTGTCAAAGTTTAGATAGCATTGCTAACGTATTTAATTCAATCAATATAAATTTTTCTCTAATCTAGACACTAATTTCTCCTTACCTTTAACCTTGAATCCATGTGGTTGTACCATATATATTTCTTTATCCAAATAACCATGACAAAAAATTTGTTTTAACATTAAGATGTTCCAAATGTAAATCTTTGGTAGCCACAATACTTAAAATAGAGCGAATAGAAGCCATTTTAACAATAGGAGAAAATATCTTATCAAAATCAATGTCCTTTTTCTTGTGCTAATCCTTTTACTAATAACCTGGCTATAAATAGTTTCTTATCTCCATCCTCTTCTTTCAACTTGCAAGCAACTTGGAGAAATCCCAAGTCCAATTTTTCATTAAGGAGTCCATTTCTTCTATCATTCTAGACTCCCTCTGAATATTTGTATCCCCCTATACAACTTCATTATAAGATTCAAGTTCACCAACATCTGGTAATAAAATAAAATGCAAAGAGGGAGAAAATATTTATATAGTTCTACTTATCCTTGTTTATTGTCTAACATTTAGTAGGGTGTGCGGTGTTTGTTGTTGTGGAGAATGAGGGTCTACTAGAACATCATCCTTTTGAGTATCATCTATCATAGCCTAATGATTTTTTCTTCTTCTCATGTTTTTGTAATAGATATTTGTACACCACTTTCTCATTGAATATGACATCCCTACTTCTTACAATTTTAAGATCTTCAAAATCCCAAAACCTATAATAAAATTCATCAGTGCCATATCCAACAAATGTACATTTCTTTGATTTTTCTTCCAACTTTTTTCTATTTTTAGAATCTAAGTGTTCAATTGCTTCTAAACCAAAGGTTATTGTGATGAACCTCCTTATAGCAATATCGTGAGAATGCTCGAAATAACAGAATACAAAGTGATAGCAGAACTCAGAATGAATCTACTGATCGCAGGCCACTTCGAGGGGGTAACCTCCTTTGAGCAAGCTCAATACAATAAATTCGTCCGTGCCCATCAAGGGCCTCAACCTATTCTTATATACTGGGTACGATCTAGAAAAGTAATACTACCTATGCATGTGGGATAATAAAATATACTCGCGGGACGACTTACAAAGCATATGCGTCCAACAACACTACTCTAACAAAATAAACAAAAGGAACACACAGGTTCCTAACATCCCCTCTCCCTTAGAAAAAAGCTTTGTCCTCAAAGCTTAAGGTGTGGAAATTGTTGTTGAATCTGAAGAAGGGGTTCCCAGGTAGCATCCTCTGGTTGCATGCCATGCCACTGAATCAAGACCTCCGAGATGGAGCGAGAGCGAAGCTGGCGAGTGTGCTGGTCAATGATTGCCACTGGCTCCAGGATAATGGATCCTTCCGTATCCATTTCAGGGAGAGTAGTTTGTGCGCTGACAGTGGTACCCAGAACTTTCTTTAGACAAGAAACATGAAAGACTGGATGAATGCGGGAAGAAGGAGGAAGTTCCAGTTTATAAGCAACTGAACCAATCTTCTGCAGAACCTTATAAGGCCCATAAAATTTTGGGGCCAGCTTATGACGCCCTTTCAGCTTTAGGGAGGATTGTTTGTATGGCTGTAGATGAAGAAAAACCATATCCCCAACTTGAAATGAGCGCTCAGAATGGTGTTGATCGGCTTGCTGTTTCATCCGATTACGGGCCATGTGAAGATTATCCTGTAAGGTACGAAGAATCTGATCCCTGCTGCGGAGAACTATGTCAACTGCCTGGACTGGTGAGCTGTTGGGAGTGTAGGGAAGGAGCACTGGAGGTGCCTGACCATAGACTGCTTCATATGGAGTCATTTTAAAGGCAGTGTGGTAAGAGGTATTGTACCACCATTCAGCTAAAGGGAGCCACTTGGCCCACTGATGTTGCTGTTCGGAAGTGAAGCAACGAAGATAAGTTTCCAAGCATTTATTGACAATTTCAGTTTCACCATCAGTTTGTGGGTGATAGCCCGAACTCATCTTCAGTTTGGTGCCAGTTTTCTGAAACAGTGCAGTCCAAAAATGACTGGTAAAAGTTGCATCACGATCAGAGACAATGGAAGAAGGGAGTCCATGAAGACGAAATATCTGGTCCATGAAGATTTGTGCAACAGAGGAGGCAGTATAGGGGTGGCTGAGGGCACAAAAATGACTATATTTCGAGAGACGATCAACCACAACCAAGATCACTGTCTTGCCACTGGATTTAGGAAGCCCTTCAATGAAATCCATAGAAATATCAGTCCAAATCCGTGTAGGGATGGGCAATGGTTCGAGCAAGCCAGGAAGGAGGGTCGTTTCACCCTTGTGGCGTTGGCAAGTATCACATTCAGCCACCATCTGTTGAATCGTCTGTTTCATCCCTTTCCAAAAGAAGTTTCTCCTTGCTCGCTCATAAGTTTTGAGGAAGCCTGAGTGCCCTGCTGAAGGAGAAGCATGGAGTTCATAAAAAATAGCCTGATGTAGAGCTGGGTTCTGAGGAAGCACTAGCCGACCCTTGTATTGAAGAGAAGCACCATCCCAAGAGTAATGTGGTATAGCAGAAGGATTATTGGCTAGCTGGTGAATGATTTGAGATAAAGAAGAGTCACTGTCATAGCCCTGCTGAACAGACGCTAACCAATTGGGAATGGGCATAGAAATAGCGAAAAGGGAAGCTTGATTACCAAATGTGCGAGAAAGAGCATCTGCCACAATATTCTCCTTACCCTTCTTGTAGGTGATCTCATAATCATACCCCATGAGTTTGCTGACCCATTTCTGTTGTGTAGGAGAGGATACCCGTTGTTCCAGGAAGTATTTCAGACTTTGGTGATCGGTTCTGATGCAAAAATGACTCCCTAAGAGGTATGGCCGCCACTTCTGTACAGCATGCAAAATAGCCATCATTTCTTTTTCATAAGTAGAGAGGGCTAGATTCTTACCAGAGAGGGCTTTGCTAGTGAACGCAATAGGATGGTCATCTTGCAGGAGAACAGCACCCAATCCATTGCCGCAAGCATCACTCTCAATAGTGAAGGGTTTGGAAAAATCTGGCATCGCGAGAACAGGTGTACTGCACATAGCCTGTTTCAGTTGTTCAAATGCAGTCTCAGCAACAGGGGTCCAGGAGAAGGCATCCTTTTTTAACAGAGCTGTCAATGGTGCTGCAATTTTCCCGTAATCTTTGACAAACTTGCGGTAGTAGCCAGTCAACCCCAAAAAACCCCGAAGGCTCTTGAGAGTTTTAGGATGCGGCCAAGTTTTCATGGCATCTATTTTTGTAGGATCCACCCGCACTCCATGGTGTGCAACAATATGCCCGAGATACTCCACTTCCTCCTGGCCAAACACACATTTAGATAGTTTTGCACAGAGTTGATGATCAGAGAGAAGTTGCAAGACAAGCTCCAGATGATGGAGATGCTCAGCCCAAGTTTTGCTATATATGAGGATATCATCAAAGAAGACCAGAATGAATTTCCGGAGGTATGGTCAAAATATGTTATTCATCACTGCCTGAAATGTTGAAGGAGCATTCGTGAGGCCAAAGGGCATGACTAAAAATTCATAGTGACCATCATGTGTGCGGAAGGCAGTTTTAGGTATATCCTCCTCATTAACCCGAATTTGATGATACCCAGAACGAAGATCTAACTTGGAGAAAAAAGGAGCCCCATGAAGTTCATCAAGAAGTTCATCAACAATTGGAATGGGAAACTTGTCCTTTATAGTGAGATGATTAAGTGCTCGGAAATCAATGCAGAGTCGCCATGACCCATCTTTTTTGCGAACAAGAAGAACTGGAGAAGAAAAGGAACTGGTACTAGGGCGAATAATACCTTGCTTCAGTAAGTCACGGACAAGTATCACGATTTCGGTCTTCTGATGAAATGGGTAGCGGTAGGGCCTGATGTTGGGCGGAACACTGCCAGGAAGGAGCTGAATACGGTGGTCCTCTGGACGAGAAGGAGGTAATCCCATAGGTTCAGCAAATATACCAGAATACTTGTCCAAAATGTGTTGGAGATCGGCAGGAGTGCTAGAGACTACTGATGGCTGCATCTGAATGGAATGGAGCTGAGCGATGACACCATGTGAATTCTTCTTAAGAAGTTTTTCCATACGGTGTGAACTGATGATGCTGAGAGACCCTGGTTGTAAGCCTTTCAAAGTGTGTTGGTGCCCCTCGGCTGAAAACTGCATCCAAAGTTTAGCAAAATCCCAGAGAATGGGGCCAAGAGTGCGTAACCATTGGGCACCCAAAACCACATCACAGCCACCTAAGGGTAAGGCAAACATGTCAGAGCGCATGTTATAATCTCCAATAGAGAGACGCACATTGCGACATTTCCCTTTACAAGGTAAAGTGCCCCCATTGGCAATCATGACTTCAAAGCTAGAGCAGGGAGGGATAAAGCAATCAGCCTGTTTGGCTATTCGTGGATCAATGAAGTTATGAGTGCTACCAGAATCAATGAGTATAGTAAGAGGGATCTTCTTGAAGAAACCCTGGACCCGCATGGTTTGTGGAGTAGTGACTCCTGCCAAAGCATGGACAGATATCTCTGGTGGAGCTTCTGGTGAAGGAGGTTCAGGCTGGTGAGGCTCAACCTCATCATCCACTATTTCCTGAGCATCTACATATACTTCCAGTTTCGGTGGAGAATCCACATCCAAGAGATAGAGCTTTTGCTGAACACATCTATGGCCTCGAGACCATTTCTCATCACAATTATAACAAAGCCCTTTGTCTCGCCTGACTCGCATCTCTGTTTCAGACAAGTGCTTGATCGGAGTAGTTCTGGGAGCTGGTATGACTGGAGGGTTGTGAGAACCTGTATTTCTGAATGGAACAAAATTAGATCTGGAGCGTTGTAGAGCACTAATCTTGTCTTCCGCTAACTTAGCCAACCCAAGGGCTTCCATCATTGTAGTAGGTCGAAACATTTTGACTTCTGAGCGAAGTGCATCCTTCAGACCACTAACAAAACAACTACGGAAGAATTCATCAGACAAGCCCTCTGTGTGATTAGCTAATTTTTCAAACTCTGTCTGGTATTCTCTTACAGTGCCTGTTTGACGCAGTTTAGTGAGTGCTCCTGTGAAATCATCAAAGGAACTAGGGCCAAAGCGCTCCAAAATGAGGGTGCACAATTCTCTCCACGTTGGGCCATCATTAGCCTTGATGTACCAACGGAACCATTGAAGAGCTTCATGTTCCAAATGAAAAGATGCAAGGGGGACTTTGTGGTTATCCAAAGTATTATGCAAGCTGAAATACTGCTCTACCCTATAGATCCATCCAGTCGGATCAGAACCATCGAAGCGCGGAAAATCAAGCTTTGGTCCACAGAAATTGCCAGAAGAGGACCCAGTATCTCCTGAATGGTTTCGGCTCATGGCTGACTGCTGAAAGTTAAGACCCAGAATTTTGTCATCCAGATCTTGAAGTTTGGTTTTGAGGGATGCAATTTCCTCTTCCATGATTTTTGCTCCTGAAGGCCACGACAGAAAAAATAAATTTGATGTAATTTCCACCCAGCGAGCCCAAGAGAGTGCTCTGATACCAGATGTGATGAACCTCCTTATAGCAATATCGTGAGAATGCTCGAAATAACAGAATACAAAGTGATAGCAGAACTCAGAATGAATCTACTGATCGCAGGCCACTTCGAGGGGGTAACCTCCTTTGAGCAAGCTCAATACAATAAATTCGTCTGTGCCCATCAAGGGCCTCAACCTATTCTTATATACTGGGTACGATCTAGAAAAGTAATACTACCTATGCATGTGGGATAATAAAATATACTCGCGGGATGACTTACAAAGCATATGCGTCCAACAACACTACTCTAACAAAATAAACAGAAGGAACACACAGGTTCCTAACAGTTATGGGAAAAAATTAACTCAACTTCATACCAGTCCATGCTTACCACAACCCAAATGAGTGGAGGGACCTCTATTGATCAAATATACGGCAATATCAATAGCCTTGACCAACAAGTTTAAGGTCATCTGAGAATGCAACCTCATGCTCCTTACATGCTTCATTATTGTCATGTTCATGCATTCAACCACTCCATTTTCTAGTGGAACCCTTGGAACACTTTTCTATATATGAATACCATTATAGGAACAATAATCTACAAATTCATTGCTACAATACTCACCATCATTATTAGATCTAAAAAAATTTCATCTTTTACCAATCATATTTTCAACCAAACATTTCCATTTCTTAAAAGTTTGAAATACATCATATTTTTGTCTAAGAAAATAAATCTATACTTCTCTTGTTTCATTGTCAATGAATGCAACATAATAATGAGAGCCATCAAGTAAATATATGTGAGTTGTTCCCCTTAGATATGTATGCAAAAGCTCTAATTTCTAATTTTTCTTTTCCTTTCCACTCTTCACAAAACTAAATCTCTTTTATTTTCCATACACAACATTTACAGAAATTTATATTGACATATTTCATCCCTCGTAAAACTTTCTTTCAATGAAGTAATTTCATACCTCTCTCACTCATGTTCCCATGTCTGTTCTGCCATGGCATTTTTTCAAAATCTATAACAACTATTTGTTCTCCTTACTCAATTGCAAGAATTGTTCCTAAACACTCATTTTCCTATGAAAGAATTAAAGTAGAAGGAACAATATGACCTGTACAAAGATATAAGGTGCCTAATTTCACACATTTTTCTACCGCAAGGGAACCTTTTAAAACCTTACAATTTTTATCATTAAAAATAACTGGGCAACCCTCATTATTCAATTTCCTTACTAAAATTAAATTCCTACTCAACCTTGGAGCATGTATAGCCTCTTGTAGTAGCCAATGATTCCCATTTTGCATCTTAATCTTAATTTTTTCCTTTCCAACAATCTAGTAGGCTTAATTATGAAATGAAATGAAGCCCCAAAATCTTTAAAACCCATGAATCATCAACATTTTCTAAAGAAAGAAGCAAAGCATCCTCTTTAGATTTGTTACTTACCATATTTTCCTCCATGTTCGCTTCTTGTTTATCTCCTATATTTTTCTTTTGAGTCCAACAATATTTCTTTTTATGCACTACTTTTCCAAACTACTAGCAATCTCTTGGTCCTCTAGATTGAGACATCTTTCCCTTTGATTTTCCTCTTGATTTCTCATTGTTTCAAGAATTGTTTCCTCTCTAATTTTTTCTTCCTCTTCTTTGTGCATTAAAATCACTTCCTTGTGTAGATCCAATTGAGGTTTTCCTACATGTTTCCTCACTTAGAATAACACCAATCACATCATCAAATTTTAGGATATTAGATATAGAAACAAAATTACTCACAAACATTACGAAGCCATTCCATCTTTTAGGAAAATAACACAAAATCAAGAGAGCCCTAATTTATTCATTGAAATTAACATTTATGGAACATAATTGACTTGTAATCATATTAAACTCATTTAAATAATCTTCAATAAATCCACATTCTACCATCTTCATATTAAATAAATGCTTCATGAGAAATGCTTTTTCTAAAGTGGATGGCTTTTCATACAACCTTTCCAGGGTTTGCATCAACTCTTTAGTCATATTTTCTTTTG
The DNA here is from genome assembly GCA_028749045.1 of Cupressus sempervirens. NCBI lineage: Eukaryota > Viridiplantae > Streptophyta > Pinopsida > Cupressales > Cupressaceae > Cupressus > Cupressus sempervirens. The sequence continues at coordinate 632,837,050 of CM053790.1, read as the reverse complement.
TAATACTAAATGCCACTGATTATTCAAGACATTAATCAATAATTTCAACCACCTTTGTATCTATAATCTCCTAGTTTCCTTCTATCATAGTTGTCAGTTTCTTGGATTTTCCTACCAATGGCCACCATAAATCCTTTTGATAAACATAGTCCTCCATTTGCATCTTCTATAATTGATAGATGTTCCCATTAAACTTCTCAACCTTCAACTTACCCTAGTCTGACATTTCTCTTCCTCAACCATGAGACCCTCTTACAAAGAATAGCTTAAATAAAATGATGACATGTCACTCTAATACTACTATTTAGGATTAAATGTGGACTTAAAGAATAATTACATGCAAATATAACCAATATTAGATAAAAATACATCCCATAGAAGAGAACACAAGACACAAATATTTAACATGGCTAACACAATCCTCAGCTACATCTACCAATATCAAATCCAATATTATTATTATCTAGTGATTACAATATACAATCCCTTACAACTCAATACTATTGCAAGAACCTAACATATCATTATACATTATGAAATCTGTAGCCGTAAACTATTTTATACAAGATTTTTGTTGCTTACAAAATTAGGGTTAGAATAAGTCATCTAATAGAAAATTAGACACTTTGCCACAGGACCCTGTAAGGGAAACTACCCCTTGACCCCATCTTGGGGGTGCTACCTTGAAACTCCTATAGTAAATACAATGGGGAAATCGTATCAAATAAAGAGGGGAAAATCAACTTTTGAGTCTGATTAGGATCCACATCCCAACACTCTTGTCTCAAATTATCAAAATTGATTATGAAGTTAAAGAATCATCATATACTTCTTTGGGTTATTTGTGATGTTCACTACATATATAATTACCAAGGTCTTTGTTATCAACATATCATGCCACTTCCCAACTTATGAATACATCACTTCCTCATGAAATTAGAATTTCAAGTGTAAATAAAGTATCTATGATCTATCTTACGAAGTAAATAAATATATCATTAGGAAGAAGTTTAAAAAATAATAATGGTCTTACTAAGGATCAAAAACATGTATTAGTATATTTTGTGTAGTCACACAAGGATGCCTTTGTATGGGACTACATGAATATGAAGAGATTGGATCAAAATCTCTACACACATAAAATGTACATTATATTGGATAATAAAAGAGTGAAACCTTCACTAAGAGAGATAGTAAAGGTAGAGATGAAAAAAAAAAAAAAAGATGTAGGTTTTATATAATCCCACATATCTAATAGTGAAACAATTTCTCCAATTTCCATTATTTCTAAGAAAGGAGGAAAATGTAGAGTATTTATTGACAATAGTGATCTCAATTCAACATCCATGAAATACTATTTCCCACATCCCAAAATTGACTGATTCTTATACTCTCTAGAAGGAAATAAGTTTTTTTCATCCTTGATGTTTTTAGTGGATACAATCTAATTAAGATTTTATTAGTATCTTTCCACATATATGCTACAATTTCATGGAAATATATATGGATGTTTTCAATACATATGGGGAGTCTTTCCAATATGAATTAAAAAAATTGGACAAGGTGTTGTAGAGGTGTGAATACCATAATAATTTTCTAAGTAGTGAAAAATATTTTCTTATGGTTTGAGGAGTAGTCCTAGGGGCATTACATTTTTGACAAGATATTTTGGGTTAATATTTCCAACCTTAATTTTTTCAAAGACCTTCCCACATACACCAAGAAAGATGTCTAAATCTTTCTTTGTCATGCAAGTTATGATAGAAGTTTTATCAGCACTTTCAATCAAATAACTATCCCACTATATACCTTATTAAAAAAATATTCATATTTTTAATGGACCTTGACTTTTGATAAAGCATTTTAGGATCCTAATCCTATGCTAAACCAATCTCCTTCTCTTCAAATCCTCATTGGAATGTCCATTTCATGTCCATAATAATGCATCTGATCATACAATTCTTGTAATTCTTACAAGAAATAAAGGTGTGAAACATTCTATTTACTATGTTAGAAAAAATATTCAAGGAGTGAAACTTAATTATACTATCACAAAAAAGAGATATTATCATTGTTTGATGCATTCAAAAATATTCAGTCAATACATTATCTGATACTAGGTATTTATTTATATGAATCTTGTTGTAGTAAAATACTTAATGAAAAAACATATTTTCTCTAGTGGGCTTGCTAGATAGTTACTTTTAAAGCTATAATCTTATTTCACCATCATAGATAAGATAGGTAAATAAAATATAATAGTAGAATTTTTGTCCAAATTAACAAGTCATGTTGGAAGCTCACAATTAAGGACCCATTCGTAAATGAAAGCCTATTTACTATCAACATTATGACAAAATGCCATTTAGATATTTCCAATTACTTAGTTTAAGGAAGGGCTCTCCCACATTTATCACCTAGAAATGAGCTTCTTGGTCACATGAGTATCATGGGTATCATGATGTTTATTTTATATAGGAGCTAGAAATTTTATGAGATGCTTTATAAAGATAGATAAATTAAATGACTCCATTCCTTTAATAATGAACATAGATTTATTAGAAAAGGAAGCCACTTCTGTAAAATAGATGAATTCATTATAGATGGTGTCATCCAAAACAAGGATGGTTCAAACATATTCTAGTGGGATACCAAGAGAAAATATAGGGATGGAGCCTCCAAGAGTAAATGAACATAGATTTATTGGGAAAGGAAGCCACTCCTATAAAAAAGATGAATTCATTATAGATGGTGTCCTTCAAAACAAGGATGATTCACACATATTTTAATGGGGTACCAAGGGAAAATATAGGAATCAAGCCTCCAAGATTTATATTTCATTCATGGAATGCTATAAATCATTTTCAATCGTTTTGAAATGAAAATTGATACTAATATCATTAATACTCTTGAAGGAAGCAACACTCCTTGGAAAATTAGATAGTGGGATATTACATCATTTTTATACAATTTTTTTTTTATAATATTAAATCAAATTCAAAGAGAAAAATTGTGTAACATTAAATTACATTTACATACTACAAATATAAAAGTAATATTTTTTAGGTTTAAAATAAATTATATCTTTAATAAAAAAATACATCAATAATATAATTTTCAAGTTATAGTTCTCCAATAATTTTCTAATAAATGAGTTTAATTTAAAATATAAATATAGCCATTTCAAATATATTTGGTGATTGTTTGAGTAAACTTTTTATTCATTATATAAATAAAATCTCATTCCATTAAAAACTAATATTAAAGTATAATTTTTGAATTTTGGTTATTGAAACAATGAAATTAAGATTTAATTTAATTTACTAATTTAAAATTTATAAATAAATTAATAATATTATTTTGTCATTAAAATTTGATACAAAATGACAATATTTGTTTAGCAATTTTTTTTTTTTTTAAATGACTTTTTAATGATTAATTATGTATAAATTTTACTTAAAATACATTTCTTACAATTTCAATTTTATATAAGATAAATTATGAATATGGTATTTTTATATATTAATCTAATATTTTTCTCTATACAACTCTTTTGTTGTTATTTAAATTTAATTTAGAAAGAATAAAAGAGCTATGGATTAGCCTTAACAAATTAAAGAATAAATGTCACAGTTTTAATGTGATAATAATATTTGTATATGTAAAATTAAATTAATATATCAAATGAAGATTTCTTTCCCTATCTAGTAACTAGCTCCTACTCGTGATTATACATTTTTAAATTTTTTTTAACTATGAATAAATACCTTTCATTCTTTATAATCCACACTAAACAAATATTAAAAATAATATGTATAAATTTATTAGTTGCAATTTTTTTATTAGATGTAAGAGATTCAAAAGATAGATAGAATCTGCTAAAATTTACAAAAGATTGAAGGCAATGACTTCAAAAGGAGTACAAAAGACACAGGTTTCAAGTATTTAACAGAAGTACTCATAGCACATAAGCAAAAATAAAGAATGTCAAAGACAGCAGATTACTGGAGGTAACCATCAAGGACAACCACAAATAGAAACTTAAAAACTTTAATAAAAAAATATATATTAAATTAAATATTTATCCTATAATATATATTAATATTAATCCAAAGATAAGTATTTATATATTTTGACAATCGTTTTGTTTAATGTTAGACTGTAAAACTATCTGAAGCATTCAATAGCTTTTATCTTCTCACTTTTGAATGTTTCAATCTCCTTAAAGAAACTGGATTCTTCTGTATCCTTATCCCTCCATATAACACCTCCCTCTCTATATATTTTTTCCATTTACTTAGAAGGATATGCGTGTGTATATGCTAGTGGTTTTTATGCATCAATACCATGGGATTCTATTCATATCCAGGACTCATGTATATGAAGCATTGACTTTATCACATGCCTCGTAATATGCTCCTTTCTGTTTAAACCTATCTCAATAAGTGAAAGATAACAACCCTAACTATGGGCTCTTCACTAGGACAAAGACACTCTTTGCTTTTATCTCTACAGTTTTGAAAGAAATACTAGATGCACCACGCTGAAATCCTCGCCTGGAGTTTTATACTGAGTATATAAAATAAATTGTCTGAAGTTGAATAATATCGAAATTGCTGCCCACTGACTTGAAAGATCTTCTCAGTCTACGTGAACAAAATAAAAATAGTTTATGCACTGGAAAAATCAATCACCATTTCTGTGAGGAAAGCTATAAGTGATATTCAAAGCCTTGTATCTTTTCGTTTCGCTCGTATAACCTTTTCCATTTCCCTGTGAGATGGATGAAATAAATGTCCCTATACACCTTTATAATCAAATTTAAATAACTCTCTCTATGGCTATTTTTTATGAATCTATCCCTGGACAGATTCCCAGTTTTCTGGTTCATATTTCCTCCCAATTTGCATCACTAATTGTAAACCATGACTTATCAAACATAAATGTATATGAACTGGGCAATTTGAAGACCTAAAATTAATAAAAATATGCTAGTGCAATGTTCGAGAATATTTAGCGTCCAGCTGAGAGTTTACAGCATTCAGGAGTGAGTGGATTGCTTACAATGTCTATACAACAGAGTACTCTAAATGAAGTAGCCCAACAAATTAGGGCTACGATAGAATTGGATCATCAAATTTGCAGTTGTTCATCTCCTACTTCTCTTAAGAAAGGAAAAAGCTAAAGCATGGAGATCTCCCTCTTGTTCTGGGCTTACCTCGGTTGAGTTTCTTTCTTCTTCAAGAGCACCCACTTGTTTGGATGTAGAGTGGAGATCTTCGCACGAGTCCACGTTCATTTGAACACATGAATTTCGATCCACTGCAATGTTAGGGTAAAATGAAATTTTATTGGCTGCATTTGGATAGCTGAAGTGTGGCTCATTTGAAGGACTGGCTTTGGACGATGCACTTGTCAATTGGCCTTCCTTCAATACTATTTTGCCTGGGCAACGAGCCAACTGTTCGTTGGCAATGATTAGTTCGGCTTGTAAACGTGCAACCTACAAAGTACCAAAGCACTAAAAAACTAAGCCTCCCTTGGCCATTTCAAAGGATTTCTATTGAAAAAACCGAAATTAGTAATGTATCATTTGATATCAAAAGGACATTTGAGACTGATCACTGGCATTCAAGCATCTGTTAGTACCACTTAACCAAAATAAATCTCTTTCCAGCCAAAAAAGAAGAGAAATAGTTATGTTTGTCATTTTCTTAAGAATACTGTTTCTGGCCTCAAAATACAATTCAAAATGGAAAAATTTCTCACCATATGTTGCTTATGATATTCAAATGCACCCTTCACATACACTTTACATACAAATATATACGAGGAAATATGGACAATTCTTCTCAAGTAAAGAAAATTAAACAATGTATATCCTCTGGCTCACTATTTTATGCACATAAAATTCTATATTTATATTAGTATGCATTACGCATCTAGGTTTTTCCTGGCTGAAATCAACCAGACCAACTATTTATGGAAATGGCTACTCTCTAACCTCTACTGTTCTATCTGTTCTCCATGAAAACGGTAGTCTTCCATCTTAGATCAATCATTTTGCCGGTTCTGTAGTATCTGCAATTATCTTTATCTTTGATATCTGTGGGTTTTACCATAGTTTTCTAAGTGTTTTTAGAGGGGAAAATGGAAACATCATGCTATAACTTAAATCACCATTAACTTTAAACTGGCTCAAGTTAAAATAGAAATGATAACAAGGCAATGTATTGTTCGGGTCTACGCAGATCTACTTTTGAACGTTTGGTGGCTTTCTAGGACTGTATTTTATTGAAGGTGTATTCATATTTGCCAGATGTGTAATGTGAAACTACCATAGACAAGTTCTCAGAGGATAAATTATATGCCCATTATTTATTTATTTAGTAATATAGGGTAAACAGTATAATAGCAGACAGACTTATTAAGTTGACTTTATATATCCTCTGACTCTCTTTCTTATTGGAAGAAAACTCCATGTTTATATTTCTATGTGTTGTACGTTCATGTTTTTGTTTGTGAAATCAACTAGAGGAAGTATTCTAAAGAAACAGCTACTCTGATTACTGAACTCTTCTATCTATTCAATGGAAATGCGAACTGTTCATCTTAGATCAATCATTTTACCCGTTCCTGCAGCAGCTGCTCCGTGGTCCTTGCAGTCAGCTTTATATTTGACATTCATAGATCTTATTATTGTTTTTTAGGAGTCCTTTAGAGGGGAAAATGAAAAGGTTATACCAGAACCTAAACATCATGAAATTTCAGCTGGTTCAAATCAAAATAAGTATGATAACAAAATCATACACAATTGTTTGTGGCTACACAGACCCATTTTGAACGTTTTGAGGTTCTTTAGACAGGTGACTGTAAAGTGCAATTACCAGGGGAAAGGTCATGCACACGCTTTATAACATTGCTGTTACAATTTATTTAGTTAGCAATATGTAGATACATGTAAATAAAAAGAAGGCAGAGAGATGACCTAATCTCTTCCTCCTAGATGTTCGATGACAGCAAGATTCTATAATTATATCGACGGTAAAATTAGAGTTTTATTTAAGTTTGGCGTTATGAAAAACGTATTATATCTTTCTAGTCTTTGGAAGAAAAAAATAGTTTTTGTAGCATCAGCTGCTGTATGAAATATTTAAGATATCACTCAACAATTCATGGATGTTTGGTTGACTGTATTGTAGATTTTATCAGTTATTCTTGGCTATTAATTTGCAGTGCAATATTATTTAATATTTTAGATTTAGGCTTGCTCTTATCAACACTACGCATGGACCTTACCCACAGTCGACTTGAATTCTGAGCCTTTGATGATTACCTTTTTAAACTACCTATGGTGTTACCATAAGAGAATCTCAATAAACTCAATTTCTTCCACATTATAGATAACCCTTAGCCATTTTCTCTTCTGTTCTAAAATTTATTAAGACAACCCTAGACGCTACTAACGCTTGGATCTAGGATTTCTATGTGTGCTCTTACATTAGCACTGGAGAAACATATTCTTGATTGGAAATGTTATGATTTATGATGACAGCATGTTATAAACTAACAAATCAAATTAGGGGGGTTGTCGGGCTTTGCTCTTAAACAGTGCACAATCCAAGCCTTTGCCACAATGTTTAGATGGTTAGCGTCACAATAGCAATTAGTCATAAATCACAGAGACCGTAGGCAAAATAGACTACAGGAGCCTTAGGAGGAAGCAAACAAAAGTGATTAATACCCTAGAAACAATTATACCTCAATAATTAAATGGCCTTTGTAGGCACGAGCTATAAAAGGTAATATACTTGAACCTGATGTTGGAGGGCGAAGATGTGTGAAACACAGCCATAAATTGGGTCATTGATGCGAGCTTGGGCTTCATACGATATGCTTACAACTGCATCGTAACGTTCTTCTTCAGATGAGATACGCTGCAATAACTTCGAAAAATTACTTGCACCAAATATCTTATGGATTGCACCAAAATGAGCTGCACCGAATTCCTCTGTGGAAAAATATGGGGAAAACACACATCCCTTCACACACTTTCTTCTGAGAAACTTGCAGGCTCCACAAGGTGCTCCTCCCTCCATACTGGAGTTTATGTTCCTTGGTAGGAAAACGAAGGATTTCTATTTCTCTTTTAATGTTTTCTCCTCTCCTTGCAGAGAATGTTTCGAACACTGATCCCGTTGCATATGATCAGAAATCAAGAAAGTAGAAAAGCAGGAAGCAGGGTAGGCAGAAGAAGGTTTAAACCCTAATAAGTAGTCCAACAAACTGTATTGCGGGAGTGGAATGAGGAAAGAGGAATGCATTACGCCAAACCAATTGGCCTAGGTGATATGGATGCATACGTAACTTGGGTTTCTTTCGTTCGCTATCACGTCCCGTGCTGTTTGCTCTTAGTGCGACATAACAACTGGCACTCAAGGCAAAATGAATTAAAAAATTTCGACAGATGTAGACTCCATAACTACAGACTTGGCTATGTGTATTCACAATAAAAAACCTTTAAAAGTGGCCATGGTTATAAATTAAGGTAGGCTGGAGGTTCGGGAGTTTTAGCAGCCTTTCTGGTCCGATTAATAGTTTGGCAATCTTCACAAGAGCACGGAATAATGGTTATAAGAAAAAATAATGATAATATTTTTTTATTTTTTATAAATATAAATCCCAATATAAATGTTAAAATTATTTTTCTTTCATTATATAATGGATTTTCATATTTTGATTAAGCTGTTGTTTTGATGTTGGTAGGGTTAATGTTGGGTGAGGTCCCTTTTTTTGCATTTATCTCTTTGGGGCTCTAGATCCCATCATATTGTACTTGTAAAGGGTTTCATGTGCCTTCAAAATTTGTTTCTTTCTTAAAAGAAAATATTTTAGTCAAATATATGTTTAAATTATAAACTTATGTCACTCAACAATGCTGTCATAAGTAAGGAACCTAGTTGCGAGAGAGAAAATATTTTGGTTAAATATATGTTTAAATAATAAACTTATGTCACTCAACAAAGCTCTCATAAGTAAGGAATTTAGTTTAGAGAATTGGTCTATGATTTGAATACATAGATGTCTCGGAGTTGTTCTTCACATAATAGATTATAACACATTAAGCATCCATCTAAACTAGAAGTTGCTCTTGCAATCTTTGAATTGGAAACATTAACTTTTAGAAATAAATTTGATATTATATAGCATATGTTGGCATCCATAGATCTTAGAATGTCCATCTTTAGATTATCGCTGACAATATTTTGAATAAATGTAAATGTGGGGGATCTAGTCCATCAATTCGATCTAGGATATGAATTTGGCTTGAAAACCCCTCTTGAGTATTTGGACCTTGGTTGATGGCCTTATCACGTACCACACCATACCACAGTACTCACTATATAAATATTTTTATTATTACCAACAGTTCACATAAATATGCTAATTTGACATAAGACATTTTAGATCTTAGCAAATAGTTTATTAGGTGCACAAGATATAGAACTAACCATATAATATATATTGATGTAAAATAAATTTTACAAACTCAAATTTAGAAAGTAATATAGATTCAATAAAATAATAAATATAAAACATAAACATAATTTTTCAATGAATTTCAAGTCATGATATAATCATTAAAAATATATATATAATAATAGTCATTATATAATAAATAAACAAATTTACAATTAAAATAGAATAATAAATAATTAAAGATTAAAGTAAATAAAAAGAATGGAAATCTTTAGAAAAATAAATATAATATAATATATATTTGAAAATATGTAATAATTATATATATAATATATAATATTAAAAAATATGTGTATACATATACATATATAATTAGGCAAGAGTTTACAACACAACTATAAATTGTGAGCCTCTTATCAAGAGGTTCAAAAAAAATTTAAAAATTAATTATTCAAAAGAATTATATTATGAAATATAGCATTCATTATATGACTTTCTACAAAAAATGAGAAAAAAGAATTTAAAAATCAAAAATATCTTTTTAATGTCATCATTTCTAAATTTTATGATTATTTAATAATATAAGAGTACCAATTCAAAAAATGATACAATAGTACTTAGTCTACCACAAGTACTTGTAAAAATTATGATCTATATAATTTATTTATTTTATTTCAAATAAGATCTATTTAAATTTTACATTTTATTAATAAAGTAAGACTATAAAGTAAAGTAGTATTAAAAATATTAAAATAAAATTAGTTTTGAAAATAGTTATACTTAAAGACTAGGAATATATATCTAATCGTCAAGATTTTTAGAGTATTCCTGAAAACTTAATGAATTTCTATAATTTCTACTACAACTATTTTTTAATAGTTCAAAAATCTCTAAAGTTATACTATTTGTATTTAAATTTTTTATATTAAACAATTGATTGAATTGTTTTTGCATTATAGGAGCCCTTCCATATTGTATTTTTTAAGGCTAGGCAATGTGACAATTTCAAATATTTTTTTTATAAGTTTTTAATGTTTATTTTACTACTTTTGCTATCATGTACTTATTTATTTTTTAATTTCTTCATTAAAAAATCAATCCTTTATATTTCTAATGTTTTTTTAAAAAATAAAATAAAATAGTATATATTTATAAATCAAAATTCAAGTACATTAATTATCTGAAAGCTTCACATAACTGTTTTAAATTACATGACATCCTTATTACAATTTTAAAAATATCATACTTCAAATCAAAGTTAAATTTTAAAATTAAAATAAACAATTATAATATGAAATTTTGGCTATATAAAACAAAAGAAACATTAATCCTATAATAAAAAATATCACTATGCTCACACATTTCTATTTGTATTGCAATTCAACATGCCACTATGTAGCACTTATAGACAATTTTTTATAAAAAAAAAATTGAAAGAAGAGGTGATATGATAATATAACAATGACCCAACACACCACACTCTACTGTGGATACTATACTAGAAACAGCATCTTTTTTGATATGTGAGCAACCGTACTCAAATGATATTTCAGCTGACATAGGATCCCCATTATTTATTGAAATTATAGTTTGGGTAACCCCTCTCTATAAAGGAGCTCAATGATAAGTTAGACACCTGGTTAGATTTGAGAAAAATAAAATCTTATAATACTTTTAAAACAGAAAAACAGCTTTTCCTAATCAATGGCATTTTGTCTATATACACAATACTTATACACAATAGTTTATGTTAAAATTCTTTGTTTTGAACCATTGAAAACAAACAAAAATGTCTTACTTTTTAGAAGCTAAATTTATTGGTTGTTTAGCAGTCAATACAAATATGAGGGAATACTGCCTGCTGTGCTGGGCAAACCAAACATAGGTCTAGAAAATTAAGGATTGCCTTACAAACATTGTTCTAAAATATTAAGGATTTGCAACTCTATTTGTAGTATAATATTTTTGGGATTCTATATTTTATTTGTAGATTACTGCAATTTTAGTAAAGAGTGAGTCATGTGTCGGGATTGGGTCTGTCAGAAAAGTGGGCATGGATAGAAGTGACTTCAGCAGACATTTGTGGGCACACTTATCCCTTAATACAATACAGTGAGAGACCATTATGAATTTTGTGCGGCTCGGAGCATTTTGCACTTAGTTAAGACATATCAGTTTTTAAAGATATCTGATTGAGCCGTTGTTTTGATAATTGTATATAAGACAATTCCATTATTCATTCAGCACCTTCGACAAAGGATAATCACCGACAAACTAGCTCAACATTGTTCTCCCTTGCCTGCCACCTCTATCTTTGACTACAACACACATGCCTAGCATATAGTGTTGTACTAGTATTTAAGTTAAAGAATTCAATTTCAAAATCATTTAAAATATCGAACATAATGCTCATCAAGATCCCTGTGTATCCTGATGAAAGTAACGGTCGACTAACTTCCTATTCTCAAATTCATTTTGGTGTGTAGTACATTATTAATTATAAATTATCAATCTAGAAAACCGAGATTTATTTCTTATGGAAAGCCATTAAAACTTTAGAATCGTACATGTTAGCTAAATAGCAATATTTTGCTTTAGATGGGAGATAAAAACATTTAGATGCATGCCAAAAAAAACTGGTGAAGAATCATTCTTTTTTTTGAGTGCGCTTTTGATAAAGAACGAAGGAAGAGGACCTTTAGTCTCAAGAATGATTACATTAAGATAGTATTGTATAAATCAGTTATGCATTCTATTCTTTCCACAAATTTATTAAAAAATAATAATTGCACTAACCAAACAACAATATGATTTTTCACGGTATAATCAAAAGTATTAGTGTTCACCAAAATCATATAACTAAGCATAATAAACACTTTAAACTAAAACGTAATCAAAAAATATATCTTGTACAATGTTTAGTAAACATGGCTATTGTTGTAATAGTTTGCATACTAAAACATTAAAAAATCCAAATTGTTCTTAAAAAACATAATTTCTGAACCCAAAGATAGCAATAACCATAAAAAAAAGGAGAGTAGCAGAGCTATCAAGCCTTCTTAATGGTGTTCTCGTCCTTCTCCAATGGGTAAAGTTTATTCTTCTTGTTGGTGATATTTCCAACTCCCTGGTCTTCCTCCTTGTTGCCCAAACCTACTATCCTCACCTTCTTCATTTTTCTCCTTCTAGTGACTACTCCAAGAATAATTCTTCTAAGGATTTCCTTTTGAACTTTGCAAAGGGAAGAAGTCACGACTCACAACTCAATGTTTGTAATGGCCTCTTTGTACATTTTGTTAAGGGAATCAATTTTTCTCTGCATACTATCCAAGCAGTTGATTAAATTAAGTTCCAACTCCTTAATCCTTTACTAAAAAGTATACATTTTAGACTTCCCCTTATCCTTCTCTTCCTTGGTGTCATTCTGACTCCCCTATTTCAAGGTTTCTTCCATGGTGGTAGTCTCTTGGATAAGATGAACCACACCTATGTCCACCTCAATGTGCACCTATTTTTCCTCCACTTTTGTGTCTTCATCCTCCCTATCATATCTCTCTTCTTCTCCATGTGCATACTCCTCAACATCTAAATCAGTTTCCTCACTGTCATCTTACATTTTAGTTGTCACTTCAAAATACTTGAGTTCCTCCTCTGCAACATATCCTTCTTATCCCCTCTTGTACTCATTTCTTTCTTCTTATAGATGTGTTTAGACCTTCTCTCCACAAAGCTAGAAAACTTATTTTTCCCTTATTCTAAGTAGTGTCATCTTTACTAGCCTTTTCTCCAATCCATTTTTGTCCACATTTAAGATCCCATTTTCTTTTCCTTTAATTAGGGTTATAGTCTTGGGGATTATTTTGTAGTGACTTTTTCTTTTTAGGCAAGGTTTTTAGAAGAAGGTTTTCTTCAAGAGAGAACATTTGGGTTGTCATTTTCAGGGCTCAAGTGTTCTACATTCTCAACTTTTTGTGTAGAGGTATTAGGTTCTCTTGAAATTTTCCAGAGAGAGAAATAAATTACTTCAATTCTCATTGAGGATCTAGCTCTAGCATCCTCTTTCCTTAAGGTCAAACTCCTATTGAAACCATGAAAATATGGAAAAAAAAATGATGGTAGAGCACAAAAATCAAGCCTTGGTGGAGAGTGGGCTTGTGACCACAAGGTATACTACCTTTGAGAGGGGATAATAAGAAGAAAGGAAAAATTATCTTTTCTTCATTAAACATAAAATTAAGTAGGGGGAAATGGTAAGTATGGTAGTGATTAAAGCACCCTTCACAAGTAAAATAATTCATCACCCAAAGACAAACAATAGAAAAGAGAAGTGGAAGAGCAATTCTATCATATATATTTTTGGAATTTATCCTTTTTGCCTTATCCTTGTCATTAAATAACTTATTTTTGTAGAGGTTGTACCTAGCTTTGCTCTTGCGTTCAACTCAGGCCCCTTTACGTTTGATACTAGTAGCTTTCACAATTAATTCTTAGGTGACCACCAATTGATTGCTATCTATTGTAATAATGTCTGTGTATGAGGAATTGGTGACTCTAGAGGAAAGTTTGCAATCGAAACCTCTCATGAATTAAATACAGCTACTCAACCCCATTTTTTGGGATAATTCTAGATTTCTACGTTCTCCTTCAATTCTTTGTCATCCCTCATCTCCACCTTTTCCTGTAGCCCTCCCATGATTTTGATCTTTCTCAATTCTTCTAGAACTTCTTGATTTTCTTTCATTTCTTCAACTTTGTTTGCCTATTTATTGACAGCTATCAGTGTTCTCACAATAAAAAGCTTCACTTTCACGAGAATCCTTACATAGAGAAGCTTCAAGATTCACACAATTGAGCAAGATTTAAGGCTTGACAAAAATGATCAAACTTTATTGTCAGTAATACACCCCTATAAAATGGTTGTCCTCAGCCTTGTTGAAATGACATAAATCCACACTGGCAACTCTCATACAAATGTCTTTTACTAAGGACTTGATGCAATTTATTAAAGAATCATACTTGCCTCCTCCCTTATTCTTAAAACATATTTCTAAAATATTATGATTACTACTGCCATAGTATATCTCTTTAATGATGGTCCCATTAGAGAAAATAAATAGAATACCAAATTTAGGGAAATGATTAACTTTTTAGATACAGAGCTAAGTTAGCTTTATTCACTAAGATTATTTAGGACCTTTTGGAAGTATTCTTCCCTCCCCTTTTCAAAATTTCTTTCTTGTAACTAGCCAAATGTAAATTATTCATCCCATGACCTATAGAACTAAAATACATTTTGATATATTTCCTAGAGAACCTATAATAGATTCTCTTGACCTCTTTCCTTCTTGAACTAAACAATAGATCTATATAATCATTGATTAAAGTGATATGGAGTTCCTTCGAGTAGTTCATACCTGACATATTTCTTCCTCAATTATAACCTAGGCCATAGTTAGCCAAGAAATAAGTTGCCCCACTACCTTTTCACAAAGTGTGTATTATCTTGACATTACTAAATGAAGATATGCTTCTAAATTGTATTGTTCCATAACACTTAGAACTTTCCAAGAGAAGATTTCTTTAGTACTGAGGAAATCAATGACAAGTTTTGAGTTTACTTCTAATATGATATTCCGGGCACCTATCTTTTGGAGGTGCTTAATTTCATGCCACATTACCATTCCCTCAATATAATTGTTAGAGTTAACGCCTATGTCTCTAGAAAAATCTTGAATCATTTCTATGTTATTCCTTTTAACCAAATCTCCTATTCCAAAGATACTATGGTTTCCCTTTGAACAACCATCTACATTACATTTCAGCCAATTTGAATCAGGTGGGTTACATTTAGTCTCCTTTCTCCTATTTATACCAGTTCAATTCTTGAATTAATTAGACTTTTATTGATATGACAACTCTATTTCACTTTAGTATCTATCAGATTAGGGTAGGAGGTGCTTCTAGGTTTAGTAGCAACATTAATACTATTTCTAACCAATATTTTGACTATGTGAAATAAGTCCTGACCCAATTTTCTCTCTTTTCTAAAAGTGATACTTTTTCCTTTTCTTTGATAGGGTCTAAGTGATGGTAGGAAAAATATAAAGAAAAGGATTAAACATAATATCATGGTTTTATGGAGAAAATTCCAGAGCCAAAGAATTTATTTAACAATATTCAACATAACCCATTGAGATTAGAGATTTTAGAAAACAAGACCTCGTAGATCATTAGCCATATTACAATTTAGGAAAATGTGATCAATAGATTCCTCATCATTTTTACATAGGACACATATATTAAGGAGAATGAAGCCTCTTTTGGATAAATTGTCCAAGGTTAGGATCTTGCTAAGTTCCACTGCCCTCCAAGTGTAGTTGATCTTAGGCATCAACTTTGGTGTCCTAACCATATTCCATATAGCTTTAGGTTCCACCTATGTGCCTTGGGATAAGAAGGAAGGATCCCTGACTAGTATACTTTGAGATCTACCTATGCTAAGTGTATGTAGAGAACACCTGGGGTCTCAATAATAAATTTTATACAGGAGTTATATCCTCCTTTCTTAAATTAGAGATTATTCTCATTGCTCTTTACTTTTCTCAAAGATCCTTAATTCAATCCATCTAGCCTTGTCTGCTTCCCACATTAAGTAATATCCCACCTTTTCTCCCATTGTTCTATTCATCCAATCCATCATTGGGTTATCCCTACATACATCTTTAAATAATCTATCCTCCTACCATATTTCCTACCAAAGGAAAGTACTTCTATTTTCTATAACTTTTCTCCTCCACCTTTTGAGGATACATTTAGTTTTTTTTATGGCTTTTCATAGGAAGGAGCTACCATTAGTGTTATTCCTTTTTAGGAATGTACCAACTAGGCAATGGGGTAAACATTTTATTTTAATTGCACTCACCCATTCTTTCTTTCCTTCTATTGGTTTCCAATTAACCTTACTTACGGGGGCTCTATTCATTTCTTTGCATCTTCTAGAATGTGAAGACCTCCCCAAGAAACAATTTTACAAACTTTCTCTCATCTAACCAATGACATTTTTTTTTTTGTCTTGAGTTCCCATTGACCAAAAGCCTTTTATATTTTGTCTAAAGTGTTCACAATCTTACTAGGCATAACAATCATGTACATGAAAAATATATGGATATTTTAAAGGAATTCCTTCATAAGTTGAAGTTTTCCTTCAAGACTTAGTGGTTTCCCCTTCTCTCCAACAATTTTTTCATAGAAATTTCTCCACAAGGCTAATCCAAAAGGATATAGAGAGATTGTTAAGGGAGAATGGAAGGCCCAAGTAAATGTCAAGAGTATGGGATATGCCAGAGTTAAGAATGGAAGATATATGAACTTGTATATCTCTCCTAGTATTAAAGAAGAAAAACTTACTCTTTTTAAGTTTAATGCTTTGTCTAGAGACTCTAGTATAATAATTTAGAAGGGAGTTCTACTTTCCCACTTTACCTACCAAAGATTCTTTGAACATAGTTTTTTCATTATTCATTTTTTTGATGTGTCAAGGAGGGAGTCTTGAAGCAACTTTGACCCCTTTAGGTGCTTGAATATTGTTTGATCTATAAAGCTTTCTTAATATAACTTCAAGAACTAGGATGTACCAAATTACATAGAGAAGAGGTTTTCTTGTGTGATCTTGACCACCATAGAAAAGAAACTAGTTGGTTCCCCACTAATTATAAATAGATACTTTGTATTTTTGGCAAAACTCATGGTCATTTTTAGGAATTTCCCTTTGAGTGAAAACTTATTTGGAACTTCTTCCAAGAATGTCCAATTGGCCCTATTATAAGCTTTAGATATATCACTTTTTAAAGAGCCATGGTGTTTTTTTTCAAATCCATAGATTGGATTAATTGATGAGTAGTAATAACTACATCCATGATATTCCCTCTAGAGACAAACCCTTTATAATCTTTGGAGACTAACTTTACTAGTATAGGTTGTACTCTATTCACCATTACCTGAGGGATAATTTTATAAGCATTATTACACAAGATTATGGGTCTATATTCTTTTATGGAGGCATGGTTATCCTTTTTGGGGATCACAACAATGTAAATATTGTTTAGATCATTGGCCATATTCCCCAATTCTAAAGAAATGACAAACTAGATTAAAGGTCTCATTTCCCACTATCTTCAATGAAATTGGAATAAAGAAGAGGATAAGTTATCAAGCCCAAGAATCTTGAATGCTTGAAAAGAGAAGGTATCCCTTCTTACTTCCTCTTTTCTAACTCTGGCAATAAGTTCATAATTGTCCTCCTTAGAGACCAATTGGGGACTGCATCTGATAAGGTCTCTTGGGTCTTATAGGTTATGAAGATTTCCCCTAGTCATGAAGTAATTGAGAACTTCAGTTTTTTTGTCATCCACCTCTATAATCACTATTTTATCCATTTTTTAAAGATCTAATCGTAGTTCTATAATGGTATTTTAAGGGTGCATGGTGAAAAAACTTAGTCTTTCTATCTTCTTCAAGAAGCCATTGCCCTCTAGATTTTTTCCTCTAGAAAACCTCTTCTTATATTGAAAGCTTTAGACACTATTCCCTTAGGTTCCTTTTTTATTTTTTCAAGTCCCAATACTCATAATATGTATACATTTGGTTTTGAACTCTTTCAATCTTCCCCACCAAATGTTTCTTCCTTTCAAATAATTTTCTAAAAGTGTTTTTATTCCATCCTGTAAACTTCACTTTGATATCTCTTAATTTCATGCACATATTAATCATAGGGGAGCTCACTACCAGGCTATTGCACCATCTTTGAGTGAGATTATTCAATCCATTGTGTGAGAGCCACATACTATTAAATTAGAAGGGGGAAGCCACTCTTTTTCAAGTATGTAATTCCAACAAATTGACACTGTGATTAGATTCTAGTTTTAGTTGAGAGATAGAAATCATCAAGGTTGTTCTAGTTAGAAGAAAATATAAATTTATCAAGTCCCACTTGTAATTATCTTCTTCCCTATCTCATGTTGGTCCATGCAAACCTAGAACCCTCTAGATCTAGATCAATAAGGATAGGATAACTTATAAACTCCCCAAGATCTATCATATTATTAGTCCTCATTTCCTCCCACTTTTTTGGAAGGGTAAAGGAATCCATTTATTATTTTGGTTATTACCCATCTAGTTGGAGATATCAAACCAAAATTTCCTTCTCTAACCTTTTTGTTATTAGAATAAATATTTACCAAGTTCCAAGACTAGTTAGTTATAATGTCATGACAAGATATAATAACCGAGTTAGGAGAAGAAAGAAACAAAGTTTCTAAGATTTTATTCTTCTTCTACATGATAGATAGACATCCTAAAGCCCCTGGAGATTCCATCAAACCCAATTATCCATAGGCAATACAATGGTAGCCATTTCATCAAAATCATCATGTTGCATCTTTATTTCTTGAATCAAGATCATAGATCCACCTTCATCTCTTGAAGAGCACACTTTAAGAAAAGTTGCTTCATCAAGCTAAGACTTATTAAATTCCATGATATGAGTTTCATTATTAAATGGAGTAAAAAAAGTGGGGACCTGATCCATCAGACACAAAGATTAAGTTCATCCCTAGATCTGAAAGTACCTACATCCTCTAGATCATTAGGTGGTGAGGGGGTATTCGGGACTATTGAGAAGCCCAAAAGCTGGTCAAAGCTAGTAGAAGAAGACAGACTAAGACAACCTATTTCTATAGAGGTAAGGATAATGAGAGCCTAATATAATACTTCATATAGAATCTTCTTCTTGGTGGAAATTAGGGGAGGACTATTTTGCTTCAGTACAAGGGACAAGGTGGGTTCACTAGGTGGGGATTTTAGAATTATAATAGGGAGAGCTCCAAAAGGAAGGTAATTAGGGAGGGCTAAGCTATTATTCCCACCAACTTGGGGCACTCGATCACATCTAGAGAGTGAACAAAAGATGTCAAGGTGATCAAACCTTTTCCACTTTACAAATAACATATATTCTATTGAATACTTCAATAAGTAGAAGGAACCTAGTTTAGATTCCAACATCACCATAGTGGAAACTCCTTGTTCATCTTTAGGCTCACACAAATTCTAAACCAAATAGGAGTCTAGAGTTAGATTAAGCAATTTGATTTACCAATAAGAGTGTACCAAACAATTCCGCAATACCTCTGAACACTTTGTTCCTCCAAGATTCAAGAGGGGGACTAGGGAGGTGAACCCAAGTTCCACTGCTAGGTTGAGTTTAGGCTTCCATTTTCATATTGCTAGGATATTTTAGCAATAGATGCTAGAGACCACGATCCATTAGAAAGAATAGATGAGATATTTTCTTATTACAAAACAAGATCAAAAACATAGCATTAACCAACATATTAAGTTGAACACTTACTTTAAGAGACAAAGTAGAGGTAGCTCAATTCTTTAGTAGCTCAATAAAGGGTCTTACGAGAGTGAAGAGTCCATCCAGAGTAAGTTCTAGTTCTTTAGTTGTTTCCTCCAAGATCACATATAGGATGCTAATAGTATACCCTTTAACTAAGAAGAACCATTTGGAAGATAAGGGATAAATGTGATGGTAATTTGCACCATGTCCTTTTGAGGCAAATGAGATACCTTTCTTGATCAAGGCTTCCATTGACAAGTGTTGTCTTTTCTTTTCCTTTAAGATAAATAGGGGATATGTGAGTTAGTTCTCAAGTTTGGTTACCAAGGTAACAGTAGCCACCAAGGGCTTAGACCAATTCTCCAAGACCACTGGGTGGGGGGTAAGCTTACTCACCAGAGGGGTTGGGGGAGAAGGTTACCACTAGTTGATTGATGACCAAGGATGAGAGAAAGGGATGGAAGGCATGTAGTTGAAGGCAGGGCTTGGCACCGGGGAGTTGTAGAGCTACAAGGAGAAAATTACCTCATTTATTTTTGGTTTGAGTTAGATTAGTAATTGCATGAAAAGATTAAATTGTAGAGTTTTTATTTATGCCATCATATTCATTATGATGGGTGTAATTATAAATCAACATATACATGAGTGGATAGTGTTGGTCTGACTTTTTCTGTAGTAAAAATTTTTAGTTAAATCATAGAAAAGTCAAATGTTCTATGCCTAAGTGAGACATAGGGTTTTGGATAAACCATCTATAAGAAATAATCGCCATATAAACCCTATATCATCTCTATTCATAAATTGTCGGGTGCAAAATTTTGAATTTTCAAAAGAGACGAATATGCTGTCATATTCCTTTTCCTTTCTCCCGGGTTACCTTTCTTCCTATTTGTCCCAACCGTCGGATCTGATTAGATCTACCGTTGGCATTACCTCGATATTGAGAGTTGCATGCTCATTAAGTATAGTGAGATAACGAGTATTGAGTATTTTAAGCGGTGGGACCATAAAGTGAAGATGCGGCGATCAGAGATTTGCTTATTAAATGTTTTATTGTGCAGGTACACTTTGCAATTCACCATCCAAAAAAGAAGGTTCAATTTCAGATAGGTGAAGCAAAAAAGATAGTAGTGCAACCAGAGAAATAAGAACCGGATGTTGTCAAGCAAAAAGTGGTGCCCACTACTCAAAAGACTCCGATTCCAGGTACTATTGTAAAACCTATTGTGGTTGAACCTATTGATATGATTGCCATGTTATCTCAAATTACTGTGAAAGTACCCTTGTCTGAGCTTTTTAGAATTGAAGAGCATAAGAATAAGGCTTTGTCATG
Source organism: Cupressus sempervirens (assembly GCA_028749045.1). Taxonomy (NCBI): domain Eukaryota; kingdom Viridiplantae; phylum Streptophyta; class Pinopsida; order Cupressales; family Cupressaceae; genus Cupressus; species Cupressus sempervirens. The sequence continues at coordinate 632,815,838 of CM053790.1, read as the reverse complement.
GTTGGGTGGAATAGCAAACAACAATAGTATTGATGATCAAGCTGTAGCCCAACAGACCCCATTAATAATAGAGGACAATGGTATTATATCCCAGATTCCTCAGATGTTTTTAGATGATTCATCAGTTGCGTTCATACAAGATATTGATCCTTTTTTCCTTAGTCTAATCATAAAAGGGAAAACCTTGAAAAATTGTATGATAGATTCTGGAGCTTCCAACACTATAATGCCTTTCAAAGTAATGGAAGCCCTAGGATTGAAGGTGGATACTAAGCAAGGTAGATGCCGAGGGATGGATGCTAGAGAGGTTCCAGTAATAGGTACTATAAATGCCTTACCATTCAAACTGGCTGCATTTCTTGAGGTAGAATTAACCATGTCTGTCCTTGTGGTGGATATACCCCCACACGACGGGATGCTACTTTCCAGAAAATGGAGTGCCGCCATGGGGGGAAGCCTACAATGTGACCTTACTTATGCCACCTTCCATATAGGGCACAAAGCTGTCAGGGTAAATAGGGAACCAAGGGTTAACCACATCTTAGGTGAAGAAATTGACAAAGATACCACTTGTTTCCTAGACACTGGGATTAATGCTTTCAGGGCTGAATTAATTATTCAGGAAGTGGAAAACTTGCCTGATATCATTGAAAATGAGGTTGAATGTTGCATGAATTCACCAAAATTATGGAAAATGTTCTTTGATGGGGCTAGTTCTAAAGAGGGTGCAGGGGCAGGTGTAGTCTTTGTGTCCCCTGAAAATAACACCTTCAAGTATTCATTCACCTTGAAGTTTGCTTGCACTAATAACATTGCTGAATATGAAGCATTGCTGCTAGGACTCAAAGTGGCCACACACCACAAAATTAAGAAATTGTGTGTCATAGGGGATTCTGAATTGATCATCTCTCAGATCAAAGGAACCTACTCCTCAAAAAATAGGAGATTAAAACAATATAGAAATGCGGTCTGGGATCAAATAGAATTTTTTGATGCATTTGGGATCTCATGGAGAGATAGGACCCAGAATAAAATGGCTGATCTTCTGGCCAATGTAGCTATCAAACCAAAAGAAATATCATTTGCAGGAATCTCCCAGATTGAGGCCCAAAACAGACCTTCTATACCTGACAACATTGAAAATTGGCAGGTGTTTGAAGATGACAAAGATATTACAAATTTTTTGCTAAATGAAGACAAATACCATAGTTAGGAGATGGACTGCAATGGACTGATTGAAACCATAAATGGGAAAGAAACCATTTTTGGTCAAGAAATCATGCAATTAAAAAAAAATAAGATTCCTAAGGGGTTGGTAGTCTTGGAGAATATTTTTGATAACCAAGACAGAGTAAAATCGGGAGTAAATGACCCCAAACCGCAGGAGCTAGAAGAAATGAATTTGGGAATGGATGAATTCCCTAAAAGGGTTTACATCGGCCAAGATCTACTTGTTCAAATCAGAAAAGCATTGATTGACCTACTTAGAAAGTACAGGCATGTTTTTCTTTGGTCATATGATGACCTTAAAGCTTATAGGGAGGACCTCTTCCAGCATGTCATACCGTTGAAAGAAAATGTAAAACCTTTTAGACAAAAACAGAGGCCAATCAATCCTACCCTTGCCCCAAAAATGCAGGAAGAACTGACATAACTGAGAGATGGTGGAATAATCAAACCAATTAGGCATTCCACTTGGGTTTCAAACCTTGTTCCTGTAAGAAAAAAGAATGGAGATATTAGGCTTTGTGTGGATTTTAGAAATCTAAACATTGCATCTCTAAAAGATAATTATGGCTTACCTAATATGGAAGCCATGTTACAACAAGTGACTGGCTCTGAATTGATGTCAATGATGGATGGCTTTTCTGGATATAATCAAGTTCTGGTAAAAGAAAGTGAATAGTTCAAAACAGCTTTCACAACCCCTTGGGGAACATATGTGTATGTGAGGATGCCTTTTGGCTTGATTAATGCAGGAGCTACTTTCCAAAGAGCCATGGATGTAGCATTTCATGAGTATATTGACAAATTTATGGTTGTGTACTAGGATGATCTTACAGCATATTTTAACAAGGCTGAAGATCACTGCAAACACTTGGAAATTTTTTTTATAAAAGCCCTGGAATATGGGGTATCTCTAAACCCAAAGAAATGCTCGTTTGGGGTCACAGAAGGAAAGTTATTAGGACACATAGTGTCTAAGGATGACGTAAAAATAGACTCAGAAAGGGTAATAGCTATTGATAAAGTCCTCAAACCTAAAAACATGAAAGGTATACAGTCCTTTTTTGGCCAGGTTAATTTTTTGAGGAGGTTTTTTACCAATTTCGCTGAAATTAGTAGACCCATTTCAAAAATGCTCAAGAAAGGAGCTGTTATAGATTGGAATGGTGAACCTTCACAGGCATTCTAGGATATAAAAACTGCGATAAAAAATGCTCCAGTGTTGAGGACCCCAGATTATACTAAACCCATGCATATTTTTTCTTTTGCATCATTCCATACTGTAGCTGCAGTTTTATTACAGAAAAGCCAAGAAGGGTATGAGCAGCCTATTGCCTTTTTTAGCAAATCCCTGCAGCATGCTGAACTAAAGTATGAAATAAATGAAAAACAAGCATATGCTTTGGTAAAGGCTGTAAAAGCATTCAGAAGTTATTTGGTAGGTGCTACTATTATTGCCTTTGTACCTAGTGCTGCAGTTAAATATATTTTCTCTCAGCAGGAAGTGTCAGGAAGGAGATGTAGATGGATCAATAGAATCCAAGAATTTAACATTGATATGCAGATAACTAAGTTAGTAAGAGGTCAAGGTTTGGCCAAACTTATGGCCAAAACTAACCTGGAAGCTAATCAGATAAACCTAGTAAATGATGATTTTAGAACTGATTTTTGCGACATGGACCAGTGTGACTGGTACACCAATGTTATACATTACTTGCAACATATGGAAGTTCCTCCCCATCTGCTTGATAATGAAAAAAGGAATATTAAATTGCAAGCCATTAGGTATGTAATTGTTCAAAATAACTTATGGTGGAGAAACTTTGAAGGAGTTCTGTTGAAATGTGTTGACAAAGAAAGGGCAAAAGAGATTTTGAAAGAAATGCATGCTGGAGTATGTGGAGGACATTACATTGCCAAAACTACTACGCATAAGATAATGAGGGCTGGTTTCTGGTGGCCTACTTTGTTCAAAGATGCTCAAGTTATGGTTAAGAAATGTGATCCTTGTCAGAGATTTGCTGGAAAGCTGAAATTCTCAGGAAATACTCCACTGAAGCCAGTTGAAACTAAAGCACCTTTTCAACAATGGGGTCTGGACTTCATAGGAGAAATTTTTCCCAAGTCCAGTACTGGCTATTCTTGGATTCTGGTTGCTACTGACTACTTTACAAAATGGGTAGAGGCTATCCCTACCAGAAATGCAACGAGTAAAGTGGAAAATAATTTCCTATTGAATAATATCATTTCCAGATTTGGATGTCCATAGAAAGTTGTCACAGATAATGCTATGTGTTTTAGGTCTGAGGAATTCATCAAGTTTTGTGATAAATATGGAATGACAAGAACATCATCTGCTCCATATCATCCACAAGGGAATGGGCAAGCTGAGTCCACAAATAAAAGCCTGTTGAAAATCATTAAGAGAACCTTGGACGATAATAAAAGGGCATGGGATTCCAAGTTATAGTTGGCAATATGGGCTAACAGAGTAACTGTAAAGAAGGCAATTGGGGTGGCTCGATTTGATTTAGTGTATGGAATTCAAGCTAGAATGCCCCAGAACAACTTGATGGGATTATACAATTACATCCAATCATATGATGAAGATACTACTGATGAAATGAAAGAAAGAATGAATGAATTGGTAGGATTGACCGAAGCCAGAAGAGAAGCATCTCTGAGGAATCAAAAATTGCAGTTACAAGTCAAAACACTCTATGATAAAAGAATTGTAAACAAGAAATTTGAAAATGGAGACCTAGTCTTAATGTGGAACGCCAGAATTGAAGATAAAGGAAAACATGGCAAATTTGATCCCATTTGGTTAGGCCCATATCTCATTGAGAATTCTTGGGGTAAAGATTCTTACATAATCAAAGATATATTTGATAATATTCTTGAATTGCTAGTTCATGGATAGTTCTTGAAGAGGTATTTTTCTTGAAAAAATACTTATTTTCTTCTATGAACAATAGTTTTAGGGTTTCCTGTCGTCCTGTTTTCTGTAAATCCTTGTACAGTCTGAGTTTTTTGTTTTTGTGTGTTGCTCTGTGCTCTCTGAAAAAGTTGTCACTTTACCGGATGTGTGGTCTGCTCTCCCATAGATTCTGAATCCTTGCATAGACTCAAGTAGTTTATCATCCCTAGACAGAGCCACTGTCGGTCTGACTTTTTTTGTAGTAAAAATTTTCAGTTAAATCATAGAAAAGTCAAATGTTCTATGCCTAAGTGAAACATAGGGTTTTGGATAAACCATCTATAAGAAATAATCGCCATATAAACCCTATATCATCTCTATTCATAAATTGTCGGGCGCGAAATTTTGAATTTTCAAAAGAGACGAATATGCTGTCATATTCCTTTTCCTTTCTCTCGGGTTACCTTTCTTCCTATTTGTCCCAACTGTCGGATCCGATTAGATCTACCGTTGGCGTTACCTCGATATTGAGAGTTGCATGCTCATTAAGTATAGCGAGATAACGAGTATTGAGTATTTTAAGTGGTGGGACCATAAAGTGAAGATGCGGCGATCGAAGATTTGCTTATTAGATGTTTTATTGTGCAGGTACACTTTGCAATTCACCATCCAAAAAAAGGGATAGGGACCCACTAGAATATCTGACATCAGAGCCGGAATGTTGATTTTTTCGGAAGTTCCGCCACCTCGCTATCGGAAAATTCAGACACTTCACTATTAGCGAAGTAGCGAGGCCACGTGAAAATCTGAAAATGATGACATTGCATCTTGCTTGTATCATAATTACACCAGGTGGCATGACCAGTCATAAATACCGTTGTCAGAATTAGTTTTAATTAACAGAAGTAATTCTTGGGTAACCCTTGCATTTTTCGGCACGGAATCCTTTTAAGTGTCGGAGCTCGCTACCTCACTATAGGAAAATTCAGGTGCTTCACCGTTAGCGAGTTAGGGAGGCCCCGTAAAATGGCAAAAGATCGGCAAGATCTTTGATGACGTGTAATGACAGATGACTATGATAAATTTTGACATGTGCCAACTATGTAGAGATCCGATTCTCATTAATACCTATCTGACTGAATGTACAAGAAATCTTGAATGTCAGCTTGAAGTGGATCAACGGAGCTCGCTACCTCGCTATGAAGAGTTGCAAGGGAGATAATTATAGCGACATAGCGAGTTGGGCCCGCCGCCTTCTTTCTTAAGAAGCCCTGTAGCGTATCTTTCGATCATTTCTTGATCTGATCAACGATTATCGTTGCTTCGCCATGGCAAGGTGCTTGTTCTTTATGCATAACAAAGTAGCGACATGCTGACACGTGTTCTCCGTCGTCAGTGGGTCTAAATATAAGCGCCATCAAAAGAAAGAATTCTGTATGTGGCAAGTTCTCATTGGGTAAAATAACTTACATGGCAAATATAACTCCTAGTTGTTCTCTCTGTACAGCATGATCATAGGATCTTTGAAGATTGACGGCGCAGTTTTAAATGAAAAATGTAGTGCCACTCTCTGTATTAATTAGACAAGAAAGCTTCGTCTGTGAGGGAAAATAGAGTATAATACAGAGAGATTTCATCAGTTTCATTTCACGCGAGAAAAGATTTGAAGCCATTCTTGTGCAGAAGCCATTACTGAAAGAAAAGCGTGCCAAGGTTTGATAAAAAAATTGTCAAGTTGTCTGTTCGCACAAAATTTGCAGGAATACAGAGGAGAATTGAGACAGAATTCAAGTAAGTAAAACTACCATCATCTTCATGAGCTTTTAAGTTTTAAAAAGATGCCTCCTAAGAAGGGATTTACAGGTGCAATAAACTACCTGGATAGAAATGTGCATGATGATTTGCTTGAGTTACTTCCTGAATCTACTGTAGAAACGGTGCAAGTCAAGAGGTTAACCTCACTGAACCCTAGGCTAAGGATAGCTGATGGATTGTATGATAAGGGTAATTGGGTCCGGGATGCTCAAACTTCTCAAACTGGTTTGAGTTTATTCAAAAAATGGTTTGCAGAAAGGAAGTTATATGCCCCTCATGCCAATATATGGAATTTTGATCTTGGGAAGCTTGTTGTCCCCAGTGTGTTTATGGATTTTGACCTGCTTGAAGCTATAGCAAAAAACTCTGACCAAGCCACTAAGGTAGTGAGAAGAATGGATGGTGAGGCTTTAGTTACCATCAGTCCCGAGGAGATTAGGAAGGTTTTCAGTCTGGGACCCCTCACCATGTATCATGTGCCCATTAATTTGATAGATTTAGAAAAAGAATATATATCCAAGAGGGATGTAGTTAGACAGGGTGCACTGAAAGCCCACATAGGCCGGATTGGAGGCCTCCCAACCATAACATCATCTTCTAAAGAACCATTCAAGAAATCATGCTTTAATGCCAGGGCAGTGGAGATATATAGGACCTTGTGCAGAGTCTTCGGAGAGGGCGAAGAAGATTTTATTCCGGTGAGCTTCATGTATATGATCACCCAAATCTCCTCTTTTGGTGTGGAAATAATTTTTGATTTTGCATCTTACTTGGCAAATGAGATTCACCAGGGATTGGTGAGGATTGCACAGGGCAAGGTGGAAAAGGTTTGGGGTCAGTATTCCTTATTGATGCATATGTTTCTTTTTAAAGGGGCCACTTATTTTGGTAAAGAAATGGTTTTAAATAGAGAACAAGAAGGGGAGGCACTGCCAGTCCAATTATGGAGTGCAGACATGACCTGGGAAGCAGAAAATGCTAGCTTCGTTAGATTTGATAGGCACTTTTCCTCCAAACTAAGGTGCCTCATATTGAGTGATAATCCCAGAATCCCTAAGGCATTAATGCACCTTGTTAGGCCTATGGACAAAACCCATAATCTAAAAGTTTCACATAATTGGGGAGATATTATCCCATATTCAGTCTCAACTGTCATCAGGGTCTATGGATTCAAAGGAACACCCCATGTGTTACCCTATCAGGTACCTTTAAAGGTAGGGATAGCTGAATTTTTGTGGCAGTTGGGAGGAGTGGAGGAGGCCTTTTTGCACAAAAGGGGGACAGGATCAATTTTTCCTACTTGTACTATAGCCCACCAGTTTGTGATAACAAAAGAAGGGTGGGTCTTTCTCCATAAAATTTTGGATCAATATAAGATGGAAGTGTCTCACTCTCGTTTTTGTGATACAGAAGGTTTCTTTAACTCTACCCTTAGATTTAGAATCAAGCTTCGTCCAGTTCAGCATGAATTCTATTTTCCTAAAGATATAATAAGAAATGAACACTCTCTCCATGAGCAAGAAATAAAGAAAGAAAAATGGAGAGTCTATTCAAAAGTGTTGGAATTCATTAATTGTTTTGACAAAGATTTCAGTCCTCTTAGTAATGCTGCAACCAATGCAGATAAAATACATAAGCTCATGAGTACTTTCTCTGAGATAATGGAAGTAATGAATGAGAAGAAACAACATTTTATTAATTCTTTTCCAGATAAAGCCAAAGAAATTATGAGAAAATTGGGTTTCACCCCCAACATTGGAATAGGTCCACTGGTGGTACGAAAGAAGATAGGATATACTATTGTTCGACAACAGGTGCCCGTTGTACATAAAGAAAAACAGATAGTTGAATCCACCAGCACTGTCCTAGAAGAAAGACCCCATGAACCTTCTCCCAAAAGAAGAAGAATAATAAGGGAGGAAGAATCCCCTGATGAAAGTTACTCACCTTCTCAAACCCCAATAAGAATTGAGGAAGAACAGCTCACCAATGAGCAATTCGAACAAATGGGGTCACAAGGAGAAATTTTTGTTACACAAGCAGAAATTGATGAAGGGAACCCCCTGTGCCAAGTTTTGAATTAACTATAGCAGATTTTAGAGGAAGGGAATTGGACCCTGTTTTGGAACAAGCCAGTCAGCATTTTTTATCTGATAACAATTTTGTAAGATCTAGGGCTTTCCATCAGTTTGCGTGGAGGGTAAACATGCACATTTTTGAGCAAAGGTGTAAGAATTTGAAAACAGAACATCCAGAAATGGATGAGACCTCCATTCAAAATCTAATAAAGGAACAAATGGTGCAAGAGTTCCAAAATATAACCCCTGATGAGGGAAGATAGATGGTAAAAAATGCTAATGTTTTATTATTGCCCAATTGGGACATTGCTGACGCATTAATTTTTAATTTTGTTTCAAATAATTTAGGACTCCAGGATCCAAATAAAGAGGAATTCTTGGGTACAACATTCAGCAATGATCAAGCTGCCCTTGTTATGTGGTCCCTGAGAAGAGGATCCAGAACTACTTCATCACAGCCTGATGATTCAAGATTAACAGGGAGTATCATTGTAAGGAGAGTTGCTAATACTTCAAATGTACAAGCAGCCCACATGAATGTGGATTATTCTAAATTTGCCTTGGCTACTGCGGAAAGAGAAGAGAGGGAAATGATTGATATGCATAATAAATATGAAATAGTGGTGGATGCCTATAACCAAGAGGTAAAAAGGAGAATTGAGTTAGAAAATAGGGTATCTCAATTAGAAAAGGTACTTGGAAAGAGGAAAGTGGGAGAATCCAGTACACTGAGAATTGCATATTCCCCACAGTCATCTATGGGATTAACCCCTATTATTGAGATACCTGACACCCCTGAAAGACCCCAATTCTATACTGCAGAGAAATTTGAAGCAGAAAAAACCAAATTACATGAGTGACAGATAGAATTTAGAAATCAGCAGGAAGAGAAATGGAGGCAGGGTGTGACATATTTGAGGGATAAAATACAATGGTCAACTTTTTATGATCAGTTGACAAGGATTGTAACCCTCATGGATGAGTTAAATAAAGAAAAGGATGGACTAGATTCTCTTGCATAGAAATGGAAACAGAGAAACAATGATGTTACAATTATTTGTATATCTACAATCCAAATGCCTTATCATCAGGTTGAAAGGATTTTTGATTTATTGAATCAATTGGATAATTTTGAGAATAAAAGAGATTCTTTACAGAGAAAATTGATACTCTGTTTTTCAAAATATCTTGCTGAAAAATTCACCCTATTTCCTTGTGCTTTAGAATCTGTTGATACGGTAAAGGAAAAAGAAAAATGGAAAAAGGAAATGGATGAATTATTCGATAAAAGAATAACAAACATCATCAGTGAGATTGGCCATTGGTTTTGGGCAAAGACAAATGAGGAGCTGGTAAAAATACAATTATATTACGCTGATATGAGAAAAGAATTTGATGATTTAGAGGAAAATGCCAATTCTTTAATAAAGATACAAAGAGAAACCCTAAGTTTTGATTGGCCAGATGATGATACTTTTAACAGATGGAAAAATCAGTTTAGTGAGCAGATGTGAGGAGACAATGACGAAGAAGATGTAAGAGTAATAGTTACTTTTGTAATCAGCAATGATGACATAGAAAATCCCCAGGTTAAAGTGAGTTTGCATGTAACAGAAGATGATACATCACTTATAGACCTTATGGGTATGTACTTTGAAGATGAAGAATGATTGTGAGATCAGATCATAACAACCAAGAAGCATAACAGAAAGGGACCCGCCAAGAATTGTTGTTGTAATTAACCTTTCTGTTATTCTTGTTTTTGTTTTTCTAAAGAAGGACACCTGTCACCTTCTTTAGCCTGAAGCTTGTTGCATCTCACATTATTTAAGTGAGATCCCAAGGCTAAAGAAGGGTCCGAATTTGGTTTTTACTAAGTATTGTGCTTAGTTCTGTTTTTGGTCCAAACATTTTGGGAAGGAAATTTATAGTATACTTTTCTGTCAAATTTTCTGAGATATAGATGAATGTAGAAAGAACTGTGCTTCTTCTCTGAAGGTCTTTCTGGGTCTATTGTAAAGGATATACCATTTTCAAAGGAAATGAATACAAATTATGAACTGTCCCCATATCTGTTCTTTTCTGAATTTTGTCTCCTTTTAAATACTTAGCTACCTTGATGTTGTGTGAGTAAAAGCTTATGCAATTGATTGCAATATAGTAAGGCTGTACATCCATTTGTTATTGTTGTTAATTCAATGGATTAAATAAAGGCTCTGATGAATGTGATGAGGTTGCTTGGGTGTTAATAAGGATTTTTGAATGATAAATTCTGGTAAGAATCGCTGATGAAAATTTGTTGCAAAGCAACAAATTAGATCTAAGAATTTACTTGACTCTGAATCCCCAATGGATTAGGCACTGATCGAAAGTATTTCAGCCAAAAGAGAAGTATATTATGACTGGCTTTTTCAAAGTACATCATAAAATCAATTTTTACTTATATTTCCTGTAAGATATTCAAAGTTGGCCAGCACTTGCCTGCATGGATTGTTTTAGCTTCATTTAGCCATTGCTGTTGGAAACATCTGCAGAGCTATAGAAGATTTCTTGGCCATATCTGTTCAAGGGATGTGTTTATCAATTCGGTAAGATTTACGTATATGTTTGAGGATTTAGAGATGAGAATCAAAATGAAACTAAGAATAATTCTCATACAATTGTTCCATCTTTGAACCATCCCTGGGTACACCCGCCCTAGTTTTTACAGAGCCAAAAGAGTAGAAAACCGTCTAAGGTTTTGTTGGAGTTGGGTCCTAGTACTTTGCATATGCAAGTGATAATGAGAATTGGCTATTCTTTAGGTTGTGTATGTACTGATATCTAGGTATTAAGCCTTTTGTCGCCTAGTAGTTTTAGCACTGTTAACATCATAAAAAAACACCAACAGATAGATAGATAGATTAAGAGGGGTCTACTATTAGAAGGAAAAGGGGAATACTAATAATAATAGTAATAATAATAATAATAGTAATTATTATTATAATAATAATAATAATTATTGATATTATTAATATTCCATCAATTAATCAAATATCGGTAATTATTTTCATTAATAAGACTTCTTTATTTGAAGGAAAAATATATTTCTTATATTTAGTAACATTGTGATGAACCATCTTATTTGACATTCTATTATTTTTTGTGAAGGCTCAAAGTAAACATATTATGTATTTTTCCCTATTATATAGGGATAAATTATATCAATTCTTATATATTCATGTATATTTATCTTAAAATAATCTAAATATATTTCATTTTTGTTTACTACCATGTTTTGTTTTGTTTACATGTTATGTGAATCTCATCATGTTTTCCAAATATACACGTTTGCATCTTTGCTATATTTTTTGAAATTTGATTATGCAAATCTTAATATAAGAAAAAAATAACCCAACTTAGAAACTATTTGTGCCCTTTTTTCAGTACATTTCAGAAGAATAACATTTGACATTTTTACATGCCTTATAAATTTTACATAACATACATTTTATACACTTTTAAGTATTTTTATCTCCCCATAACATAAGTATAGAGGTAATATTTTTCTTTATAATTTTAACACATTCTATTTTTCTTATCTATTTCTAATTTTTTATATTTAATTATTTTTATTTTATTGCACATTTTCATATTTACCAATACATCTCCAATCATTATAAAAATTCTTCATTCCGTCATAAAGTCAACTCAGTCATTTACTCAAATATCAAGAAATTCATACCCTTTAAATATTTAAGCCAAAGAAAAAGAGTTGAATATAATTTTTCATATGAAACTTGTCTGGCTATTACTATTTATTTAGTTTGGCCAGTAGAGAAGAAGGCAGAGAGACGAAGATTTTTAGTCACTTCAATTCCCTGAATTTTGTGCACCGGAGAGAACGGATGACCAAATCTCTTCCTCCTAGTTGTTGGATGGCACCAACAATCCATAATTTCATCAACCGAAATTTAGTTTTTCTGAAGTTTGACAATGATTGTTTCTTCAAAAACATATTACGTCTATGTAGTCTTTGGAAGAGGAAAATAATTTTGTAACAGCAGCTTCTGTATGAAAATTATAAAGATTACTCTAAACAACTCATGGGTGTTGGGCAAACTATATCAGAGATTTTAACAGTTTTTTTTGTCAATTGATTTTTAGTGCAAAAATATTCAATTTTTTAGATTCAGGTTAACTCTTCTCAACACTAGGCATAAACCATACCCACTTAGTACTTAATTCTGCATCTTTGATGATTTCCTTACTAAACTATATATGGTGTTACTACAAGAAAATCTCAGTAAACTCGATTTCTTCCGCATTACAATTAACCGAGCGGTTTTTTTTTTCTGTTCTAATATTTAGTAAGAGAACCCTAGATGCTGCTAACACTTGGATCATCGACTTCTATGTATATGCTTAAATTTGTGGTGCAGAATCATTTATTGCTTTGAAGATTTAAATTTCTATAACAGCATATTATAAGCTAACAAATCAAATTAGGGGCAATATCAGGCTTTACTCTTAAACACTGCACATTCAAAGCCTTTGTCACAATATTTGTCTAGATGGTTAGCGTTATTGTAACAATTAGTCATAGATCACAGAGACCGTAAGCAAACAAAATCGATTGATACCCTAGAAAGAATTATACCCCAATAGTTAAATGGGCTTTGTAAGTTCGAGCTATGAAAGGTAATATACTTGAACCTGATGTTGGAGGGCGAAGATGTGTGAAACACAGCCATAAATAGGGTCATGGATGCGAGCCTCGGCTTCATTCGATATGCTCACAACTGCATCGTACCCTTATTCTTCAGATGGGATACGCTGCAGCCACTTTGAAAAATTATTTGCACCAAATATCTTATGCATTGCACCAAAATGAGCTGCACCGAATTCCTCAGTGGAGAAATATGGGGAAAACACACAGCCCTTCACAAACTTCTGAGAAACTTGCAGGTTCCACAAGGCGCTCCTCCCTTCATACTGGAGTCTATGTTCCTTGGTAGGAAAACGAAGGATTTCTATTTCTCTTTTTAATGTTTTCTCCTCTCCTTGCAGTGAATGTTTCAAAGACCGATCCAGTTGCATATGAGCACAAATCAAGATAGTAGAAAAGCAGGAAGCAGGGTAGGCAGAAGAAGGATCAAACCCTAATAAGAAGGATCCGGAGGAAAGAGGAATGCATTACGCCAAACCAATTGGCGTTGGTGGTATGGATGCATACGTAACTTGGGTTTCTTTCGTTCGCTATCACGTCCCATACTGTGTGGTCTTAGTGTGACATAACAACTGGCACTCAAGGCAAAATAACTGAAAAATTCGACAGAAGTAGACTCCATAAGTAATGACTTGGCTATGTATATTCACAACGAAAAACCTTAAAAAGTGGCCATGGTGATAAATAAAGGTAGGCCAGAGGTTGGGGAGCTTTAACAGCCTTTCTGGTCCAATTCTTTGTAAATGTAAATAGTTTGGCAATCTCAATAAGAGCATGGGATATTGGTTTTAACAAGTAATGATGATAATATAACTGTTTTTATTCTAAAAATAAGTCAGAACACAGATGTTAATATTATTTCTCTATATAACGGATTACATAGACCTCCCTGCTCTTGGGATTGTCAGGTGATGACTAATTGGCAACTCCGCATGGTTGCTAACAATTTTGACAACTCCAAACTGCTGGCCTGTGTCAATACACACTGGCAAACACCCCTGATGGGGCAGCTGAGTAAGGGATTGCAGACGGTGGAGTGATTGTACATGGTCAGGAGGGGAGGTTGATTATGGCCTATTCTAGCAACCATTGCACTAAAACCTCTTGACACTTCTATAACGTATTATGGGATTAACAAGATCTAGGTGGAAGGAGGCTCTAAACTTGTCATTGATGTTGTTAATCAACAGTCAGAGTTAGGAGATGACAAGTGTGCTATATGTCGCATTTCGTCACCTTGGAAAAACTAAGAAATTCACTACTCAACACACGTACTGGGAACGAAACAAGGTGGAAGACAAAATACAGGCTTGGGGTGGGAGCTGACTCAACTGCGGTGTTGGCGACAACTAGCAGCTCTACCTATGGATATTCAAACTCTGGTTGAGAATGAAGTTACACATAATCACATTTCTGGCCTGACAAGGCTTTTGGTGTCCGAACTATGGGTAATGTCATCAATTGGTGTGCTACCTTACTTAAGACTTCATTTTATTATCTACAACTTTTTATGGAATTAGTCCCAAACTAATTTAGGCAATATTTGGGCCACACCATTAAGTACAATTAGGGACGACACTTTAATGACAAATAAAAAATTCCTCTTTGTCATTATTTTAGTGATTCCTATTATCATTTCATTAAGCATGTTGTTCTTTTAACTTGCCTTTCTCACGTGTCGGATTCCCAAAGACATGTGATTTTGTTCTGGCCTATCAAAAAGAGATGTAGACAATGGAATTTTTTAAAAATGCTTGTCTATAAATCATTTCAATGGTAAATTTATTTTTACCAAACACAACCCCTGCAAGACCACTTACAAGTTTATCTGTGTTTCTCTCAAAGATTTTAAGCTGGAAGAAACTGAGTCTATATTACTGGTTGACATGGGATGAAAGAGGGATAGAATTGAACCCTTCAAGATGGAAGATGAGTGGTTCAAGAGAGAAAGTGCCTAGATATACATAACAAAGGGTGTGCTACTAAATTTTATGTTGGCCATGGATGCCTTAGATGAGATGGTGTTGTTGCAGCTAGTTAATAATTGAAAGGATAGGAAAGTTACTATTAATTCCATCAGTTTCAAAATCAATGAGGAAGTTATTGCATAGGCAAGTGGTCTCTCATTGGAAGGAAGGAAATAGAAGTGATTTACTAAGGTTCTTGATGAAACCAATATAAATAGATTTTTCTAAGCAAGTGGGGAGTCGGTTGGCTTGAGATGTGGTTTCAACAAAAACTGACAAGGTTGTAGAATGATGTTTACTTCTTGGTTATGAAGTATCTCACCCTGAAGGACCACCATAAAGTGATTTACTACTACCATTTCAATCTATTAAATCATTTTGGCTAGCATAATAAAAATTTCTTTCCTTTTGGTTTACTTTATGATATAGAGGCCTCCGTTATGGATGGGCATAAGTGTAGAGGGGAAGGAAAAAATTATAATATCCTTCACCAAGGCCTTATTTACCAATTGTATAATTTTTATTGTGCTATGTGTACTCCCCACTATATTGTTTTGATTCAACCCTTAACACCTAATACTGCCCTTGTAGCTATGTTGACTTACATTCCCAACGCACCCACTATTTCCCAAGATTCTCCTTCCTCTTTATCTTGATGTTGAAGGACCACAACCCCCCACCCCCCGATCCCCCCCACTATGTTCTGTTCTCAATTAAACCCTTAAATGGAGCTCATTGTTGATTTGGGTAAAATTTGTAAGGAATAAACTAGGAGTAGAAGACACTCTCACATGCTTTCCTCAAAATTTGGTAAGAAAAAAGGGATTGAAGCACATAAGCATTTGAAGGAGGTGGATACAAAATTAGACTTAATGGGATGCAAGGAGAAAGGAAAAAAGGTTATGAAAAAAATAGACAACCACGAGAATTTATTACATTGAGGATGAAGAGGAAGAAAATGACCAGTCAGCACTGTAGATGAAGGAGGTCCCTAAAGATAAAGAAATATGCCATGTTTTGGCCAATTTTAGTTTAGACTGAGTTTCTCTAACTGTTAAAAAGGAGGCCCTAAGCACCATTGAAACATACCTATGACTTCAACTTTATCCCTTAGGAGGCTGAAGGAGGACCCCCTAGCTCACCATTTACCCTTGATTTCCCCCCCTCTTTACCCACTTTGCTTGTTCCCCAACCCCCCCCCCCCCCACCCCCCATCCCCCCTATTGCCTGCTCCCCATTCTATCAAGGACCATGCTCCACCTCCCACCACTTTAGAGAAAATTAAATTTTCATAGGTTGAAGCTCAGATATAAAAATATCTTGGTGGAGATGGAGAAACTAAAGAGCACTATTTTATAATATTACCTTCATTTCAACATACTAGAAGATTGTGTAGTTAAATTGATGCATGTGATGCTGAAAACCTTTCAGTTGTTATAATAGGAGAAGGTGGAGGGTAACATGGGGTGGAGGATGAAACTTTGTAGGACTAATAAGTTATCATCGCAAATGGATGAGGTCCCTAAAGATAATGAAATATGCCATGTTTTCCCCAGTTTTAGTCTACATATAATTAATCTAGCTATTTGAAAGGAGGCTCTAAGAACCATTGATAAATCATCTATGATTTCCAATTCACCCCTTAGGAGGCTGAAGGAGGACCCCCTAGCTCACTATTTACCCTTGAATCCCCCTCCCCCACCTCTTCACCCACTCCCCTTCTTATGCGCCCTAGTTTCCCCTCATGTCCAGGACCCCCCACTCCCTTGCCTCATCCCACTTAAATTTTTTTCTTTCTTCATATGTTTAAGCTACGATAAAGAATATGTTTTTGGAGATGGAGAATGTAAATAGTAGCATGTTGGAACTTGACCTACATTTCAACATACTGGCAAATTTTCCAGTCAAAGTGATCCATGTGGAAGTGAAAAATCATTAGGTTGTTACAATAGGAGAAGGTGGAGGGTAAAGTGGGAATGAAGGATGAAAATTTCTAGAATCTCTATAGGGTCCCCACAGGTGATTGACTAGATGTGTTTCTGTCAAAACCACCACTTGAGTAGTTGAAGGATAAATGAGGTTATGGCCTCATTCTGTATTGATTACTTTTTAGTATTAGATTATTTTATGCTTAATTTTATGTCATGTGTGGCTATTAATTAGATTATGGAAACTTTTATTACCAAGGACACCTAAACTACTAGCTTTTTTTTTATAGTTTGATTACTCTCTACTATAGGTCATTAGATAGTTGGTTAATCAACTCTTGAATCATTGCACTTTGATTTGGACATGGGTGGACAATGTGTTTTTTTTGGGTTTCTATGTTGATCCTTAGCTGATAGCAATCCTATGAATTTTCTTTTGATATTAATAACAACCAAAACAAGGGGGCTAGTCTTGAATAAAAGCCATGGTTAAACAATTAGCAACACATTTACTAAAAAAGATTACCAGCAACCAACCCTTCCAATAACATAAAAAAACATAGTATCCCTACCAACACACCCAACCTAGCTATAAGCATACATATTCACATAAGCACTAGTAGGAATACCATAACCACCAATGGAGAGAAAAATAATCATAGAACCGAGATAGTATCTACTAAATTGCATAAATTTTTCCACCTTATAAACAAAAGTCCAACTACACATCTACTAGCATATCTAGTGTGGATTTTAAAACTTAAAAATAAATAGTCTTTAAGGCCCATGGACCTAACATTAAAGGTAAAACCTTGCCATAACCGGTAATATAGTCTCATGTGTAGAAAACAAAAAAACACTAGGCCTAAACATTGGCCCTTTCCTTCCCTTTCTTAGCTAATAGGATGTTGGCCTAGTCATCTACCAAGAAACCATAGAGCTTGGGAGAGTCCTCTTCCCTGAGGTCATTTGCCTCATTCTCCTATTATAACAATTGAAGAGTGAGAACAACAACATGGGTGAGCTTGAGAGAGAATTTGGGCAGAGTAGTGAGACTCTCATTGAAGGCTTCAAAGTGTTCCTTGAGGACCACCATCTCTTGCTTAATGTCATTGACATTGATAAATAATTCTTCGAAACCAACACAATTACCATTTCCAACTTTCATAGCCTTAAATTGAAACAACATGGGCTTAGTAGAAACCATCTTCTTAGTGTTTTTATCTACACATAGGGGAAGTTAGTGTCATTGGCGAGTTGTGTTTCTACTTTCATAGGACCACACTACAAGTAAAATCCAAGGTGTTCATTATGAAGCTAACTGACACATGGGTAGTTTCCTCAATAACTTTTTCTTATTTTTATTAGTTCTAATCTTCTTCAATGCCAAACTAACAGGGTAAACTTTAAGAAAGCTGCCTCCAAAAAAAGATATAAAATATTGGTGAATCTTTCATTATTTTGAAAAAACAAAATTATTTATATTGGCAAAACTCTCAATTTTTTATTCTAAATATGGTTAATTTTGGCGATTATTTTTGAATCATAATTTTTTTTTGTATAAAATATTGATGAATCTCAATAATAATAGGAAGTTCATTAATCACCATGGAATATTAAAAATCAAAATTGAACATTTTTTTACCTTCTGGAATGTTATGAGAATCATTACATATACTTTAAATCAATAGTAAATAATAAATATTGGTGATATATCCCTAAATTAACTAATAATTATGATAATTATTGGTCAGTTCAATTTAATTTCTCCAATAATATATTATATTTAGGTAACTCAAATCTATTCATGTAACTAATATTGTGGCGAATATTTGAGTTTAAATTTTTCTATAAAATAAATTATTGAGCAATTTTAAATATTCTAGAACTAAATTTTATAAAACTATGGTGATTTAGGTTGTATCAAATCTTAAATTATTAGCCAAATTATTAGCCAAAAAATTCTAAAATTAGCCACTTTACGAATATTAGCCACTAAATTATACCCTACAAACTAATCTCTTTAGTCCTCATCCTCTCCAACTCTTCATCCTTTGACACTCTCTTCTTTGATTTTTTTCTCTTCTATATCATTACTTTCAAATTTTTTTTACTCATTAATCTCCCAATCACTATAGAATTTGTGTTCTATCCTAGCGCAACTTTTAGAAAGTCTCCTAGATCTCATTGTGTCACTTTGCTAACTGTATGGGCTAGTCACCAAATTTTGACTCCTTTTAATTTGAAACACATTTTGATGTGGAAAAAAATAGATTATGAGGTCTTTAGGAAAATTTTGAGTGAATTAAAGTTAAATTAACTAAAACAAATGCATTAAGTGCTATAATTGAGAATGTGCATGATGGATAAAATGTATTCTTCCTTCAACACTTTGTGGAGAGATATTGTTGATTACTATCTAGTTGACCAAAGGAGGACCTACTCCTAATATGGCTAACATCAACACAAAAATACTTTCCTTTTCGAATGAGGAGTGGAAGGAGACTTGTCTCCTTTTTTCTTAGTTTCTTGTGTGTTGTTTCTCACTCTTTACTCATTGGTCTTTATATTGTTCACTTTTTGATGGTTGAATTTACTATTTGTGAATTCATTTAGAACCTTCTTATGACTTGGTGTTATTTCTAGATTCATTTAGAACTTTGTGACGATTTGATGTTTGGGTTAAGGTCTTTTTCCAATTGATCTAATCAAAACATTTTGATTTAATATATGTTAAATCATAATTTTATACCATTCAATGATGCTATCCTATATAGGAATCTAGTTCATAGAATTGGTGTATGACTTCAATGCATAGATATCTACATCTCTTTCTTTACATAATGGATTATAACATACTTAGAAAAATGTAAACTATAAGTTATCTTATGCTAAATAACCCCATGCAATCATAGGAGTTGATTATATTGGATTTTAAAAATAATTTTGGTGTTATATAACTAAAGTTTTATTTGTATGGAAGTAGCTTGGTGTATATAGATGTTAACATATCTATCATTAGATTATGGGCTATAACATTTTGGGTAGGCATGCATGTGGGGGGGTCTAGTCCATCAATTGTATTTAGGAGATGAAGTTGATATGAAAGAGTCTATAGATATTTGAACCTTGGTGGATGACCTTATATACCACATACCTCATCCTCCAAAATAGTGCTCACTAATATACAATACTTTAACATGTATAATAATTTTTTATAATTGAAAAACTAAAATAAATAAATAGCTAATTGACTTTAATATTATTGAATACATATTAATCTAAAGATTCAATTATATAAATATAATTGTTATCAATGCTTCCCATCACTAAATTAATTAAGCATAGAAATTTCAAAACTTCGTAAATAATTTATCATTCAAAGACCATCAAATTTATAAAGTTGAAAAAGTTCCATTACTTGAATTATAATGTTTACAATTTATCTATTTGTTAATTTAAAATAAAAGTTTGATCCAATTATATTCATTCTGTAAAAAAATTTCATTTATGAATAAAACAAAATTGTGAACCAAAATATTATTAGAAATAGTATAAATAAAATTATTTTACAAAACAATTATAGTTACAAAGTGCAAGAATGTCACTGTTATTACTAAAATATTTTATCATCAAGAATATTTTAGACTAAATTGTGACAAAGGACTCAATCAATCAGCAACTTCAATCAATGTGTCAGGCTATCTGTTTTAATTGCTATTACATTACATGAACAAATATATTATTGAAAGAAGAGGTGATAGAGATAATATCACACGACCCAACAGACCACACTCTATTGTGGAGACTATGCTAGAAATAGCATCTTTTTTGATAGGTGGGCAACCGTACTCAAATGATATTTCAGCTGACCTAGGATCCCCATTATTTATTGATATTATAGTATGTATTAACCCTCTCGATCAAGGAGCCCACTGATAAGTTAGACTCTTGGTTGGATAAGAGAAAAAAAAATCTTATAATACTTTTCAAATCGAAGAACAATTTTTCCTAATTAGTGGTATTGTATCTATATATTCTTTCACACGATACTTTATCTTATAATGCTATGTTCAACAATTGAAAACAAAGAAAAATGCCTTTGTTTTAAGAAGATAAATTAGTTGCTTGTTTTGACAGTGAATACAAATATGAGGGAATGCTGCCTGCTGTTCTGGGCAAACCAAACATAGCTCTAGAAAATTAAGGATTGCTTTAAAAACATTGTTTTAAATTATTAAGGATTTGCAATTGTATTTTTCGCATAATCTTTTGAGGATTCTATACTATTTGTAGATTATCGCAATTTTATTAAAGAGTGAGTCCTGTGTCGGGATCGGGTCTGTCAGAAAAGTGGGCATGGATAGAAGTGACTTCAGCAGACATTTGTGGCTACACCTATCCCTTAATATAATACAATGAGAGAACATTATGAATTTTGTGTGGCTTGGAGCATTGTGCACTTGTTAAGATATATCAATTTTTAAAGAGATTTGATTAAGCCGTTGGTTTGATAATTGTATATAAGACAGTTCCACAATTCATTCATCACCGACAAATTAGCTCAACATTGCTCTCCCTTGCCTGCAACCTCTATTTTTAACTACAACACACATGTCCAACATATAGTTTTGTAAATACATTTTATGTTAAAAAATTCAATTTCAAAATCATTTAAAGTAACTAACATAATGTTTTTCAAGATCCTTCTGTATCCTGATGCAAGTGACGGTCGACAATCTTCCTATTCTCAAATTCATTTTGATGTTTAGTACACTATAATTTATTAATTATTAATCTAGAAAGCTGAGATTTATTTCTTATGGAAAGCCATTAAAAATTCCCAATCATACGTGCTAGCTATATAGCACTGTTTTGTTTTAGATAAGACAGAATTTTTTTTGGTGTGTGTGTTAGATTAGGAATTTTATGGAAAGATAAAAATTAGAGAGTTTGTATTTATGTTATCATATTTATTGTAAAAGGTGGAATTATAAATCAAGATACCATTGAGTGGGATCTAGAGAGATTAATTTCAAAGAAAAATAGATTTTAATTTTATTTACTATTATAATTAGTTTCTATCAAATAATAAATTGGTGGACGATCATTTTTAATGTGTGTTAGATAAGGAATTATATAAAAGGACAAAATTGTAGAGTTCATACTTATATTATCATATATATTGTGAGGGGTGTAAATATAAAATCAAGATATGAGGATATAGATAGATTAAGAAAGATTTGCAATTTCAAAGAATATATATATATATTAGTAGTAGTAGTTGTTTTGTATCAATTTATCAATTATAATTAGTTTTTTTTTATTAATAAGATTTTTTTATTTGAAGACAAAATACATTCTTTATATTTATTAACATTGTGATGAAACATCTTATTTTCTAAGAAGAGTGATTCTATTATTATTTTTATCATTCTTTAAGTAAAAATATTATCTCCTCCCTTGTTTTATAGGAATGTTATTAGTACTTGTTGATAACATAGTATGTAATCACTATTCCATAAAGAGTGATTAACAATTCTCATTTTTACCAATCAAAATCAAGTGTTATTTTAAATTTTATTTTACACTTAATCATTTCTTTAGTATAGATGCAAATTTCTTACATTTCTAATTGAACAAAATAAATTTAAAACAATTTAATTGGCTAAAATAATTGGGGTCTTATACACAGATTATTTTAGAGAGCATTATATCTCTCCAATTTTTTTCGCTATTTTTAAGGGCATATTCAGTATGCATAGTCAATTAGTTGTGCTATGTTATGTTCAAGTTATAAAACATTAATCTTTGTACAGTCATTTGTTTTAGCTATATATATGACTGTTTGGTTGAAAATATTGAACTATAATTAACTCAAAAGTGTAACTTACATCATAAAATTTTATGATAAAATGTAATATAATTAATATTATAGTTATACAATATTATACTTAAAATATTAATATATAAAGTTTAATATAATAAAATTATGATTACTTAAATTTTCATATAAAACTCTAATTATAATTAACTACATAACTTGAAGGCAAGTACTAAGCCACTATGTGGCACTTGTTATATTTGCTTTTTTTTTTTTACTAACATGTTTCTTGAGTTTTCATGTTATGTGAGTCAAATCATCTTTTCCAAATATATGTGTTTGCATGTTGTATTTTTTGCAAATTCAATATAGAAAAAAATATGCTAACTCATAGACTATTGTGTTGCCTTATTTAAAAATATGAAGTTTAGCATTTGACATTTTTACATGTCTTATAATTTTAATATTACATATTTTATACACATTTTAGTGTTTGTTTCCTTATAATATAGCCTAAGATATAACATTTTCTTAAATTAAATTATATTTTATTTATTCTAATCTATTTATTATTTTGAATATTTAATTATTTCTTTTGTTTTTAAACTATTTTTATATTTACCAATACTTCTCTAGCCATTATTAAATTTCTTAGCTTCATTTCATAAAATCAACTCATTATTTACTCCAATAATTTTCTTAATACCATTTAAATATTTAAAATTTCAAAAAAAATCTAATATTATTTTACTATTAATTTATCTCTATTCAAATTTTACAACCTCTTTAGTTGTCAACAACATTCTTTTTATTAATCTAACTATTCATACATATTTTCCTCATTCAATCTTATAACTGACATATTAATTAAATTTTTTATAAATTTAAAATATGTTTATTAATAATATAAATAGTTTGTTTGATTAATACATTTTTATGTTTTCTATTTTGGATTAGTTGAATATTACTCTTAATATCTTATTTTGCATCAATTTTCAATATTACTATCCAAACATATTTTCCTCATTGAATCTAATAACTATTTTATTGTAAATTTCTTCTAAATATTCTAATACATTTATTTGTATTGTATAGTACAAATGCATATTTATTATGTTTATAAACTAAAAAGCATGTAATTATATAAATAGTTTGATTCATTAAATTTTTTTTTTCTAGTTTGAAATTGTTGAATATTACTCTTAATATCTTGTTTTACATTAATTATATATATATATATATATATATGGGCAAAGTGGACTAGCCACTAAATATATATATTAATTGTAATCTAGTTTGAGGACTCAACTAGGAAAGAACCAAAGAAGAAAACCTAGTATCCTTGTCCAGTAAATAGTATAAACCTAATAACCTTTCAAAACCCAATCCTACATTAGATTAATTAGATGTAGATTATATGCATCTAAAGTGACTCAATGCAAAATGATTTTTCTCTCACAAACTGGAATTGGGGAATTGCTCATTTCTATTAGCCAATTAACAACCAATGATCCCATAATAGGATACCCTCTGATTCCCATATGCTTGTTATCCATAATCTAGAGATGTAGAAAATATCCTTCATACCAATGCTGTCATGTCTTAACTAACTCACCATTTATAATTTCTACCAATATTGGATGAACATCAAGAATTGTAGCCACTTCATTCTCATGTGTTGAAATGTCATCATAGCCTAAGTTTGATAGGTAATCTACAACTTGGTTTCCTTTCCAAAATATATGCAAAAAACACATTCTTGAAAAGAGCTAACCAACATCCAAACTTTTTAAAAATGTTAGCTAATTTTAGGTTATGCACTACTCTACTAAAGCAAGCATGGATTGTAATGAGGGAGTCACCTTCAACATGAACTTGGGTGAGATTAAGAGAAGCAACAAGAACTAAACCTTGCAGTTACTATTATTTTTAGTTTTATTTTTTCAAACCCAAGACCTCCAAGACAAAGGGCTCATAATTTACCATTGTGTTGTAGGGTCTTTCCTATTATAATTGTTATATATAAAGACATGTACTAATCATTTTGTGTCACTTATTAACATTTATATATATTGTGTCACTTGTTAATATATATATATATATATATTTTAAAAGGATAAAAATTTATTCAAGTAAACCAAAGAAGAATACAAAATCTAGAGGCCTAGCAAGACAAGGACATAAATCAAATCCATGAACAATAACATTACAAAAATTTGTCTATGTCCAACAACCCATCTAAGATTTCAAGATAATGTGCTAGAAGCCCATTCAATTCACTAATGTCCCAATTATTACCATTCTTGTAGGCCCACTTTGCCAAAACATTAGCCAAAACATCTGTTCCCTAGGGATATTGACAAAGGAAATAAAATCCACATATATCCAACATTAAGAAATCTATCTAACAACTAAGGTTTGTTGATAGTTAACCTCATCAACTCTTTGGTTACTAAGAATATCCACAAAAATATGACTCACATGTAATCAATCCTCTTCCAATAAAGAAGAAAATTTCTTTCAATAACCTCCTTGATATCCAAGGACTCTATCAAATTATTAGAGAAATGTTCTTTATATTTAGAGAAGAATTATATAGTCTCCCCCTCACTATTCCTTCCTATGTAGCTAGTATTAGCATGCCTTTGATTTCCACATGAGGAGCCATCAATATTGATTTTAAGGACAACAAAAGGAGGAGGCACCCACATTCCCTACCTACAAACCTTATATTTGACATGATTAGATATCATTTGAGTACTACTAGCCCTCACATTCCCTCCCTACAAACCTTATATCTGACATGATTAGATATCATTTGAGTACTACTAGACCTACCATTATCTTCCACACATAAATTTCTAACATTTTTTATGATCTCCATGATCAATGTCTACAAACATGTCACATTGAAAATAAATAGTCTCCTGAAGCCTGTTCATAATTTTTCATCATGGTTGTAAGATTCTTAATATAGAGTCAAAAAATATTATGTCATTTCTTTCCATCTAGAGATTCCTTATGGTGAGTGTAGGTCTAATAACACAAACCACCTAAAGAAAAAAAGTCTTCACAAGAGTCCTATCTAAACTTTCTAGGAAGTCAATTAAAGAGGTAGAATGAACATAATCATGTTGCAAAAACACCCACCATTTGTGCCACATTTCACTCTTTAAATGGAACATAAGAAAAAAGAGTGAGTGACACATTCTTGTTAGAATCTGATAAGATTAATAACCCAGAAAACTAGTGCAAAGAGTAAATATCTAAACTATGAATGCAAATGATACAAAATCAAAATAACATCATAGAGTTACTCTCTAAGAGAGTAATGCAAATGCTGGAAGCAAAATAGCATTAAGAGGATGCAAAAAAAAGAGATGCAAATACAAGCCAGGTAGCATGCTTATATAGGCTAGGAAGAGGGAGGAGGTGGCAACACCAACCAATGAGGAGCAACCATCTATTGGACTAAAGATAGCAAAGTATCTTCCCAAGATAGCTAATGGATGCTCACATGTAGGAAGGTGACACCTCACAACCATTCACCTAATAAGACATGCTTTATTAACCTAAGCGAGATTATTAAAAGTGTAGGAAAAAACTATCAAAATAGGAAAAATAAAAAACTACACTAACACCCCCCCATAAGCAAAGCTTAGGTGGATGTAGAAATGGGTCCCAGCAAGTCAAGCCTGATGAGGTACCCATGTACATAAAATTCCCTCAAAAGAGAGAGAAAAGAGACTTTCCAAAGAAAATTAGGACTCCAAGTGAGAGGAAGAGGTCCCCCCAAAAGATGAAGCATCCCATACCTCCAGCAAAGCTTGAAAATTTTGTTCGGTTGATCCACTTACATCGAACAAGTTTTCTTCACTTAGGAAAAGGGACAAGATCCCAAGTGTGGTTCCTCATCAAGGAACTATACTCTTCCTACATAGTTGTATCCCACTCAGAAAGACTAGAAGCCTCATGAAAGGACTGTGGATTTGAGGCAGTAGCAATGAAGATATGTAGAGCATCTTGGAATTGTAAATGAGTCTGCTTGGTGTCTGATGGATCTCCAACCCAATCACCTGCAAACTGCAAGGTCTGTCTAGCCCAAAGTGGACTAGAAGATGGAAAATCTAGAGGAGAATCATCAACCTATGAATGATGACTAGGAGAGGAAGGAGATGAGTCCTCTGAATCACTCTCTACATCAAAAGTGGAGGTAGAAGACTGCTCAAGTGAATCTGACCCTTCAGAAGATCTATCATGTATTCCAAGTGACTCCAATGTCAAAGTAGAAGGCAACCCTATGACCATGCTCTGCTGGTTAAGTTGATGCAAGTAGTGAAAGTTAAGATGGCCAAACCACTCATGTCATAATCTTCTCACATCATTAAAGCGAGTGAGAAAAATAGTCAAAGAAGGATCAGGAACAAAGTGAGAAAACATATAGAGTCATGACTGATGATCTGCTCTCCCAACTGTAACTGTAGAATCATTGTGCAACTCACATATCTCCATTGAATTAGGAGTGAACTCAACCTGCTTGCCTAAACTTGTGTGAGTGATCTGGTGTACTGATAGGAGATTAGTTGACAATGAGGGTACATAAGGAACATCATGGAATGTGCCATCCCCCACATCAACAGACCCTCTCCCACACACCTCAAGAAGAGTGTTATCACCCATCAAAATAGAAGGCATAGTACACAACTCCAAGGATGCAAGTTCTTCCTTAGATGAAGCCATGTGGTGTGAAGCACCCGAATCAAGAACCCAAGTGGATGGTGAGGAAGCAACTACAAAAAGGGCCTTGCCCTTTCCTTTCCCCTTGCTATTTTCTTTTTCTTTGTTAGATGCTTCATTAGAACTTTGTTTGATAGACTCAGGAATAGTGATATTATTCTTCTCAAGAATGTATGTTAAGTGATCAAGTTGTTTCTGCAAACATTTATGTTTATCATGACCAGGTCTTTTACAATAGGCACATTTGACCTTTTCTTTCTTAGGCTTATCACCCTTGGAAGATGGTGTATCAATTGTTGCTTTTGAAAAAACCAGCATCTGATCCTTCTTCTCCTCGCTATTCTTTTGTTTCTTGTCCTTACTATTGTTGTTACTACTTTATCCTTGTTTTTCTTTTGTGCCTTGGTTGGAAGCCAAGGCATGTGACTTAGAGGACTTAAGAATGCCCATCTGGATTAGTTTGTCCTATTCTCGAGTGAGATTGATAGCAAAATCATCTAGTGATGGCATGGTGAATTGAGTACCAAGTGCACCCTTAGTAGCATAGAAGGTAGAGACAAACACAAAATATTCTGAACTTAGCTTAGAGAGAATACTGAGAATCAGTTGTTCATCTTTCTTTTCAATTCCACATTGTTCTAACTATAGCCTTAGTGATTTCAATTTGGTGAAGAAATCTTGGATTGTGTTGAAATTTCCTGGACTCAAACTAATTAATTCATTTTCCAACATATGAACCCTCATTGAATCTTGTGTGCCAAATAGTGTTTCTAGCTTTTTCCATACTTCATTTGGTGTATCCAAAGACTCAATGTGAAATACCAAGTCAGGAGAAATAGAGAAACACAATGTTCCAAATGCCTCATCACATTTGTTAAACCACTTAGGCTTATCTTCATCTTTAGCAGGTTCAGTTTCAAGTCCCATAGTTATCCTATTTAATCTAGCTTTCCTTAAGTGAATTTTCATGCATTATTTCCACTCGAATTAATTGTATGGAGTTAGGATGGGCATATTTGTTTGATCCATGGTGAAGAAATGTAGAGAAGAAATGCTAGAAAGAAGAGAACCCAGCCACGACAATGCCCCCCCCCCCTCTTTACTCAATCAAAGAACCCCCCCCCAAAAAATATGATTTGACACTTTATTTTAGTGCGTTTACAACTACCACTAGAAAGAAATACTTAGTGGTCTTGATTTCAATGCATTACAAACCCTCATGAAGAGCATATGCTAAAAGTGAAACTTGGGCACAATAATAAATGAAACAAATAGCACCACTGTGATCTACTCAAAAAATTATGCACTTTCAAAAAAAGAATCGCCTCGATACGAGGTTGTATTAGAAAGTTATGATCCTCCGAAGTTTCCAAAACGAGAACTGTGCACAGTCACGGCTGAGAATCTACAATTTCTGAAGAATTCATGCATGAAAATAAAAAAAAAACTCCACTAGTGGATAAAGGACAAAAAAATAGCCAATTTCATAACAAGAATCATCAAAATTGGAGTCCGTATGAGCAAGAACGAGACATTTGAAAATTGCGTTCAAATCTGTGACTGCCAATGGAGAGGGGTATGGCTGTAGCTTTGCTTGCTTGATTCTACAAAATATACAGCTTGCATGCAAAATCTAAAACATATCCAGATGGTTCTTCGGGGCTGCGAACAAAACCTAGAAAGCGTTTTTCTTGCTGATGTACAGAAGATGTTGTCGTAGTGTAAATCAAATGCCTTTAACAGTAAAAAAATGGATCCCAAAATCAAAAAATGACCCCAGCAACTAGAATATGACATGCAAATGCTAGATCAACTTCCTAAGTCCATCAATGGCATGTTGGAACCTGTAAAACTGATTGAAAACTCCAAATATGCAAGTTGGTTGTCAGATTTGAGATTGAAACCCTAGAGAAAAACCGTTTTTGTCAAAACTTTTCTGATTCTCAAGATCATCCAAAGATACAAGAGAAGAGCATACTTCATTTTTCAAAAAGTTACAATAAAGTTTATTTGCCCCCCCGCCGAATCTTTCAAATAAGGAAACTAAAATCTACTCTTGCACATAGAAAAGCTCTGATACCATGTTAGAATCTGAAAAGATTAATAACCCAGAAAACTAGTGCAAAGAGTAAATATCTAAACTATGAATGCAAATGATACAAAATCAAAATAGAATCATAGAGTTAGTCTCCAAGAGAGTAATGCAAATGCTGGAAGCAAAATAGCATTAAGAGGATGCAAAAACAAGAGATGCAAATACAAGCCGGGTAGCATGCTTATATAGGCTAGGAAGAGGGAGGAGGTGGCAACACCAACCAATGAGGAGCAACCATCTATTGGACTAAAGATAGCAAAGTATCTTCCCAAGATAGCTAATGGATGCTCACATGTAGGAAAGTGACACTTCACAACCATTCACCTAATAAGACATGCTTTATTAACCTAAGCAAGATTATTAAAAGTGTAGGAAAAACCTATCAAAATAGGAAAAATAAAAAACTACACTAACAATTCTTTACTATAAAAATAGAGAAAAGTAATGGAGGGTCACTAAAATCCTCACTTAGAGTCTCCCATGTGAGACTGTTGTTTTGAACTAAAAGTCATAAAAGAAAATTGCATCAAATCTAATGTTTACCAATAATTTGCATTGGAATTACAAATAAAATTTGGTACAAGTATGTTCTCATTGATTGGAACCTAGTCAATTAATGATCATCTCATGAGTAGAGGTATATATCTTCATCAGTCCACACAAAAGAACAAGACTAAGCTAAAGACTAATCCAATCAACATGGGTAGTGATCAAAGTGGCATAGAAGAATCAACATGGATATAATTCAAATTAAGTTTGTGGTCTTACAAGGAAGGTAGAAAATAAAATAGCTAGGTGAATTAATACAAGAACCATGTTAGACAAACAATGCTACTAGTCTAAAACATACAACATAAGTGTCATGAGTCACTCATGAAACCACCCAACAATTTGAATTCAAAATTTTAATTGACTTGTGTGAGTGGGATACTTCCCTAGGATTGTGACACCCACATATAAAGGGGAAACTTCATGCATAAAAAATGGTGGAGACGAAGAGAAGAAAGTATGAACAAGAATGCAAATTGGAAGGATATTGTGAAAGAAAAATGACAAGCTATAGAACAAAGACCCACACCTAACTAGAGGCAATCACATATTAAATATATTTACTAGAGATCTACTAAGAAAATAAGTTCTATAATTTTAGATCACATTTTATTTCTTTTTAATCATTATAATCAAGTTGTAAGCTCTTGATAGAGTATGCTTCAACTATTATCTACGTTCATATTAAATCCTTTAACCAGGTGCCTCTTTGAAAGAGTTTCAAATACTTTAATAATGTGACCTTAATAGGTTAATTATAAATCTAATAATTTAGAGATATTCATAAAGGATGTGTTCTTGTAAGGAACAAGTTATAACCATTAACTGAGGAACCTTTTATATTTAGTAATAGTCTAGTAGGTACATTATCCTCACAGTGATTTTCATTCTCTCATCAAGGATTTCCATGTATAAAATCTATGTGTTCATTGATAAATTCTTTTGTATATGAGGTCATAATAATTTACTTCACTATATTAATAATTATGTTAGCTCTCAAGTGACTATTAAATTTTATACTTAAAGTAGTGAAAATTTTAAATCGATTAGTACATGAAATTGATTTATCCGTCGCCCTCAGTACTAGTTGGGACGAATTATTAGTATCAAATATTATACCCTAAAAGTAGAAAGCCTCATAGTTTGAGGGAAGATCAGTCATAAACCACTAAGAATAGATAATTATACGAAGAAGCACTTTACAACCTAGAAGATCTTAAAGAAAATATTAAGGGGTCCCTTGTTAAAAGGAAGAATCATGTCAATAAACTCAATGAGAGTTATGAAATAACTAAAAAAATAGAGGAGTAGAGAGGACTAGATGGATACAAAGAAACTATCTCTGACTTTAGATGTCTCTTGAAAAGAAGCTAAGACAGTCAATTTTTAAGCTAAAGAAAGAACTAGAAGAAGCATAAAAAGAGATTGAGTCAATGATAGAAAGACAAAATTTATGTAGTGCACACACTAGAAAAAGTTGAAAGAGCACTAAGTGAAGCCATGGAAACCAAGAGAGGAGATGAAGAAAATGGTAGAAAAAAGGATCAATAGATTCAAAGGCTAACAAAGAAATTCATAGAGACCAATGATACAAATAAGAAGATGAGAAGGGTTAATTATAAGTCCAAGAAGGTAGATGAGAAACTGAAAGCTCAAAGGAGGAAAATTTATAAAACTGGTCTGTGCTATGAAGGAATCAACAAGACTAAAGAGGGAGAAGCATCTAAGAGAAAAACATGGACCAAGCTAGGATGAGGGAAAAATTGCCTAAATGTAAGAAGCCTAAGAAACCAACATGTCATTTTATGGTAAAATGGGTCACATCTCAAATATATGCCCACCCAAAAAGGTTGTACCCAATGCATAACACACCTTCCATGGACATTGCAACACATGTCACATGTATGATCACTCTTCTTGAGAGTGTAGATATCACAATAAAGAGAAAATAGTTGATGGGTACTATTACTATTGTAACAAGTACATACACAAGGTTGAGGTATGAAGATCAAGAATGTGGATAAATTAGCAATTTTAGAAAACTTCCAACCCTAGTTGGAAGAACAAAACCAACATATGTAAACATTCTTCCTATGATAAAAGGGGACATATGGGTGCTCATTAGAAAACAATACCCATCGAATAAATCACTCAAGACCATGGAGAGGAACATGCATATGCTATTACTACTACAATAAGATATGGCATATTGCAAAATATTGTGAATTAAGGGAAGGAGCCCAAGTGCAAAAAATGGATGATAAAGGAAAGATAAAGATAATATACAAGGAATAAGTTAGAAAGGTCTTCAAAAAGTTGTGCACAAGAAACATAGAGAAAAAAAAAAGAGGCTAACTCTAAAGCAATAAATAGCTCACTTGTTGATGGTGAGACTTTTGAGACAAACTGAGCTGAAAGGGGTTTCATGCAGAGATATGTATGTATATATGTATATATATACATACACACACACACACACACATATATACACATATACATACATACATACATCCATAGATACATACATACATACATACATACATACATACATACATACATACATACATATATATATATATATATATATAGATATCTATATGTATGTATGTATGTATGTACGTATTATACTCACACACACATATATATACATACATATATATGCAGACATATATGTTTATATGTGTATATATGTATATATTTATACACACACGCGCATATATATGTATATACTATGTAAAAAGATTCAAAACTATTGAATATCCATTGAAGGATGGGAAGGTTGGAAGCATGTGCGATCTAATTATAGAAAAGTTTAGTCATCATGCATTTATGGATGGGTTTAAGATTTTGATCATACCAAAACTTGTTAAAAACTCTCATTATTCCAGATGCATTGGTGGGAAATTTTTCATATGTCTATTTCTGATTGGTAGTATACTTTTAGCTATTGAGTTTGTGGAGAATTACACACCTACACTCCTAGATGAGGTACAATCAAAAAATTACAATTCAATGCAAGTAGAAATATTTTTCATAACGCTTATAGGTATGTATCTAATAGTATAGAAGAGGACTAATAAATATTGAGAGAGTACCATTTCTATACAAGTGATAATAAACTTCACTCATCTAAGTTTTTCTAGTATTGCTTCATGGTCTCTTATGATGATTTAATAGAAATGAGTTCAAATGACACAACATCTAATATGGTTAGATGATTGTACAAGATAATTCAAGAATGCCAGAATATTCTATTGGTTGATTAGGATAGATAGGAAAACTAATATTCAACATATGTGGATTTTTTTATAGGTTGGATATGGTAAAGGAGAAAATAATGGTGTTGGTGCATGCGTGAAGAGAGTTCTTTGTAGAGGGAAATGAAATTTTGCAAATAAAGACAAATTCAAAACTAGTCATGACATTATGGAATGGTTTAACAAAGATTTATATATAGGATCAACTTAGAACTTGACAATGAGATGTTTGTTTTAGATAGTTGAAGAGAAGAATATCCTATCAAGACATGATTGTGATATAATTAGTAGGTCACCTAAATGACATTGATTTAGGAGTTCAAATTCTAACCCTTGGACTGTATGGACGAGGGATCTTGCATTTCTTTTCAAGTTTTATCTTATAGATGAATGGAAAGAATGCCCCACACCCACCAAAGAATAGTAATCCAACTCTACACCATAGTGTAGGTGAGGGAGGCCACTTCTAGCTCACTTAGTTCCTAATCCATAGCTTCAATTGTAGATCTACCATACCTACCTCCAAAACAGACCCAGGGAAACTAGTTGATAGGAACTCATGATTGTACTCAATAAATTAACTATTGATCACAATTCTAAGAGAACCTCTACACTAACTATAACCTTAATATTTCATTGCATTGACCTTATAGAAATATATACTTTAAATTAGTGCCAAAATACTTATCCCTCCTGGGAAGTCAATATAGCCTGAGCTACCAAATAAAGAGTGTTAACCAATTTTGTGTATGAACTAAGCTAATAGTGTCAACCAAGGTATAGTATGAATTGATTAAGATTAGCATTCCAATTTTCAAATAAGGATTGACCAAGAAGAGAAATGTGAACTGAACGAATTGAGTTTTTTGAGTGATCAATGTGAACTAAGCATCTCGAGTCAGACAAGTTGACAGTGTTACTCGAGTATCTCCATATCACCTGAATAACCTATTGGACTTGAGTATTAGCACAAGGCCAACTAGGTAATTATTTTTGAAACTACTAAATTGCTATTATAGCCAACCTAATGTAAAGTTACTATTTGGATCAATATATAATATAGACACTTTGTTTCATCCAAATATCTAAAGTTTAAAAGAAAGTACTCTACATGGAACACAAAATGTCATAAATCCTCAGAGTGTAGAAAAAAACAATGGAAAATTTTATTGGTTGGGATTACAACACTTGGTAAAATTATTATCTATGTGGAGAATATGGACACATCAGAACAAACTATATAACGAGTCACTTTAGAAAAATGAATCCTACCAAAAGATTCTATGTATGCAAAGAACTTGGTCATTTAGCAAGAAATTGCATGAATAAAGCTACTATAAATAATAATGAAGAAAATAAAGGCAAGATCAAGATTGATGAAATCAAAACTCAAAGGAATCAATAATGGGTAAGAAAATCCCTACAAAATTCAAGTCAAAACCTTGAAGTTATTGACACCCAAGTCAATGAGTTGGGTGATTTAAGTACCTCTAAGTAAGCATACATGGAGACCACTACAACTATAAACAAAATAAGATCCTATATTAGTTCCAATCAAGCAAGCAAGAAAGTCTAAATTAGCATATTAGATGCACTAGGACAAATGGAAGGATCGTTTTTTAATTGAGTCAAGTCTTAGTTATAACCATGTTGTTAGACATCACCAAGTTATTCATCAGGCATAACTGAGAAAGGTCAAGTTCTATGATTCAACTGAGCCATAGGGCTTAATCGAGTGAGGTCAAGTTGGCAACCAGTCTTAAATGAGCTTCATGATGTATTCAAGTTTAAAGACTTAACTAAGCTTATTCACCTACCATAGTATGAATCATTAATGAGGTTCTAAAACTTGAGATTCTAATAAAAGAAGAAATCGAAGGTTCATTCTTTCACCATGAATTAAGAGGTCAAATTGTGTAGAGAATTCTTTCAGTCCTCAAGGGATCTTAAGAAAAGTTGTTGAGAAGCTAAGATTACAAGAAATTTTACCATCTAGAGTTCTTCATCAATTATTAATTATGGAAGCTTCATTAAGCATAAAGGTTAGGAGGATTTTTGAGATGCTAGTCTAGAACATAATCTAGGAAGGACCCAAATTGAAATAAAAATCGTACAATCGCTAAAGAGAAGGATCCCAAAGGAGAAAACTCAACATACCTCCAAAAGTACTCAAAATTCATACTTTATGAATGTTTTATCATTGATCAATTCAAGAATTAGATATTTTTGAGCTATATTAGGCATACAATGCATTTTGTTATGTGAGAATGGATCTTTGAAGTCCAAACACAAGCATCTAGAAGTTAAGGGATTGAACCATATCCTTCATATACAAAGGAACTTTCAAGTGAAGTGGATAAAGCTTGTATTTTGAGAAACCAACCTTACTCACCAAGAATATGATCCATCGAATCACTAGTTACCCAATGCTAGAGATCTCCAAGGCAGCCAAAACCCTTACACAAGGAGAACTTTCTAAGCCAACCCTAGCTAAATGGTATTAAATAGGCATGAATCTGAATAACATTACTAATATGGAAATCAAATTCAAAATTCATGTCATAGTTCACAAGATCTATAATTCATGATGACCCAAGAACATTCCTTGTTATGTAATTGACCTAGCATACAAGGTCGTAAGGAAGAACTTATCATTTGGTCTTGCCAAGCTACATTGTATTTAGTTGTTAAAGAACATAGAGAGAAGTTGCGCATCCAAGAATAATTCATGTAAGTAGGGCTCTCTTCTAATGTATTTATTTTTCTATTTGTAAAACTTACTTCCATCCAAAGGAAATGTTGTATGGAAAATGAACACACTTGTGCTATATCACATTAGTGATTTCAATGATGAAATGAGAGAATTTTTTGATGACATTATGGATGCATATTTTGAGAACTTTAAGGGGAAGATGCAAAATAGGTTTAGGATCCCTAAAATATTGGTTGATGATAATGGGGAAGATATTTCTTTCCTAGTTGAATTTGACGAGTTCATATTCAAGTAGTCAAACCTAGGATTGCATGGATGAGGCCATTAGGTTATGAAGTTAACATTGATGACACTATAGATATAAGTAAAGCTCTTGTCAATGAACATGTTGGTGTTTTTAAACTAAGATGGTATCAAATTACCTTGATGAGAACAAGATACATCTATACGTAGCTAACTCCCATCTTCAACATATCCTTTCAGACACCAAGCCAACTATAAGGTTGCACCCTTCTTCTACTTTAGGCTCTGCAAAACCTAGGTCAGTGCACCTCAGATTCACTTATATGGCACCAATGCTAAAATATGAACTTGAATTTTGACAAAACATATAAAAACTCTAAATCTCCTATGATTATGCAATAACAAAGATGTGTAGTAGGAAATTGCAACTCTGTGAAATCCACAAGTTGAGTGAGTGTACCACTTTATAGCTCTTCAACATTAAAGGGAAAAAACATTTGATCGATGATGTTGATCTTTCAGCAAAAAACCCCAAATATGAAGTATTAAGAGCAAGTGATGCTATAGCTAATCAGTGCCTTATCTATTGGGAAATTCCACAAATTAAACACATACATCTGTGGTATCAGTGACATATTTCATACACCAATATATGAGATCTATCTTATCACTTTGTGAATCAAACATCGATGTTCATAAAGACCTCATTCTTATGAAGTATCCTTCTCAAAATAACCAAGAATCCTATCAAACACATCAAGCATTTACTTGGCCCTTTGTTCCAATAGCAAAATAAATTAGATGTACAACCTTAAGGGGATGCAAATGGGTCCCAGTTCTTTATCCTTGAACCACATAAGATTGCAGATTCAAGATATAAGAGATGAGAATCAGAATGAAATTAAGAGATTTTTCTCATTTGTATTCATTTCTATGAAACTATATACTCAGATGGATGAAATTAAAACATAGTAATGCCTAACATATCAAAACTAGTTATATTATCTCAATTACTGCTATTCATATAAGAGAAAATATGCTAAAGACTATGGTGTCATAGTGATGAGAACACATAAAGACTAGAACCCTAGTTTCACAGATATGAGAAAAGTCAAGAGTGGAACACATATGGTATCACAATAGAGAGTAATTTTTCTCCAAAATTGGAACCAACCATCTGGTTACATAGTCTAAACTACCAACCACTACAATTGATGAGAAAGAGAAAGATATAAAGGAAGAGTGGAATTCCATGATCTGAGGATGATGTGTGTCCACTTGAATCTCCATTCTTTTCAGTTGTAAAACATCTCTCCTCTTTCTATCCATGAGATCTGATATGGTTTTCATCATTATCTTGTAACAAACTTGAAAATATCTCATATGAATGATGAAAACCCTTATGTTGCTCAAATATCTAAAATGCATCATGGAATTCTGATAAAAACTAGATTTAAATGACAAGGAGGTAACCAAACTCATCAATAATTGCAATGTTACTATCTTTTACACACATTCAACTCATTTCCTTGCTAGAAAAGACATTTGGACTTCAATACCTAAATGTAGTCGTAGATTAGAAATCTAGGACAAAACCTCCTATATCCTAAACAAACTGATTCCTATGTGAAAATGAACTTCAGAAACAAAAATTTCATCTTCTCCTAGTTTTGATGATATATAATTCACTATATTTTCTTACCAAAAACTCCCAGAATATAGTTTTGCAAATTCATGCCACCTATACATGTTTTCTAGTCTGAATCTTATTTTTCAAAAATTAAAAAATGATCTAAAGTTTAAAATTTAGAATTAATATTTTTTAAATTTAAAAACATGTATAGATTCTTTGGAAAATAATTTTAAGAATCAATTTTTAAATCACTTTGATTTCCCCTTCAATTTCCATTCAAGTCAAAGATTTTTGATCAAGCTATAACACATGTCATGCTCTGATTGCTTGAACCTTTGCAACATCAACTACCACTTCATTTCTCTATCTACTCCTAACAAGTCTTCACCATGTGGCACTTCACCATTTTCTAGGAGTTTCTCCTACCACATCACCACGGACCGGGGTTGGTTGCCACATGGTGGCTAGGTGCTTGCCCACTTCACTTAACTGTTGCACACCTACATGAAGTGGTAATATGCCAGTTATCAAGTCTTGCCACGTGGAAAAATTTGATGCATCTATCTTGTATCTTCCATATCATAGCCTCCTAAAAATTTGTGTCATGTGGCACCTTGTTATTTTTTGGATCTCACCTCATTACTAATCCATGTGGGCACCTAGATTTGCATGTCTATCCAAAATAACCCTGGCTAACCTGCCACCTATTTGAGTTGCACTTGCATTTTCTTTCCCTTTGAAAAAGTGGATATCTTAAAGAAAACTTCATAAGTAGATTCTCTTTTATTTGAACATAAAAAAACTTCAACCCACAACCAATGTGGGATTATTGTTCTTCATTGCTTTTGCCTTTGCTCTACATTTCAAGACCTAGTTCTTCATGACTTCCACATTGCTAGCCTCTGTCATAGTCTTCTTTCTATGCAATGGCTTCCTTTGTGTGTATAGCTTCCAACTTCCATAAATGGTCACCCTACATGATTTCTCCTTACATTTAATGCTGCTATGGGCACTCCAAATGCCAAGTCATTATCCTTCTCAATGCATCATCCTCCCTTTTAACTTTTAGTGGCTTCAATTTAAGGCTGTGGGTTTTCCTTTGTATGGTCTGCCTTTATATGCTGCAAAGGTTTCCTCATCCCATTTGCCATCCAAGCTTCTTCTCTCATGTTGGAAATTCATCAATTTGTATTTTTTCCTACACCATGCAGCCTCTTCACAACCTCGCATGAATCATTCATTTGGCACCCCTAAATGGATGACTCCCCTGCCACAATTTTTCTTTGCTCCTTTCCTTACATGGTCCTCCATCCTTCAACACATGTCGAAATGTTTATAAAAGATAAAAGAAAAATTGAAATAGCCAAGAAAAGTAGATACCTTACTTTTCCATAACAATGTGAATATGCTGCAAGCCACAAAATGGGTACAAAACCTCTCAAGTTTACTCCAATTTACTGAAACCACCTCTTTAGATCTTCTACATTATCATATTAGTTATTTATTTCATTAAGAATGGCTAAGGAAATGATGAAGTCAGTTGCACTATTTATTCTACTTTTGAACTTGTACATGTTTATAATTGTATGTGCAACTGTTGGGTGGGCACTTAATAAGGAAATTGAGCATGAAATCATCATAGGTAATGTTCAATATAGAAAGATTATAGTTCTTTTATTTTCAATTATTATAAAGATATATTTCATTTAAGAACAATCTTTTGTGTGCAAATGCATGGCTAGGGATTCTACTGCCAAATCCATATGGGGAAGTGCATTTTCCAATGGGAAATGCAATCAGTAGATTCTTCATAATATTTTCTTTGACAATAGGAGTGGTGGGAGTTGCTTCTTGCCTTTTTGGACTTCACTACTCATAGTCTTCCATAGGCAATGACTTGGCCTCTTATTATAGATAATGCTAAAGCAAGAGTTTTTGCATTTCAATTTGATCTTTAGTACTCATAATATAACAAATGTATGGTGTCTACTAGAACCTTAATTGCCAAAATCCCAATCACTGCCTTTCTCAATAATGAAATTCTTGATGTGCCCTTAACTGAAAGACTTACATGTTGGCCTCAAATGATCTATGGCCTAATAGATACTCTACTATGCATGATGTATCATGAATAGACCTTGCTCACCAATTTGACTTTTAATGATGCTCTCATATTAAAATACCCTCATCTCCAAACATCATATCAGTCTGATGAGATTAGTCAGGCCCAAAGTGGGTCTGACTAAAAAAAATTTCATTTTCAAACAACAGATATTCCAAATAGGATTACTAAACATCTAGGAGTAGTTAAGATTGAAATCAACCACTGAAACACCATTTAAAACTTATTTTATTATTAATATGCAAACTTGTGGTTTTTAGCTAGCAGGGCCTGTCAATTGGCTTTAAAAATTGATCCAAATACCTCACTAGACTCTGAAATCAAAGACACTGACTCTCTATTACAAACACGAATACCATGTTAGAATCTCATCCAATGATAAATTCTCAGTTAGAAGATATTGACTATTGAAATTGCTCTTTCAAAACTGTCTGTAAGAAAATGTGTTAGAAAACAATAAATCATGTTCAGATTTGGATTTGAAAATAGGGCAAACTAATACTTGGGGAAATGAAAATTGGGGTATTGGTTCACTATCATGAGGATAATATGAATTTTCAATTAGGGCTCATAACAAATAACTGGGTGCATGTGGCAAATGGTCAAACTAGGCTATTTGGATTTTGTAGATAGGAAACAATGACACAAAAGCAATTTTTTCAAACTAAATGGACCTAGGAAAGTGTGCAAATGATTTCATCAAGATTTTCAAAAATTGACACATTTAAAGGATTTTTAGAGTAGATCATAATGGTACAATACATTGGATCTCACCTATCATGGATCTCGAGTTATGACATCCTAAGTAGGGGTATCAACACATCTGCATTTACTGACACTAGTAAAAAGTTACAAATTGCATATGGAATCACATTCCAAAACTGATCAAACAGATTCATCATAAGCTCAAATTAGAAACACGACAAATCTCTAACTTCTAAAATGCAATGCTAAAGAAATTTTCTCACTTTAGTGAATTGGGTCAAAATTATATCAAGTCAAATATGGCCTCCTGAATTCAGAATAATTTACATCAGTGTAACAACAATAACTGACCAAATTTGAGGGATTCAAAACCTAGACAAGTGGATTTGAAATAACTCAAAATCTGAAATATAGACTC
This sequence comes from Cupressus sempervirens, assembly GCA_028749045.1. Lineage (NCBI taxonomy): Eukaryota > Viridiplantae > Streptophyta > Pinopsida > Cupressales > Cupressaceae > Cupressus > Cupressus sempervirens. Next base: position 632,774,899 of record CM053790.1, on the reverse strand, counting down.
TCAGGTATGGATGCTAAATACTCTAAAAGTGGTGAGTCATGAAAAATTACTGGGTGCGAGATATTCACATGAAAACATGGCCTCCTATTGTTGTGTGTAACTTAGGGAAAAATGTAGATTTTGACATTGCTCAAAATGGGACTTTATGAAATGGCTCAGAATGGAAATTTATCTTTATGGAAGACATAGACAAATTGAATGCAAGGTGTTAGAAACATTAAACACCTTTTAGGCCTCAAACACATAGTCGGGTACACTTGCATTAAAAGGTGCTTATAGGACTTGATTTCAAAAATGGTACTCAAAGTCAGGGCTTCAATTTTGAGTCCTAATAGTGGCTCTGTCTAGGGATGCATGTCCCTTCTGGGCATGGAAAGGATTTAGATATCTAGAAGAAGTAGACCAATACTTCATAAAAAAAAATTTCTCTCAAACAAATTTATTGAAAGTAAGAAATCTACTCCTACTATATATAAATGATGGCCTTGGGCCACTGGAAACTTTTTGAAACTTCTTACCTATGTCATATACCTTATTCTCATTTAAAGTTTCTTGAGGTAAACATAAACTCTCATTCTTTTTTTTTTCACCCAATAGATTAGCACATTCAATTACTTTGTTAGGCAAAACAAAACTATTATCATCACTTTCATAGTGCATATAAAAATCAACATTACTTTCTTCATCTTGCTTACTATGAAAATATGAACCAACATGATCATAATTAAAGATATCAAACTAAAACTAATCATCACTAACTGAATCATGAACACCTTTAACTAGAAACACAAGAGTTTGATATTCTACTTCATTTAACAAGTTGCACATGTCAAGATTTTGCAACTCACCTTGTGTAACTAGATGTGAAGAGTATATGGAATTTGATCACTACCTACTTGTAGTCATGTTACTCATCAAATAAGATTTATCTTCCACTAAAACTTCTTCACACTCAAAAAATTTATTAGCTACCAATTCTAAAAAGCTATCATGAAAGTGCTGACATAAATCATGTTGGTCGTAATCGTCATCAAACAACTTGTTAGAATGAACATTGAACTTATCATTAGCATATATTAAAAAAATAGAATTAGATCTACCACTTCTAGCCTTTTCTTCTTTGTCATATTCAAAACTAATTTTAGTATAATCAACATCATAAGAATCTAAAAAAAAATTAAACTTCTCCCTATTGATGCTCTCCTCATTAGAAAAGTTGTCATGTGTATTGATACTTGATCTATTATCACATACACCTCCAAAACTTGACAACAGATATTCTGATTTTATATCAAATTCAACATCAAACTTTGGGGAAATGACCTCACCTTGGGAAGAAACATGACAAGAGACAACATGAGCATTAGGAGAAACATTTTCATATCTTTTGAGATCATGAGCTAGTAGTTCTGAAATTTCATTAACACTCAAAAAGACTTCATCACAAGTTTATTCTCCTAGGTTCTAATCATAAATCGGTTGATGTGAAAAACTTATAGTAGTAGTACCATTAATATGATAATCTAAAAAACTAGAATCATTGCTACAACATATTCCCTCTTCTGTACAACACCTCTTTACTAGGTGTATCATTCTTATCCTTACCAAAAGAAGAATTATAACATTCTTATCTTTACTAGGTGTATCTTTACTAGGTGTATCATTCTTATCCTTACAAATTCTTAGCCATTGAACTAATTGAAGATAGACTTATAACAGTCATAGAACACAAGTTACATCCAATTCTCACAACATACTGTTGTTCACGAATAAAGCTTAACTGGGGAACACAAAACATCAATAGAGAAATAGAAAACACCTCAAAACCCTGCTACTATAGAAAATTCTTCGTATTGTATTGAATCTTCTTCAAATTCTCAAGGTTTTTCTATCATTTAGATTCAATATAGTCCCCAAAAGAGTTGTCATTTTGTTGGTGACTCAGATGGGAAAAATAATACTAAAAGTTAGGACTAAGATATTCAATTCACACTAGAGGTTCTTGTCCTTTTAACAAGGTGTATTGCCATCTTATCTCCCCAGGAGAGTTGCATTTTGTTGGTGTTTTGAAACTAAGATGATATCAAATTACCCCAATGAGAAGAAGATACATCTAGGGATAACTAATTCCAATCTTTAACATATCCTTTTAGACACCAAGCCAAGTATAAAGCTAGACCCCCTCTTCTACTTTAGGCTCTGAAAAACCTAGGTCAGTGTACCTTAAATTCACTTATATGGTACTAGTACTAAAAACTACACTTGAATCTTGATAAAGAAAATAAAAACCCTAAATCTCCTATGCTTATGCAATAAAAAAGATGTGTAGTAGAAAATTGCAACTCTGTGAAATCCACAAGTTGAGTGAGGGTAACACTTTATAGCTCTTCAAAATTAAAGGGAAATACATTTGATTAATGATGTTGATTTTAGCAAAAAACTCCAAATATGCAATAGTAAGAACAAGTGATCTCATAGTTGATCAATACCTTATCTATTGGGCAATTCTACAATTTTAACACATACATTTGTGATATCAATGACATATTTCATACACCAATATATCTAATCTATCTTATGACTTTGTGAATCAAACATAGGTATTCATAAAGACCTCATTCTTATGAAGTATCCTTCCCAAATGAACCAACAATCCTATCAAACACATCAATCATTTACTTGACCCTTTGTTCCAACAACAAAATACATCAGACATACAACCTTAAGGGGATGCAAATGGGTCTTAGTTCTTTGTCCTTAAACCCCATAACACTGGAGATTCAAAAGATAGGAGATGAGAATTAGAATGAAACTAAAGAGATTTTGCTCATTTGTATTCATTTCCTTGAAACTATACATTCAGATACATGAAATTGAAACATAGAAATGCCTAACATATTATAACTAGTTATATTATCTCAACTACTATTGTTCATACAAGAGAAAATATACTAAAGACTATTATGTCACCGTGATGAGAACACATCAAGAATGGATCCTTGGTTTCACAAATATGAGAAAACTCAAGATTGGAACACAAATGGTATCACATTAGTGATTAATTTTTCTCCAAAACTAGAATCAACCATGTGGTTTCATAGTCTAAACTATCAACCCCTACAATGTATGAGAAAGAGAAAGATATAGAGGAAGAATGGAATCCCAGATCTGATCTGAAGATGAAATGTGTCCACTTGAATCTCTATTTTTTTCAGTTTTAAAACATCTCTCCTCTTTCTATCTATGAGATCTAATATGGTTTTCATCATTATCTTGTAACAAACTTGGAAATATCTCATATGATTGATGAAAACCCTCCTATTGCTCAAATATCTAAAATGTGTCATGGAATGTTTGATAAAAACTAGATTTAAATGACTTGGAGGTAACCAAACATGTCCATAACTACAATTGTACTATCTTTTGCACACATTCAACTCATTTCCTTGCTAGAAAAAAAAATTGGAGTTCAATATGTGAATGTAGTTGTAGATTAGGAATCTGAGACAAAACCTCTTGTAACTTGAACAAATAGCTTCCTGTGCAAAACTCCAGAAATTGAAAGTTTGTCTTCTCTCAGTTTCGACATTATATAATATCACTATATTTTCTTACCAAAAACTTCCAAAATACAATTTTGAAAAATTATGCCCCCTATACATGTTCTCTAGTGTGAATCTTATTTTTCTAAAGTTTAAAAATACTCTCAAGCTTAAAATTTAGAATTAATCCTTTTTGAATTTAAAAACATGTATGGATTCTTTGGAAAATACTTTAAAAAATCAATTTTAAAATCATTTTGATTTTCCCTCCAGTTTCCATTTGGGTCAAAGATGTTTGATTGAGCTATGACACATGTCACACTCTGATTGGTCAAATCTCTATAACATCAACTACTACCTCATTTCTCGATATGCACCTGACTAGTCACCAAAACATGGCACCTCAACATTGGCTAGGAGCTACTCCGACCACATCACCATAGACTGGGACCTACTGCCATGTGGTGGCTAGGTGCTTTTCCACTTTGCTTAACTGTCGTACATCTCCATGAAGTGATAATGTGCCAACTGTCAAATCTCTCCATGTGGCAAAATTTGACACATCAATCTTGAATCTACCATATCATAGCCTCCTCAAAATCCCTGCCACATGGTACCTTGTTATTTTTTGGATCTCGCCCCTTCACTGATCCATGTGGACACCTAGATTTATGTGTCCATCCAAAATGACCCCAACTAAATTGTCTCTTATCTGGGTCCCACTTGCATTTGCTTTGCCTTTATAAAAGTGGATGTCTTAAAGATAACTTCATAAGTAGATTCTCTTTCATTTAAACATTAAAAAACTCCAACCCACAACCAATGTGGGATTATTATTCTTCATTTCTTTTGCATCTACTTTTTGTTTTAACACTTGGTCCTTCATGACTTCCACATTGTTAGCCTCTATCACTATCTTCTTTCTATGTGGTGGCTTCCTCTATGCATAGAGCTCAAAGCTATGTGCAATTCTCACCTTGCATGATTTCTCCTTATGTTTAATGTTACTATGGGCACTCCAAATGCCAATCCATTCTCCTTTTAATGCATCATCCACCCTTTTATATTTTGGTGCCTTCAATTTAAGGCTATGGCTTCTCCTTTGCATGGTCTGTCTTTATATGTTACGAAGGTTTCCTCATCTCATTTTCCATCCAAGCTTCTTCTCTCATGCTCCCACTTCATCAATTTGTATTTGTTTCTACACTAGGAAGCCTCTTCATAGCCTAGTGTGAACCATTCATTTTGCACCCCTACATGGACAACTCCCCTGCTGTGATTTTGCTCTACTCCTCTCCTCACATGGTCCTCCATCCTTCAACACATGTGGATATCTTTATAAAAGATAAAAGGAAATCCAAAATAGCCAAGAAAAGTAGATACCTTACTTTTCCATATCAATGTGCATACATTGCAAGCCAAGAAATGGGTATAAAATCTCTCAAGTTTGCTCCAAATTGCTAAAACCACCTCTTCAGATCTTCTACATAATCATCTTAGTTATCTACATCATTGAGAATGACCAAGGAAATGATGAAGTTAGTTGCAGTAATTATTCTGCTTTTGAACTTTTGCATGTATATAATTGTATGTGCAACTACTAGGTGGGCACTCAAGGCAATTGAGCATGAAATCATTAGAGGTAATGTTCAATATAAAAAGATTATACCTCTTTTATTTTCAATTAGTTTAAAGATGTATTTCATTGAAGAACAATCTTTGGTGTGTAAATGCATGGCTAGGAATCAGACTACCAAATCCATACTAGGCGATGTATTTTCCAATGGGAAATGTAGCCATTGGATTCTTGATAATAATTTTTTTGGTACTAGCAGTGGTGGGAGCTACTTTCTACCTTTCCGACCTTCACTACTCAAGGTCTTCCATAGGCAATGGCTTTCCCTCTTGTTATAGATAAGGCCAAAGCAAGAGTTTTTGCATTTCAATTTGATCTTTAGTACTAATAATATAACAAATGTATGGCGTCTACTAGAACCTTACTTTCCAAAATCCCAATCATTACCTTTCTCAATAATGGAATTCTTGATGTGCCCTTAATTAAAAAGCTTACATGCTAGCCTCAAATGATCTATGACTTAATAGATACTGTACTATTCATGGTTTATCATTAATAGACCCTTCTCACCAATTTGACTTGCAATGATTCTCTCATATCAAAATACTCTCATCTCCAAACATCATATTAGTCTTACAGGATTAGTTGGGCCCCAAAATGGTTCTAGCTAAAAAAAAAATCATTTTCAAACCATTGATATTCAAAATAGGCTTATTGAACATATGGGAGTATTTAAGATCGAAATTGACCACTGGAACACCATTTAAAACCTATTTTATTATTAATTTTCAAACTTGTGGTTTTTAGCTAATAGGGCCTATCGGTTGGCTTTAAAAGTTGATCCAAATACTTGACAAGAGTTTGAAATCAAACACATTGACTCTCTGTTCCACACACTCATACACTGTGAAAATCTTGTCCCATGAAAAATTCTTAGTCAAAAGATATTGACTATTGAAATTGCCCTTTTAGAGTTGTTTGCAAGTAAACATGTTAGAAAACAATAATTGTGTTCAGATTTGGCTTTGAAAATATGGAAAATTGACACTTGGGGAAACAAAAATTGGGGTTTTGGTTCATTGTCATGAGGACAATATGAATCTATAATTAGGGCTCATTAGCAATAATTGGGCACTTTTGGAAAATGGTCAAAGTAGGCTATTCAAATTTTGCAAAATGGAAACAATAGTAGAAAAGTGGTTTTTGCGAATGGAATGGACCTAGGAAAGTGTCTAGATAGATTCATTAAGATTTGAAAATTGGCACACTTAAAGTATTTTAGAGTAAAACATAAAGGTACAATACATTGGATCTCACCTATCATGTATCTTGAGTTATGACATCCTGAACAAGGGTATCAACACATCTGCATTTATTCACACTATTAAAAAATTACAAATTGCATATGGAATCACATTCCAAAACTGATCAAATGGATTTGTCATAAGCTCCAATTAGAAACATGAAAATTATCTAACCTCTACAATGTAATTCAAAAGGAATTTTCTCATTTTGATCAACTGGTTCAAAATTATATCAAATCAAATAAGACCTCCTAGAATTCAGAATAATTTACATGAGCATAAAAACAATAATTGACCAACTTTGAGTTATTTAAAATATAGCTCAACGGATTCAAAATGACTCAAAATGTGAAACATAGGCTTTGTGGTATGGGCACTAAACACTCCCAAAGTGGTGAGTCATGAAATGTTACTGGTACAAGATATTCACATGCAAACATGGCATCCTATTGCTATTTGACACTTAGGCAAAAATGCAAATTTGGACATTGCTCAAACAAGACTTTACAGAATGGCTTAGAATGGAAATTTATCTTTATGGAACACATATCTATACTAAGTGAAAGGTGTTAGAAACATTAAACACCTTTTAGGCCTCAAATAGATAGTCGGGTACAATTGCATTAAAAGTCACTTATAGGACTTGATTTCAACAATGGTACTCAAAATCAAGGCTTCAATTTTGAGTCCCAATAGAACCAGTGAATCCTAAGGCTAATTAATTTGGAACCTATGAAGAAGTAAAGTGCATAATCTCACTTGAGATTTATATTCTTAAAGTCTTAGAGAGAAGAATGAAAATGATAGAAAACCTCGAGAGGAAATTGCCAAATCTGATTCCCCTCTCATGCTTACTAAGGAAAAAGGTAATGATGTAGAAGTTGAAGAAGAAGGGGTAGAGGAACCTCCAAAGAAAAAGGTAGGGACACTAGCAAGAAAATCAGCAAGGTCTTCTACTCCTACGATTAATACCATGAAGCCTAGGAAGCCAAGAAGGAAATTAAGGATTGATGATGTTGATGATAAAGATGAAGATAACACTCCAATCATCTTACTGAAGCCCCCACCTATTTTTGAAAAAAAGTTGAAGTTAGCGAAGGAACGAAATGGCATGGATGACTTCATATACCTAAAGTATGAAACTAGAAGCAAGGATTAGTAGAAATAAATTGAAAATGCATTGGTGGAGAAAATGGCTAGATGAAAGTATGACCCAAATAAACTCAAAGGGAGAGCTCTTGAAGCCTTGTTGAAGGTTATTTCTCACCATTGTGCTAATGCACTAAAAGAAAAGAAAGACATCAGAGAAAAAAATCTAAAGAAACTAATGCCAAATATCTCTAAGAAGGAAATAAAGGAGGAAATGTCAAAGCATGAAAGCATATAGACCCTTAGATTCAAATATTTTTAGATTT